>OY744542.1:740000-1072500 GCA_963556195.1 Sepiola atlantica
AATCAACAATCACGGAATATAATGAAACCATTATTATTTTTTTAAATCTTAGTGAAAATGTATTATTTTTTTAAAACAAAATACACCTTTACTAAAGTTATATTTTTATATATTAATAAAAAAATGCATTAATTCTTTTTGTTTTTTATGAAAAAAAAAGCATTGTAGATGTTAACAATTAAAAATATTTGTAAAAATATTTTTTATATATTACGAAAAAGGCCCCTAAATACCGTGTTAACAAAATCACTATAACTCGAAGAAAAATTAATTTTTTTAATTAGCGATATATTGAATAAAGCATTGTTTAATTAATATTTTCACCCAAAAAATAATATAATTGCAAAAAATATTTCATGTGATTTTAATGATTAGAGTTTTTGGGAAAATAAAAAATGCGACATAATTATATTTTCTCTTTCATACATGAACGTGGCATCATCAGCGCAAGAAATATTTTTTATAATCTTGAAAATAAACCAAAAATTGACAAATTTGAGACCCAGGAAGTTAACTAAAAAAAGAATTTTAAAAATTGGATAATTTCTACTAACGATGAACTTTGATTGATATGATAGCCCCGTTCTGTAATAACCAGCTGGGATTAGCCTTCCAACAAGCACTCACTTTTACACCGGCCTCAAATTTTTATTTTTAGAGATTCAACAATTTCGTTAATTTCACAATTCATCGTCAATTATTTGGAAAGATTTGTATTTGTTTTGTCTTTTTTTCATAAAGAAGTTAAAAACAATTATTTATTAATAAATAAAGAGAATTCAAACATGACATTTTCTTTCAAAATTGAATTCTGTTTATCAATAAATAACTGTTTTAACTTTTTTCAATGAATAAATTGTCAGTGTAGTCATTGACTTTAATTTACTTCTTCACACTTAAATTAAAAAAAACAACAACTTTATTTTAAAAAGAATCAATGTCGTTACGACACGTTAAGAATAAATCGAGTAACTAAAGTAATTATGTAAAATCATGTAAAAATTTTTTTATAAAATTGACGCAGTTCGTAATGTAAAAATAATTTTTAACATTTAAAAAAACTTTTATTTCAAATTCTAAGAAAAAAGACGTCATCAATAATTTCAGAGTATTACTAAATTAAAAACTAATACCAAGTTAAATATGAACATTTTTAGTTAAAAATAAAGTAAGATTTTAATTGCGCACACTCACAAATATTTTAATTAAATAAGCATTTCCTTTTTTATTATAACAAAATAAGGGTACTTAAATTTGTTTATAACCTTAAAAAAGAATAAAGAAATTAATGGCTAATAATTTTTCAACTTCTATAAACTATTACAAAATCATTTTATATATAAAGTTAAAAATGATAAATTATGACATTTTTGTCTTCCATATATTTTTCATAGCGATAGTCGATTGGTAAACAAAGTCCTTCACCAATAAGTCATGGCAGATTTTACTCATTTATGACTTTTGGAGGTATAATTTTGCTAATTTTTAGTAAAATATGGGAATTTTTTTTTTAATTCCGTGTCTTATGACTTTAATTTAATAATTATCTTTGAAATAGTTCCCAAAAACTTATATTTATCTTTCAAGGGATTTTTACAAATAATTTTTTCAAAGTTCAAAATTCACTGAATTTTTGTTTTTTTGTGCCATATTTCATTATAATTAATTCTTTTCGTTTAGAGATTAAGTTTAGGCTTTTATCTTTCAAACACAATCAAAGTTTACACGGAAACTAATTAAATAACTAATGATAAGCGCTTTTTAATAAGCATAGTCCATACAAAAAACCGCCATTTTTGCACGTACCTAACAGCTACCTTCAAGAATTTCTCTGGCGGCGCCGAATAAAACAAAATTATTTCGGCAATATTCTTTATTGTATACGCTTTTATTATTATTTTTAAATACTTTATATTATGTTGCTGTTTAACAAAAATGTTTAACAAAATACAAAAAATTATTTATTAAAATACTAAGCTATTTTATTATATTTTCATAAAAAATAAAACACATATATTATGTTGCTGTTTCCCAAAATACAAGACATTTCCAAACTTTATTTATATCAATAAAAGAAGACATTTCAACATATTTGATTCATAAAAAAATTTCCTTTAAAATAAAAAGTTTCTTTTATCATTTATGATCATCCGTACTGGAAATTTACTGCAAGGTAACCCGGAAGTCAGCGGGATCGCGAACCCTTCTGGAGAGCCGTATAATGAAATTATATAATTTATATGAAAACGTTGCATTGATTTAAATTTTATAAAAATTGTCTACTTTTAAATTATTAGAAAAAATATACAAAACAATTGGTTTAAAACTTACGGGAGAAAGCGGAATTCGCGATTCTTGGTTATTCTGCCCGATTAACAATAAAGTAATTAAATACTGCAAGAAAAATAGGAGAAAAAGTGTTAAAAATCTTACCTTCTATTGGAAGAAATTGAATGCGAAAACAATGAAAAAGAAAATTAAAAACGAGGTGATTTTCTTTTTTGTTTTGTGTTAAAAAGAGAAAATATTGTCGGTTTGTTGGGATTTCTTAGTCTTAAATCGACACAATTTCTCTCTTTTGTGTCCAATTTCTTAAAAAGTAAAACACTGACAATATAATTAATTAAAAGAAGGAAAAACAGGATTTAAATATGAAATTGTTTAAAGAAAATATTTCAACTGATAAAACTTGATAGTCATCATGAAGCGGTGTAAATCATTATTACGCTCCTTGTGTTAAAAAGTCCGTTTAATTTACTTTCTTTCAACGGCATGAAGTTGGGAGAAACAGCTAGCGTCTCAGTGGAAGAGACAGGTTAGTCTCTAAAAATATCCCGGGCAGCCCTGTCGGCATTCCTCGGTAGAGGTGCCTCAGGAAATAAACCAAAGGGGTGTAGGCAAAGCCTGGGAGGGTGGACCTTCGAGAACTACCCAAGAAATGTATTTCAGTCCGACAGATAAAGGTCACCGAAATAGCCAGTCTCTGTAAGACTTATTGTCGAGAACGTATTCTCGACTGATATTAAGGAGGAAGAATCATGAGACGACATTCGCCGGCTAAATCATTTCCTTCTCCGAGAAGCGGTGGTGAAAAAGTCCGTTCATTTGTTAAGTATAAGAGGACAGGCTTTGTACGAGTTGCCATCAGGTTTTAGGACGCATTTGTCCATTCATAAGGCTGCTATAATTAAATATGTATACCAATAAAACAAGTGAAATATGGCAGTTAAAAATATAATAAAAGAGAAACTATTTGCTATACTTAGATATTATGATGAAAAGAGAGGTCCCCTCTATGCTTCGGAAGTGAATTACTTCCCTTGATCACTCTTTCTTTTTTAGTCAGCCATTGCTTCTCGTAGAGACTAGATCCCCGCGTAGATCTTTGTCGAATAAATTGTAATGAGTTAGTCAAAAGAATAGAATAGAATGAGTTTAAGAAGATTGAGTTTTCTTGAAGAAGCTTTATTCGACAAAGATAGACCCGTCAAAACTGGACGCGACCGACACGTGGCGACACTGAAAGAGGTCTGTAATGTAAAAGGAAGACACGAATAGAAAAACCTTTTCTAAGGCTTTATTCAATTAATTCAAAACTACAATGCCAACAAGGCAAGAGGCCAAGAACGTATATATGGTAAAAGAAAGAGAACGCATTTAAATTAAAAAGTCACGTGGACAAGAAAACCCAGTAATTTTACTTTAACGGAAATATATGCAAGTGCACGTAATCCATCTCGTAATCCCAAGGTGCTGAGTTCAATCCTGGGCAAATGCAGCTGAAGAAATATAATATACATAACATTCTCCCCCACTTGTAACAGAGATTGTTATCAGAAAGTTTTATAAATCCAGACGCTGGACTGGTTTGCGAATCCTGCTAGACCGGCGGGGAAGTAGTTCACTATCAGAAGCACCATATCTCTGGGAAGGTTGATTCTCTGAATTCTGATTCACTAATTCATTTTCTGTATAACTTTCCTTAGGTAAAGGAGTATTTGTGGAACTTGTATCAGGCAAAGGGCCCATGTCAGGTAGAACGTTTTCAGCAGAATCTTGAGATCGACCCGAGCGTGGAAAACGCGCTAAATGTCTTAGTGCTACTGAATCTTCCCGGCCATCATGATATCGTATTCTTGCATGTGTAGGGTTAGCCTCGAGGAGTTCCACTACCTCAACGATCGGGTCATATTTACTCCTGTTACCAAATCGCTTTAATAACACCTCCCCAGGCTCACAGAGCCAAACAGGTAATGCAGTGCCAGTGGAAGAGCGCCTTTTAAAATTGAACATGCGTTCGTGAGGCGTAGCATTTGTGGAGGTGCATAGTAGAGAGCGAATAGTTTGTAAAACATCCTGTAGAACATCCTGCCAAGCGCTAATGGGTAACCGTTTTGATCCCAAAGCTAATAAGATGGTGTTCCAAATAATGCCGTTATAGCGCTCACATTGGCTGTTACCTCTTGGGTTATACGCAGTAGTGTTACTGGATCCAATTCCAAGTCGCAGCAAAAATTGTTTGAATTCCTCCGACATAAACGAAGTTCCTCGATCGGAATGGATGAATGAGGGAAGTCCAAAAATAGAAAAAATATTCACCAGGCACTGAATCGCGGTTTGAGAGGAGCAATCACGACAAGGGAAAGCAAACGGAAATCGACTGTATTCATCGACGACTGTAAATATGTAACGGCAACCTGATGAAGATGCCGGGATAGGTCCTTTGTAATCGACAGAAAGACGCTGGAATGGAGCAGTAGAACGGATAAGAATATTATTAGTAGAAGTAAGGAATTGGGGTTTTATTTTGGCGCAAGTAGTACATTGAGATGTCACACGTCGGATTTCATCAAGTGAATATGGCAAATTTTGTGACCTTACAAAATGCCAAAAGCGTTGTACTCCAGGATGTATTAAGGAATCATGAATTGATTTTAGTTCCTCCAAGGAAGAAACAGCAGCACCACATACTCTGGATAATGTGTCAGCGACAATATTTTCATTCCCGGGACGGTGTTTTATATCATATGAAAAGGGAAGAAGTTCCATTTTCCACCGTATAATTTTATCGTTTTTAATTTTTCCACGATTAGCAGGTTTAAACACAAAAGATACGGCTTGTTGATCAGTAATAATAGTAAAATGTTTCCCAACAATGAGATCTCTCCATTTACGAACACATTCGACTATGGCATATGCTTCTTTTTCGACTATATGAAGTCGCATTTCAGAGAGGTTTAACGACCGAGAAAAGAATGCTACAGGTCTCCCAGCTTGTAAAAGAGTACCTCCGATAGCCTTTTCTGAGGCATCGGTTTCAATAATAAACGGCAATTCATCATCAATAACTTTTACGGATGATTCAGCAATGTCTTTCTTGAGTTTTTCGAAAGAATTTACAACTATAGGAGGCATAGGGAATTGTTTATTTTCGACCAGTGGACGAATTTTGTATGAATACTTAGGTATCCATTTCGCATAGTAAGCAAACATACCAAGACACCTTTTTAACGATTTTGAATCGGAAGGGGGAGGCATTTGCAAAAGAGGTCTCAAACGCTCTGGATCAGGTTGAAGAGTTCCGTTACAAATTTGGTATCCAAGCACGTTAATAGAACGAAGTGAAAACTTTGATTTTTCCCGGTTTATTTCGAGGTTGTATGTCGAGGCAGCTTTTAAGAAATACTCCAAATTGACGTCATGCTCCTCCTGGGTTTTACCGCAAATAGTTATATCATCTATATACGAGAAAGTTCCAGGTAATTTGTTATCAGAAATGAAAGAATTCATAAATCGTTGAAAGGCAGAAACCCCGTTTGTGACCCCCATGGGTATTCGTTTAAATTGGTACAGACGGTTTCCAGCCTGAAAGGCCGTATAGGGGCGATCTTCAGGGCAAATTTCAATCTGATAGTATGCTTTGGACAAGTCAATTATACTAAAGATACGATACTGGGCTATTTGGTCAACGAGATCCCCAATTTGTGGCAAGGGGTATGCATCAAGTAAGGTGAAACGGTTAATAGTTTGGGAGAAATCGACTACCAATCGTTTCTTTTTATTAGTTGACGAAGTCACAACAATTTGAGCGCGCCACGGAGAGTAACTTGGTTCAATTATATCATCCTCAAGCATTTGTAGAATTTCTTTTTCAATGAATCGAGAGTCCTCCGCACGGTAATTTCGGGACCCAGTAGCAATAGGTTTGCAATCACGGGTCAAGTTTCGGAACAATTTAACGGGTGCACAACTGATTTTGGTTAAAGCGCAGATTTTTAGAATATCCTGAGACCCTCCAAAAGAAATAGTGATACTCCGGTGTAGTTTTAAGAAGGGCACTCCGAGTATAATATCCATACAGGAATCAGGAAGTACTGTGAAGTCAATTTCTTTATATTCGTAACCATTGAATATAACGTCCTCAGTACAATATTCAGATAGCTTGAGGGAAATGGCCGATGATGCCATGGAAATTACGGAATTCCGTTTAGAAGTAGACAGTTTCATTGTTTTAACAATACGAGCACTGATAAAGTTATCAGAACTGCCGGTGTCTATGAGAGCAGTTAATCGTTTACCCTTTAATTTTACAATTTTAGTAATAGGAGGGAACCTATCATCATCTTTAGCACGGGCTACTATAATAGCTGAGGTGGAACGTGAAGGTGTAGACATGGTAGAACGGCAAACTTTGGCAAAATGGCCGAGTTTGCCACAGTTTCGACATACTTTATCGCGGGCAGGACAGTGGCGGCGATCATCCTTAATGTGACGTTTCCCTCCGCAGTTGTAGCACTTTCCATGAGCAGGAAGGGCAGCAGACAATTGTACAGATTCACACTCCATAGGAGCAGTAATAGTGGCCTCCTCGACAGAATCAGTAAACACATTTTTAGTCGTGGTAGCAGCAACGGTAGGTCCAATCTGAGAAGCGTATGACTCAGCACGAAATTGAGCCTGTTCTAAAGCTCTAGCACATTGAGTAGCCTCCTTGAGATTTAACGTATCATTTTCAAGTAGTCTGGCACGTATTACGGAAGACCGGAGACCACGTATAAATGAATCACGGACAGATTCATCTCTGTAAGTAGTAGCAGTAACATCTTTGAAGCAACAGTCTGCGGCAAGTCGGTTCAAGGCCTGAAGGTACTGGTCTACAGACTCATTTTCCTGTTGTAGACGTGTAGAAAGCAAATGTCTAGCATGAATAACGCTTGGAGACTTATCATAAACACTTTTCAGCAATTCAACAGCATGTTCGAATCCAGAACAACCCTTGATAATGTCAGCAACGGTAGCACCAATGTTTAAATAAAGGACTTCGAGTTTGTCTGGATTTAAAGAAGCAATAGTAGATAAGTAATAAGTAAAATTACGGTACCATAGTCTCCAGAGCTTGCCAGCCTGAGGGTCTGCAGAAGATATATCAAACTTGTCCAGACGAATAATCTTATCCATGAGAAATTTAGTAAATGAATAATTGAATAAATTGTAATGTAAAAGGAAGACACGAATAGAAAAACCTTTTCTAAGGCTTTATTCAATTAATTCAAAACTACAATGCCAACAAGGCAAGAGGCCAAGAACGTATATATGGTAAAAGAAAGAGAACGCATTTAAATTAAAAAGTCACGTGGACAAGAAAACCCAGTAATTTTACTTTAACGGAAATATATGCAAGTGCACGTAATCCATCTCGTAATCCCAAGGTGCTGAGTTCAATCCTGGGCAAATGCAGCTGAAGAAATATAATATACATAACAAGGTCTTTCAACATTTTTCTTGGCTCTCAACTAACGGACGAGTTAAAACTGTCTCCGTCAATTTTTAAACACATATCGGACATCGGTGGTTATCATTCGGCTATGAACGTCCTGGAAGAAGTTTTCGTCCAGCCCCAAAACAGCATTTTCTGCCGGCATTTATTAGCATCTCGTCGGCAACAGGCCAACGAAAGCATGGACCAATATTTACAGTCTCTAAAAACACTCTCTAAAGACTGTGATTTCCAGACCGTGACAGCTATACAGGCGAAGGATTAGTACATCAGGGATGCATTCATAAATAGGATTTCGTCATCCCACACGACAAAGACTCTTAGAAAACAAACGTCTCGACTTACACAACCAGGCATTAACACTCGAGACAGCCCCAAAACAATTAACTTCATACGCTCAGTCAGACTCCTTGGCTGCCTCGGTCTCCACTGCTGAAAAAGAAGAATCGAAGGACGACCAGTCTACATATGAGGATCAACCCACGATAGGAACACTCTCCGGACAGAAATATTTTTTCTGTGGAAACCCGAGACATGACAGAGCGAGGTGCTCTGCTAAAAACTCTATTTGTAAAAATTGCAAAAAAAGGGCATTTTGCTCGTGTCTGCAGGTCTTCTACAGCGGCTGCTATCAATTACGGTTCCTTTTAACTCCTCAGAGAGTCTATCTCGTTCGTCCTTATGGGGGGAAATCAAAGGTGAGTGTATGCGGATACTCGTCGATACAGGGAGCTCCGAAAATTTTATTCATCCAGATAAGGTTAGGGGGCTCGGTTTGGCGGTCACGCCAAGCTCTGAGA
Source organism: Sepiola atlantica (assembly GCA_963556195.1). NCBI lineage: Eukaryota > Metazoa > Mollusca > Cephalopoda > Sepiida > Sepiolidae > Sepiola > Sepiola atlantica. Next base: position 748,578 of record OY744542.1, read on the forward strand.
GGATTTTGATGGCTAGCCGTTCTCATTCGTCCTCTACTCTCGGGCACTGTGTCGTGTCTCTCACTCTTAAAGATAGGGAGTACAGGAATGTGAAACTATCAATTATGGCCAACCTATGCTGTGACATCATTCTCGGGCATAAATTTCTATGCCAACACTCCTCAGTGGAAATACCTTTTGGAGGACCCCTCCCCCCTCTCACTGTTTGTAGACTGACCGCCATTAAAAATATCCCTTACCCCTCTCTGTTTACCAATCTAAATTCGGACTATCGCCCGATAGCTGTTAAATCCAGGAGACATACCCTACCTGATGCTAAATTTACCATATCAGAAATCTCCCGTATGCTAAAGGAAGGTATCATAGAGCCCTCGCAATCCCCATGGCGAGCCCAAACGCTTGTGGTATCTCCTGAAAATCACAAAAAGAGACTTGTTGTGGATTACTCCCAAACAATAAATCAGTTTACTCTCCTTGACGCTTATCCTCTTCCTCGAATGGAGGACATGGTAAATGAGATTGCTACTTACAAAATATTCAGCACTCTTGATCTAACCAGTGCTTACCATCAGGTTGCTATCAAGCCGGAAGAACGAAAATACACTGCCTTCGAAGCTTCTGGATCTCTGTATCAGTTTCGTCGAATAGTAACCAATGGAGTAGCGAGTTTTCAACAGGTCATCGATGACATCATCAAGCGAGAAAACCTTTGAGGAACCTATGCTTACATCGACAACATTACCATTTTTGGAGAAGATCAGGCTATGCATGATACTGATTTGAAAGAGTTCATGAATGCAATAGTGAAGTACGGACTGATGCTGAACAAAGACAAGTGTCACTACTCACTTCTGTAGACTTGCTTGGGTATACAATAAGCAAGGGCTCGGTAAAACCTGACTCTGATAGGCAATGGGGATGTTCTCTCACTAGGTGGATCTCGAACTTCTCTGAAAAACTACATCCCCTTACCAAAGTTACCAATTTTCCCCTCACTAGGGAACAAGCAGACGCCTTCATGTACCTGAAGAAAGAAATTGCAAAATAATCCCTGATAGCCATAGACTCTGCTCGCCCTCTCGAGGTCGAAACCGATGCTTCGGAACATGCGATTGCTGCCTCTTTAACCCAAAACATTCGGCCCGTGGCTTTCTTTTCAAGAACTTTAACGTCTGCTGAGCAGAAGCACTCTGTTGAAAAGGAGGCCTACACTATTGTCGAGGCGATCTGAAAATGGCGACACTTACTGCTCGGGAAGCATTTTAAGCTAATCACAGATAAAAAAATCTGTCTCTTTCATGTTCAACCCTAAAGACAGAAGCAAAATAAAAGTGAGAAGATAACAAAATGGAAGTTGGAACTTGCCTGTTTTAGCTATGACATTGCATATCGCCCCGAGAAACAAAACGCTGCTGCAGACGCCTTGTCTCGCATTTTCTCTACTACCAACTCTGCCGACAAGTTACACACCTTGCACTCAGACTTATGTCACCCGGGTGTCACCCAAATGCTACATTTTGTAAGGAGCAAGAATCTGCCATAACCTGTGGAAGATGTAAGAGTGGTAATAAGGGCCTGTAAAGTTTGTTTGGAGATAAAACCGAGATTCCTTAATGCGGCACCTCAGACTCTCATAAAAGCGAGTCACCCATTTGAAAGACTAAGTGTAGACTTCAAGGGACCATTACCTTCGAATACTCGCAACCGCTACATACTAACAGTGGTTGATGGATACGCTCGCTTCCCCTTCACTTTCCCTTGTGCCGATGTCTCAGCGGCAACTGTCCGGAAACATCTAACTAATCTATTTTCTGTTTTAAGAAATCCTTCTTTTGTACACTCTGATGATGGTACAGCTTTCATGTCAGATGAACTTAAGGAATTCCTGCGTTCCAGAGGCATTGCTACCAGTCGAACGACCGCCTTTAATCCTCAAGGTAATGGACAAGTGGTGAGGTACAATGGTATCATCTGGCAAACAGTAAGTCTGACTCTCCGGTCGAGAAATCTCCCTATTATCAATTGGGAAAAAGTGCTAGATGTAGCCCTCCACAGCATCTGCTCATTGCTCTCCACCTCCACTAATTGCACTCCCCATGAACGTCTCTTCAACTTCCAAAGGAAATCAGCTACTGGAGATTCCATACCTACATGGTTAACGAAAGTGACATCTGTCCTCTTAAAGCAGCATGCACGTGGAAGCAAATACGAGCCCCTAGTAGAGCCCGTTCACGTACTTGAAGTCAATCCCAGCTATGCTCACATATGTTTCAATAATGGACGAGAGACGACGGTGTCCCTATGCCACATATCTCCATTGATTCTATGCCAGAAAACCAAGAAATACAGACTGTGCCTCTCCAGTCTAATATTTCTCCCATTCATCCTCTGCTGAGAACTCATGAAAACTCCATCGCCGAGAATTCAGTTGCTACTCCTCCTCACTCCCTACACTCTGAGGGTGGCCCAAGGATATCTTCAGAAGATGCCGATGTGCCGAATCTTCGACGTTTTACCAGAATCCGTCGAAGTCCTCAGTATTTAACTGAAAACTATCAACTTTGAACTTTTCTTTGATTTTCTCTTTTTCAGTTTAATCAGAGATGCCCACCTGAGAGTCTTTAGAACCCTTCTTCCCAAGTCGAACACACAGCCTTCCCTAGGTGGCAGAGAATGTGAGGAAAAGAGAACTCTTCTATAATCTTCTATGCTTCGGAAGTGAATTACTTCTCTTGATCACTTTCTATTTTAGTCAGCCATTGTTTCTTGTAGAGACTAGATCTCTGCATAGATCTTTGTCGAATAAAGCTTCTCCAAGCAAACTCAGTCTTCTTAAACTCATTCTTTTCTTAAACTCATTCTATTCTATCCTTTTGACTAACTCATTACACATATAAAGCAAAACTATTTGTGTACAGAAAATATCGAGTAGAATTTTAGTAATGAATAAAATTTATTTTTTACTCATATTTCCATTTTGCGTCTTTAAGCCAGTGCTTCATATATTATTTTCCTTATTCTAACATGAAGACGCCATGCCGTCTTGTCCTTCGGAGTTCGTTGACTACGAATAGTAAAAAAATTTTATTTTTTAAATTAAAGTTCTACCTGATAATTTTCCTTAATTTTTGCTGTACACAAATAGTTTTGCTTTATACGTAAGTATATCAAATAGTTTTCATGTTATGAACTGCCAATCATACATTTTCATTTAATATTTTAGTGTGCATCTTTTGTTATTAAAGTATTAATAAGAAACAGGAACAGCAGTAGACTTAGAAAAGTTTTACATTTATTTGCATAAATAATACAAAATGTGGCACATGCCGAAAAAGGGGGTCGATCTAATATAACTTAAAAAAACTAACCTAGCTAGTATCATTCACCAAAAGAAATCATTAACAGTTAACCTACTTAAAACCCACATTTACAATATGCAGTGGGGTGTTGGGATAAGAAATGTATATACAAACTGACATGAAATATATAAAATGATAGAGAAAAACCCCAGATTAATAAAAGACCCCCCCACTTTCTAATGTTGCAGATAAACTGATTTGCTAGTCGAAAAGTGAAGCAAGCCCTGAAGGCTTTATTCCAAACACCACTTTCGAAATTACGAAAGTAGGCCTTCATCTCTAGCAAATTGAGCTACCTGTCCCTCCTGTTTCTCTTGGCAGATACGGCCTTGGTAGACACTGGTTCCTGTACATTACTATGTACATTGTCAACATTTTTCGGCTTTCAGTGTCTAGTCTATTAATGTCCTTTGGCCAATCAATAATTCCTAAGCTGTATGTTATCACTGGCATAGCTAATTGGTTAATGGCAGTTACTTTGTTTTTGTTTGTAAGCTGTGTTTTGCAAATTTTTCTAACACACGTATATATTCTCTACCATTTTTCTCTCATCTTGGCATGTTGAATTGAATCGTTTTCTTCTATGCCAAGTTATTTGTATTGTTCCTCTTCTTCAAGGTATTTGATATAAGTATATTCATCAAGCTGTATGTTTTCCATTTGGATCTTCTTCCCAGCTCTTATTCCCATTTGTCCAGGCCGAACTTCATTCCAATATCTTTGGAAAAGGTATGGAAAACCTGCAAGAGTCGACTTAAGTCAGCATCTGAACTAGCATACAATTTGAGGTCATCCATGAAGAGCAGGTGGTTGACTCTTTTGTTTGGGTCTTGTTGGCAGCCCTGGCTCAGATTGTAGGCACCCCGACTTAGCGGATCAATTGACAGGCAAAAGAGTAGAGGAGATAAGCTATCTCCTTGGAAGATTCCTCTTCGGATCTTGATATCAGGGATTTTTATTGTTCCATTAGTGTTTTAATGCCATGGTTGTTTGCCACATATTTATATGTACTGCAAGAGTTTTCTTGATGACCGGACGGATATTATATAGATCAAGGCAGTGCAGGAGCCATGTGTGGGGCACACTATCATATGCCTTTTGGTAATCGATCCAAGCCATGCTTAGATTTCTCTGTCTCTTCTTAGTCCTCAAGGAGTGTCTTGATCAACAACTGGTCCTTGGTGTCTAAACAATTCTCTCCTGCACCCGGCTCGTACTTTTTCCAGAAGAGAGGTGTTCGTAGATGCTGTCTGCAACCAGGCCAGTGAAGAATTTGTAGGTTGTAGTGGGGCAGCAGATCAATCTGTATTTTGTAGGGTTTTGTGTCTCACTCGTTTTGGGTATGAGGATCGTATCACCTTTTACTAGCAATGCTCATGTGGCCTCCTCACCACTCAACAGTTTGCTGAAGCAGCTACTGTAAGGGTTATGAATTGCTGTTAGTTTCTTCAGCCAGAAATTGGATATATTGTCTATGCCAGTTTTTTTTTTATTCTGAAATTTATCTAGCTTTCGTTTTATCATTCCAGACGTTATCTCTAGCATTTTTGGATTGCTTTTATTACTTCTAGCTATATCTAAGATCCACTTGGCCTCTTGGTTGCATGGCCCCTCATTCTCAAACATAGGCATCTAGTAGTTTTATAGCTCCTTCTCTTCAGGTGACTTTTCCACCGTTATATTCTCTCCCACCAAATTTCGGTAGAATATAGTCCTGTGTTTGTTTTGAACTGTCTGTTCTCAACTTTCGCCCTGTATTTTTGTTATCCTTTTCTTGAATTCCTTTGGCAAGTACTGGAATCCGGCCATCAAGTTCCCTCGCAACGTTTTCAATTTCTTCTACATTTTTTTTGTATTTTAGAACTGAGTTTGCAGATGGTGCTCCTCAGCCGTCCTCGCACTGCAGGGGGCTGCAAGGAATTGTTTAATTTGAGAGATTTCCTTTCTGAAAAGGTTAAGTTGTTTCTGGAGCTTCAGTTTCCATGGTGGTGTTGTGTCTTGTGCTCTGGACTCCCATTGCTTTTGGAATTGAGGGAGTGTTTTCCTGTAGCGTATGTTACTTGATTCAGCCCCGTGAGGGATATGTTGGATGGAACAGCGATGTTTACGTTTTGTATTACTGCCTTGGTAGCTCTTGAGGCTTGGGTTTTTGGCAGTCGAGGTCTTTCCTCCAGTCTCATCATCTGGACTTCCTCAATTGTATTCCCAAGTTCTTCTTCCAAGGTCAATTGCTCATCATCTGGTTCCAGTAATTTCTGAGGTAATGATGGGAATTTAGGTGTTACCAGTGGTCTAGGTGATAGTGGTGAGGAAGAACTTAGGTTTCAATGAGGGGCTATCTTCTCATTGTAAATATACAGCTGATGGTGGTGGGATACTTGTCGGGGAGCCCCTTGCTTAAGGGGATTCAGGTGTTGAAGTGGCTGTATAGTGGGTTGTCATGGACTCAGACTGTTTAACGGCTCGATCCATGGTTGAATGGTAATGTGGTTCTTGCTGTACCTATGGTGTGGTGTTTTGAACATTGATGGGAACTGTAGGAATTTTGATGGGGCTTTCAAGTGGAGATTTTTTTGTTCTTATGAGGGCTGCTATTTCTGATGCCATATATAGTCCAGCTCAGCCTCATTGAACAAGCTCATGCTGTTATATCTTTGGCAAGTTATTTTTAGGGTGGAATATTTCTCTTGCCTGGAGAGAAGTGGAAGAATATTTCCCTCCAGATCTCGACTCTTTTTTTTTGTTTGGTATATTTTGCCTGTGCATATTTCATAGTATATAACAATGTCCACTTTTCTTCCCTTTCCCATCTAGACTCTTGTCTCTCTTGTTTTTTCCCTTATAGGAAAGTAGTCTTCTTCCACCTCTCTTATGGTTGCATTTTTGATGAGGGTGATCTCATCTTCTGTTATATATATTTTCCCCAGTGTTTTGATAGCTAATCGAAGAGCCTTTCACCTGTGTGTTCGCATATGTGTAACTAATGTGTCTTTCCTGCAAAATGAAGATCCACACACTTCACAAGAGTATGGCTTTTCTTTCGTGTGTGTTCTCATATGTCTAATTAAAACAGATTTCCCACTAAATGATGATCCACACACTTTACAATATAATGGCTTTTCCCCAGTGTGTGTTTGCATATGTAAAACTAAACTGTTTTTATGACTAAACGAAGAGTCACACACTTCACAAGAATATGGCTTTTCTCCGGTGTGTGTTCGCATATGTGTAACTAATGTGTCTTTCCTGCTAAATGAAGATCCACACACTTTACAAGAGAATGGCTTTTCCCCTGTGTGTGTTCGCATATGTTTAATTAAAACATGTTTCCCACTAAACGAAGATCCACACACTTTACAAGGATATTGATTTCCTTCAGTGTGTTTTTGCATATGTAGACTTAAAGAGCTTTTATAACTAAAAGTCAAGTCGCACACTTTACAAGAATATGGTTTCTCTCCAGTGTGTGTTCGTGTATGTATAACTAATGCGTCTTTCCTGCCAAATGATGATCCACACACTTCACAAGAGTATGGCTTTTCTCCCGTGTGTGTTTGCATATGTTGAATTAAAACAGATTTCCAACTAAATGAAGATCCACACACTTTACAAAAGTATGGCTTTTCCCCAGTATGTGTTCGCATATGCAGAGTTAATGAATTTTTATTACTAAAAGTCAGGCCACACACTGTACAAGAATATGGTTTTTCACCAGTATGTGTTCGCATATGCAGAGTTAATGAATTTTTATGACTAAAGGTCAGGCCACACACTGTACAACAATATGGCTTTTCCCCAGTGTGAGTTCGCATATGTAAAGTAATTGCGTTTTTCTGACAAGAAGACCAACCACACACCTTACAAGAATATGGCTTCTCTCCTGTGTGTGTTCGGGTATGCACGACTAAATAATCTTTCTGACGAAAGGAAGTGCCACACACTGTACAAAAATATGGCTTTTCCCCAGTGTGGGTTCGCATATGTAGAGTTAATGTGCTTTTAGTACTAAAAAACGAACCACACACCTTACAGGAATATGGCTTCTCTCCTGTGTGTGTCCGCATATGGGTAACTAAATGTTCCTTCCGACTAAAAGAAGAGCCGCACACTGTACAAGAATATGGCTTCACTCCTGTGTGTGTTTGCATATGTTGAATTAAAACATATTTCCTACTAAATGAAGATCCACAAACTTTACAAGGATATTGATTTTCCCTGGAGTGTTTTCGCATATGTCGAGTTAATGAGTTTTTATGACTAAAAGACAAGTCACACACATTACAAGAATATGGCTCATCTTCTCTATGTTTTCGTCCATGCATAACTAAATTTTCCTTACTACTAAAAAGCCACACACTGTACAAGAATATGGCTTCTCTCCTGTGTTTTTTTGCATATGTATAACTAAATGTTCCTTCCTACTAAAAGAGGTGCTACACACTTTGCACGAATATAGTTTCTCTCCAGTCAGATTTTGAATCTTTTCTCCTATTTAAAGATAATTAGGAGCTTGTATGTGTGATTCAAAGTTGTATTTTCTTGAGTAAGTCCACATATTTTACAAGAATACGTTTTTTCAATGTGTATTTTCTGATAGATCAAGTAAAAGCAATCACATTTGTCACAGATTTTGTAATATTTTTCATATAGACTGTTATCTTATTGGGTGTTGTTACATTCAAACTGTTTCAGTCATTGCACTCTTCAACCTTCCTTCGGTGTCTTTTGTCGGATAATGATGATTCAGTAATATTTATCAAACAGGAACATCTGTGAGAAAAGAAATTAAAATTAAATTGCATTATGTGCACTCAAATTCAGACATAAGCAGTCCATTTATTTATTTCTAATCATCATAATCATTATTAGACTTGTCTCAAAACCAAGTTGTTTTAGAATTAAGTCTAAAAATAATATTAAATTATCCTAAATTACACATTCAAGCAAATGTGTTGGTTATAATTTTGCAAAATAAAATAAAACTAAATAAAGGTAATATAAATAGACAATTATTAACAAGGAATAGTAATATTTAATCCGTAGCTAAACAAGAGAGAGAGAGAGAGAGAGAGAGAGAGAGAGAGAGAGCAGAAAACGACAAATTCTATACATAATTATGTATCTATTTATTTTCATACCCGCACACACCTTTCAGATTTTAGTGGATTCCTCTTAGATTATTAACTGATGTTCTAATTATTTTAAGAACAGCTGTAATGTATATGATGAAGTTAACCCTAAGTGTCAGATGTAAGAGAAATAATCCAAGTCACTTTCTCGTTGCTCTTTGGAGCAAAGTTCTGAATAAATAATTTTAATCTATTCTCAGTTCAACTCTGGTAAAGGAATAAGAGCAGTCTGTATATTAAATAAAGACATCCAAAAAGCTCAGTAGAATAACAGAGTGAAAGTAACAACAATAATCTAATGTGTTTGACAAGATTCCATAATATATTTCGAGGTAAAATTGCTTTATCAAATGTTGGGTATTTTAAACCTCTTGAAACTCATAATGTTTTTATGGCTATTCTGCAGTGAATATTTGATAAAGAGGTCTTACCTCGAAATATATTATGTAACATTGGTCACACACATTACATCACTGTGTAGAAGTTTTGACTAAACAAGATTTACTATAATTTAAAAAAATCATTTTGTTTTTATCCCCCTTCTCAGCACCGACATATTTCTATTTCTTGCATTGTGATTGCCTTCTATATTATTTCCTTAGTAAACAAATGCAACAAGTTAATAGATCTCCTTCTTAAAATGTGTCTTGACGTTAACTTTTCAAATCATGGAGATATACAGGGTGGCCAAGGAGTCACTGAGCGATCATTGAGTGATTTTTTTACATTTAATAGATTCTTTAATTTTAATGGTACCTTAGAAAACTTAATCAAAATTATACAAAGAAAATAGAGATTTGTTTTAACAAAAATGAAAAATAATTTATTAATGAAAACTAACATATTTTAAATTATTTCCATTTTCAGTTTCACAAATTTGAGTATCAATAAGCGATAATTTGAAAAAGGCAGTAATTTTCTGTTGTTGAAGGAAGGGAAAACCAGATCAGTAGCAGTTACATTACTGCGATCTACAGTCGTTTTTGTTTACACACAATCTCTTGCATTATTATTAGTTTGTGGTTCGGTTGGCCAAAACAAGCATGTTAAACCTCAAATAAAAACATACTTGGCAATTTGAACCCTTCTGTGCAGGTTCGATTATCACACACCTAGTATGTGCGAAAATATAATTCAGTTCTCTAATGAAAAGCCAAGGTAGCCAAGTCAATGGTGATGGGAGGCAAGAATAGTTTTAAGAAAAAGCTGGACTTAATTGCATTTCTACTCTAATATGTGCCTGCCACACTAACTTGCCTGTATTTTTAGTTTCCTGTTCTCTTTAACGACACTGTTAAATAAACTTGATTTTAATGTAGGAAAAAAGTTGGTATCTAATGTGGAACTTTGTGAGCCGTTTCTTCTTCATTTCAAGCACGAGATATTGAATATCAAAAATTGTTACTGAACTTTTCGTGAACTTTCTTCAAATTCTTCCTTGTCATAAAAATTAAATATAGCATATCAAAACCTTTTACTGCAGTCGCAAATTCAAATTCCTTCTTATCATTAATAATAAATATGGCATATCTGAAATTTTACTGCAGTTTCAGTGTTTCTCCCTTGTTTTAAATTCTTTCTAGTTAGAAATAATAAATATGGCATATCTGAAAGTTTACTGCAGTTTTAGTGTTTATCCCTTCCTTAAAATTGTTTCTAGTTATAAATAATAAATATAGCATATCTGAACGTTTATCCCTTTCTTCAAATTTTTTCTAGTTATAAATAATAAATATGGAATATCTGAAATTTTACTGCAGTTTCAGTGTATATTCATTTTTCAAATTTTTTCTAGTTATAAATAATAAATATGGCATACATGAGATTTACTGCATCTTCAGTGTTTATCCCTTTCTTCAAATTCTTTCTAGTTATGAATAATAAATATGGCATATATAAAATTTTACTGCAGTTTCAGTGTTTATCCATTTCATCAAATTTTTTCTAGTTATAAATAATAAATATGGCATATCTTAAATTTTACTGCAGTTTCTAGTGTTTATCCTTTCTATTAATTCTTTCTTGTTATAAATTATTAACATGTCATATGTGAACATTTTATTGCAGTTTCAGCGTTTATCTCTTTCTTAAAATTCTTTCTAGCTATAAATAATAAATATGGCCTATCTGAAATTTTACTGCAGTTTCAGTGTTTATCCTTTTTTCAAATTTTTTCTAGTTATAAATAATAAATATGGCATATCTGAAAGTTTACTGCAGCTTCAGTGTTTATCTCTTTCTTATAATTCTTTCTAATCACAAAAGATAATATGTCATATCTTAACATTTTACTGCAGTTTCAGTGTTTTTTATTTTCTTTAAATTCGAACTGATCATAAATGATTATAAATATAGCATATCTGAATATTTTCTTGCAATTAATGTTTACCCATTCATTAGCATATTCATTTTTATATACACATGAAAGATGTTATATGTGTTAGTTAAAAATTATAAAAACTTTTCTCACATGTGTAAGATTATGTCTGTGGAATGGATAAAAAAATGAAAGTGAAGTAATTTTGTAGATACGCCATATTTTAATTGTTTCTATTCTTAATGTTATATTGTTGGTCGGTAGTATCATTCTTTTTATTCTTACATCATTTTAATCTATATAATAAAATTAAGTCGATTTTTCATCTTTAGATTTAGTTACAATTTAAAAACAAACAACATTTATATGGTTACTTGTTCGGTTAAGCAATTAACCTAAATCCTCATGCGTATTTCCAAAAATTATGCATTCGTTTTTCATCTTTTCAGTATTTGTTATAATCCACTAAATCTGACTCACCCAAACACAACTTCCAAAGAGAAATTGGCCACATTTTTTACCCACTTATATCTAATTTAAATGATACTCAAATCACCATGTTCATTGTTAATAGAAGGGAATTTTAGTTAACTCACCATTATATTTCAGATTATTGGAATATCATTCGGCGATTCCGGCTGCTAAAAACTTATAAGTTTTGAATCAGTGGGAAATGATGTGACTCCAACTGTTCCATGTTTCTGAAAGAAACAATAATTTAATAAAAAAGAAATTGGGGGTCCACACATTTTGGGTTGATGTCATATCCTAACAATAATTCCAAGTAAAGATTTAATTAAACAAATTCCATACTCTAGTGTTGAATAACAATCCAAACAGAACACCTGTTTTATTACAAATAATGATCATGATCTAATTGTAATGTTTATATATTGTACTTTTAGTGAAAGCTGAAAGCCGGATTATGTTTATAAATTTTAAGGTTACCTGAAGGTACCCGTAAAATTGAAAATGAGAGAAAATAAACATTATTGACATGATCTTGATCAGTAATAACAAAATTGTGACAACGATTTGAAAGGTCGGAAAGAGCAAACACATAATCTGATAAATGTGCATATATGTAAACAAATACTTAAGCATGCTAACAAAATCGGACTAAGAATAAGTTCCTCCTTTTTTAGGTGACACAAATGCTTTCATTGCCCCACCAAAAAAACGATCAACAAAAAAACGTGTCTGAAGTAAGAGTTCCCAACTTGGAAAATTCTGTAAAAAGAAGGCCTTTGCATTGAGTCTTGTATTTCTGCTGACCTCACAGTGGTTGGTGCTAGCCATCACCTAACAAGACTTCGAAATATTTTAAATAATCTGCTATGTTTAGGAGAATAATAGAGGTTCTTTAATGTTTTTCATGTTGATTCTCGTGATTAGGATCACAATATTTAAAAAGAGAAAGAAGTCTTGTTTGGAGCACATTAAATTCTCTTTTAAATAATTTTTGTGGTAAGAAAAATCATAATAATACCTAGAACAAATTAAGCAGTAAAAGAAAATTTCAAATATTTTACTAACAGATTTTTTAATAAGTTTGATTTTTTAAATTAATTTCTGCACTAGAAATTGTTTCTTAGTATTAAAATTATTTGTTTGAATTTCATTTGTTATATTTTTCAAATTTTCGCCTATTTACATTTTAAAGTAAATATGTGTATTTTTGTAAATTTTAAACGGTTATTTTGAAAAGGTTAGCTCTCCAAATAGCTACCAAATGGCGGTCAGCACACGAAAATAGATATATTTGGTGAGTAATCAAAAACTGAAACTCTAAGGAACATAAACATGAGGTAATTTTCACATTACTCTAAGCCAGACTAACCCTAAGCAAGACTTAGCACCAATGAAATTCCTAAAATTGTATTTTCTTCTCCACAAGAACAACATAACATTTTATTTTTGTTATTTGTCTCAAGGTTATATCAAGTTAAGAGGCAGAACACGACATGTCTTTCCCTTTAACAAAAAACAGCTTATCGTCCCTGTACCACTGCAGTGTCAGCTCTTGCTAGAATCAGCACAGTTGAAACCAGGACATTGCAGAAGAGGTGTGCTGCAACAACAGCTGCCTTATCTTTAGCCGCATGAGTTGCTAGCTCATTTCACTTTCTGGAGGTTTAGCAATTGCCAATGCATTTAGCAGCATGTCGGGCACAGCTATAAAGGCTGCCAGATCAAATGAATGTAAGAAAATGGCATACGTGCCATTGGATAGCACTGCTGCCATAACCACTAATCAAAATCCTCTCCTTTCTCCAAAAGAAAACTTTCAGATGAGACGGCCAGTTGAATTTAACATATCGCTAAGTGCTTTCCTTGTTTTGTTTTATGGCATATCAACCCTTTTCAGTTATTTAATGCTGAATGCGGTCATTTTGGTTAAGATTTTTATGCTTAAAGTTCATTATACCTTCAAATATTTATTCATGGTGTTTGGTTTGGTTGTTTTGCTTTAGGGCATATAAACCCTTTTCAGGTTATTGCTGAATCCAGTAATTTTGGTAAAAGTTTTTAATGCTCAAAGCTTTTTATATTTTCCAATATTTATTCAGAGTGTTTGGTTTGGTTTGGTTATTTTGTAGAGGAAAATTGTTATTTTTAGCTTTGCAGAACATGATTGAGTTTTTCAAAGGGAAAGGAAAAAACAATGTTCAGACAGCCTGATCTGGTAGCACCAGTTATAGCTAAGTGGAGGAAAAGAAACAACCCAGGATTCCCTAATAACTTAGTGATTAGCAAGAAGCCAATCACCGAATTCAATCACAAGTAAAAGGTGTTATAGCATGTGGCGACCGTGACATGTGGTGACTGCAGCAGGTTCTAGGCGTATTCAGTGCAGACAGCGAGTGTCAGCGTTTGATCCAAGAGACGGGTTGCTTAGGAACACAGCAGAAATCAGGTGGTAAACTCCATCCAAAGCTAAATACCAAGATCAGTCTGAAGGTCAGCAAGTACCGTGAGGCAATATTCAAAAGAACTAGAGAACAAGAGAACTGGTGCGGCCATGCTGTCACATATCTCAGATGTTTGGATTCTAGCAATGTCATAAGTGACCTGCATGCAGTTGATCAGTGATTCCCTTTTCGGACGCCACTCACCTCTGGGCAGCGACGTGCACCGTCAAGTCACCTGACATTCCTTGAAATACTGACCGAGGAATCCTGGTCGTTCACAAGTTGTAAGGTCAGCCTCTGACAAACCCTGAAAGCGTAGCAAAAGCAAGTCTTTTAGAGGGTGCTGACCGGGAAATGACAAGTCATCTGGGGGTTGTCAAGTGAGTCGCGGTTTTGACTACTGTCTCTTCGTATCCTCACCCACTTTCTAGCTGTGCCAGATCCTGCTAGTGTGGTGTCTCATCTGCTGTTGTCGCAGCAGACTAATCTTTCAAGAGGAAAAGAAAGGCCTGTCGCTGGCATCGAGTCATTTCCCTCCTCTTCAAGAGGGGAACAGACTAGGGAAATAAGAGGCATCACCTTTTATCCTCCTTTTGCCCATCGGGTAGATCCTGTGACTTGAACTATTTTGTCATAAAGTTTAAGCACAGCTCGGGCGCATCATCCCTTGTTTGGTTCTTTCTCAAGATACGACTCTGCCGATTCTGGTGTAGCAAGGGACAATGGACCCAAAATATAGCGATCCATGCCCAGTTGGGATGAAGCCAGAGAAATCTCTGGTGGAAGTTCAAAGCGCCTCTGAAATGCAAATCGATCATTGGAAATGGGTGAGGGGCAAAAGACCAATCGAACTGTCTTATAGCTGGTTCTCTCCAAAGTTTTCCTCCAGATAGCTGGAGCTCAATTCGTCGCAATTCTATCTGATAAAGCTCACGATTGGAGACTCCAGGGCCATTTAGGGTTTTGCCTTACTTTTGAACTCGGAATGGATGGAACTGGCTGACCCTCCTAAACAACAGAGCTGACTGACATTTTTGCATCATTTGCAACGGTGCTGAAAAAGTGTGAGTGCCAAGTGGGCCTCATTTAACAAGAACTGGCGCTGTGGATGAACTATCTGTCTAAGATTCTTAACATGGCACCCATGAGATCTTAGAAAGGATGTCGTTCGATATAGACAGAAGGATGGTGACCACAGAAATTAAAATCTGCTAAAGAGTATGTAACAACTGACCTGCTGAATTCATCGAATAACGCACAAGCCAAAACGTTGCTGCGACGAGGAGGATGGTGCTGCGGTGAGTATGGAACCCTAGATCAGGAGTCCAGATAAAGCCAACCGTGGGTGCAGATCTTGATAGTAGTGGCAAATATTCAAACTAGACTTTTGTAGACTGAAGTGGAGAAGGGTTCAGTGAGTCCTAAAATTCAGGGAAAAAGTCTTCCTCAGATGTGCTGTATCTGTAACGTGTATGTGTGTGTATTCTGAATAGCCTCTGCAACATTGAAAGGGAATCGGGTTAATATTCTTGAAACCGCTCGTGGATTCAACGGTAACGATGTGTCTATCTCTCCTTTTTCGCTGGTTGTCGCTGTTCCCCTTCACCCTATCTTTGACAGTCATTTGGCAATGTCGAATCTGCAATACTGCCACCTCAGTCATTTCATTGCTCACCCAGTAAAAAAGGGGCGTGTCTTTGGCGGCTCTCTTGCTAGCACCAAAAGTGCAGTTTCTCACACATTCATATTCTGCACTCGACCCATAGCCGAGAACTGTGCTGGGTGTGGGAGTTTGACTATTGTGTTACATCTGTCAAATGGTAATGCAGGTGTCTCAAAGTGAGCTCACTGGGGACAGAAACCTTATGCAGAGCAAGAGCTTGCTCAATTTTCAGTACAAATATGGACCGCGAAAGCATGCCCTATCGATCCTTTGTGAGTGGAAAGTTCCGTTCCAGCTAAAGGTGTAAGAAAAGTTATTGAGATAACTGGTTTGTGGGGGCCTAGCATTTGTAGCGATGTCACTTTTTGATCCTTCAATGTCGGTTCTTTCTATCATTGTAAAGCAGAATTTGCCAAGTGTTGGATCGTTCACCATCTGATAAGAACCGACAGCTGGGTTTAGACCCTCGTGAGATGGGTTACTTTTATCCTATGTGTCCAGTACGAGAAGAATAACAGCATCAAAGCAACGTTTTACATGCTTGCTTGAATGAGTGGCGTTGCCAAGCTTTGTTCGTGCAATAATGAATGAAAGCCTCTAAGCCATAACCACGACCGGTTCCATCACGGTATTAGGAAAGGCATCTCTTTCTGTTCTACTGGAGCCTGCCATAGAGGTCATTGTCACTTGTGGTGGTAGTCTTTGGGCTGTTGTTGTTTCCGCTGATGTGACAATGTGCCAACTAACCTGACATGCGCGACCGGTGGTATGTTGCCATCGTCATCCTGTTTTGGACCTGTCTTAGGCATGAGATGAGGGATCACTCGTAGACCACTTGACTAAGTAGAGCAGCTACCAGTGAGTGAGCTTCACCCTTCGCTATTAAGACAGCAACTGCTCCCTGCTGCTTGCTGAGTACTTTTGCAGAATATAACGACAATGTGTGGTGTAATCCAAACTTAAATAAAAAATAAAATTGGATTCTTCACCTTCACCGACAATTTCAATCTCCAATATTAAAAGTTCTCTCTCCAATCTTCACTCTCTTCTCTTCCAAACTCAACTCAACTCTTCAGTCAAAAAAGTACGGTTTTTATCTTGTTTAACCCACCACATATGCAAATTATTGCAGTATTTTGAATCACATGTGGGATGTTATATTAATAAAATAAAATATTAATTAATAAATAAACAAAGAACGAAAACAATTAAATAACATACTGTTCTCTTATAGACCTTCTGAAAAAATTGGAAAACAAAAAACGATCAATTTAGAATTTTGAATGGGGCATCAGTTTCGTATGTAAATTGAATGTAAAATGATTACCCAGTCCAGGGCCACTGTCTAACTTAATAGTGGTTTAAGGGCATATAACTAGAATTTTCTTTTATAAACGGAGGTAAATTGTCTGTTTCAAGTTAGTAATAAACATTTTTTAAATTCTCCCTTAACCCTACAAGTAACCCTAAGTTCGGTTTGCAACAGATCCTCAAAACCTTCTTTAATCGTCCCACCAACCCCAAGTCTGAGTGGCAACGCTTCTTTCTAAACAAACTTCCTTAACCCTACCACTAACCATAAATCCAGCTGGCAACGCCTCCCCCTAAAGTTGCTCTAACCAAATCCTAAGACCGGGTGGCAACAGCCCCCCCCCCCCCCTAAAAAAATAAGAACATGGTTACATCTAAGATATAACTAAAACGGTCACATATCGTTCAAACACTACCTGGTCGGAAAGTGGGTGACCATTTTTCATATGTATATGCGAAACTGACCCCCACTGTAAATTCTAAAAGAACTTTACTCCCCAAGTTTAAAAGTAAAAATTTAAACTAAAATCGTATATTGTGATCAAGTCACCTTTCGTGTAATTTTTTTCCTATTTATTCACTTTTGTCATTTTTTAAAACTATTCCACTTTTACCTGTGCCATTTTCACGGTGCACCAAAATAAAAGACGCCTGACCTTAAAAAAAAGTGTGAAAAACCTTACCTTTCATTGGAGGCAATTGAACAAGAAAACAAAAACGGGAATGATTTCTTTTTGTTTTGAAAAAAAAGAGAAAATTTGATAGGTTCGTTGGGATTTCTTAGTCTTAAACAATTTCTCTCTTTTGTGTGTCCAATTCATTAACCAATAAAAGACTGAAAAGAAAATTAAAAGAATTAAAAACACCATTTAGATGTTTAAAGAAAAGATAAGGGAAGGTCATCATTAAGCGGTGTAAATCATTATTACGTTCCTTGTGTGAAAAAGTCCGTGTCAGAGGAAAAGCTTGGTATAAGTGGCTATCAGCTTTTAGAGCGTATTTGTCCATTCTCATGGCTGGAATAATTAAATATGAATACGAATTAAACAAGCATTTCCTTTTAATATTTTATCGTGTATCTTTTGTTATTAAAGTATTAAAAAAACTCGGGATATCTTTTACAATAGGCAACAGAACGAGAACGGAGTCCAACAAACAAATATACAACAAATAAATGTGACCGTAGTCAATAAAACTTATTTTCCGACTTACCTATGACATTTGTTTGTAATTTGCCGACATTTGTTTTTCTCAGCCTCGCTTTTTCTTGCTGTCAAGGGTTACGTGTTATGTGTTGTTGTTTTTTTTTACTGGGACTCATAATCAAAGCGTACTTTTTCCAAAACTTTGATACGTTGTTGGAATTTGTTAAAGCCCCCCTCACTGATTGGCTGTTGCCATGTCCCTTAAGGGACTCACGGATTGGCTGTCAGGCATTGCAACCCCTTTTTTCTTAGGTGTCACGTGAGCAAGCCCTTAAAAACCGTTGCATACGGCTTCCCGCGCTCTTTTTCTAGGATTCTGCTCGAGTCAACAACACATCGGCTGGTCTTCTCGATGATACAGCCCACGACGGCATCACAGAGAATGACCTCCCGCCGATACCCGAATTCTATACAAGCTCTTTTTCAACGACTCCACTCCAGTCAACAACACATCGGCTGGTCTTCTCAGTGATACAGCCCACGATGGCATCACAGAGAATGATCTCCCGCCGTTACAAGAACTCTAAAACAGATAAGTTCTCGCGAACCACGTTTTCGCAACCAACCTCTCTACCAACCTCTCTACCATCCTCTCTTCCATCCTCTCTATGATTTACCAATGCCTAAATGAACTTTTTTGAAACTGTAAATACTCTATCCAACTTTCTCTTTCTTACTAAATTGATATGAAAGTACACCCTTGTGTTTTGTGTTCCTTCTTCAGACTTCCGTCCGATACATATCTTTGATGATTTTATCTGCACATGGTTACCCCATTCTCACGTGGGAGAATTGAACTTTATTTCAGGATTATTTTAATCCCAACAACGTTAGTTTTGACTTTTAATGTGATTCACAATATATGTTAGTTTCAATGACTTAATTAAAAGTACTAGGCTGAGAAAAAATGTCGACAGCCATCGTGTCTTGCCAAATTTCCCCCTTTCCGTGAACGTAAAATGAAGAGAAATGTTGATATCTAATAAAAAGCCATTGAAACTACTTAAAAATACAAACAAATGTCATAGGTAAGTCGGAAAATAAGTTTTATGGGCTACGGTCATATTTATTTGTTGTATATTTGTTTTTTTGGACCCGTTCTCGTTGTGTTGATTATTGTAAAAGATACCGAAAACTCTATTTCGGAAACACTTTAGCAATTTCGCAGGCGTTAGCTAAATTACGAATTTCATAGTAACAAAATGGTACATAACACAACATATATAAAAAAACATGACAAGGGGAAAAGAAAAAATAAGAGGTTCGATAGAGTTAAAATAGAGTTTTATTAACATTAAAATGGGGCTGGCTGCTTTTAATTCCCAAAGCTGGGTTAATAACATTAACCCTTAGTAACCAAGATAAAAATTATAAAAACTTAAGACATGCAAAATTCAAAAAGGGTAAGATCGTTGGCACAACGAAATTGGAAACAAAATAATTCTTTTCTTTTTTGTTCTCATAATAAAGACGAGAGAGTCTTCTTTCTCTCTCTTTTTTGTTCATATAAAACATCAAATAAAGACCAAAGAAGTCTTTTTATCAATTTAACACAAGGTTCTCAAAGGGCATAAAACAATAAAATAAAACTAAAAAATATATCCGATTATATCATATTGGTTGACGAAACGTTGTAGCAGTTACCTCCTCCTTTCACACATAACTGCACCGATTGGCCGTTAGGTGTCGCTTATTCACCGACAGGTGGCGCTGAGAAGCGACACCAGAGTTATCTGCCCTTCTGAGTATAAAAACCGGTGCAAACGAAAAATCACCCTCTTTTCATTCAACAGCCTCGCAGAGACGCCCCCTTGGCACCAGCTGGGACGCATCGCCGAGAACACCGACGAGGAACCCGGAAACGCTTTTTTCTCCTGCTACCGTCGCCTCACTCGAAGACTGCTACCATCTTCACTTGAAGAAACCCCACGGGCAGCCCAGAGAACCATTATATTTTTCCTCTTCCTCAACCGGACACTGTCTCACTCTCTTCTACCTATACCAAACGGTATAGGTAACCTTGAGTTAATAAACCCCTTTTTGTTAGTTACATAAATACTTTTCGTTGTTCCGTTTCTTTACGAGAAGGTAAAAAAATAACCCCTTCCATCCTTCTCAACATCCCCTTACAACGTCTCCGGCAAAGTCTGGGTTAGTTTTTTCTTTTCTATTGAAATGTCCGTTTTAAATGCCCCTTTCTCTGTCTTCTTCTCATATTTTCATTCCAAAGGGGTCAATCTTTGAAATTACTTCATAAATGTTCTTCGATAATCTTTTCTTCATAACGTGTCCATTATCCAGAAACGTCCTTCGTTAATCCATTTTCATTCCAAAGGGCTCAATCTTTGAAATTACTTCATAAATGTTCTTCGATAATCTTTTCTTCATAACGTGTCCATTATCCAGAAACGTCCTTCGTTAATCCATTTTCATTCCAAAGGGCTCAATCTTTGAAATTACTTCGTTAATGTTCTTCAATAATCCATCCCTTCTAGGAAAGATATGTTTCTGTATAAATAGGGTCGTTCAAATACCCTGAATTTCAAAAATATCGCTCTTACTCTAAGAACAAGTAGAAAATCATCCAAATATTTTACGTCCATTCACAAAATCGGACGGAGACCACTCTGAAACGAACCTCACCCTCGGCTGTCAAGCTGGTACTAAATCAAAAAGCGCGCCCAAAGACCCCGGAAGACACCGGACATGACGTCACCTCTAGACTGCTGGAAGGAAAGCAAGGCGGGAACACGACACACAACCCAGAAGGAAAAACCTTGACCTACATTACGTGCAGTGACAATATGTTGACCCCCTCCTCCATGCCCAAAATAGAAATAAATTTCCGAAAACACACTTTGATTCACGCAACTTAGGATTAGTGGTAAGCCTATTTTGTTATATTGTTATTTTTAATATATTTTACGCCTGAAATAAGCGACCACATGAAAAAGAAAAATTCGACCCTATTTTTTTTTTACGAAATCGGTTAAGTGAAAATAACGACACAAACTTTGAAATTACAAAACTTACAAATAGTTTCAAAAAGGTTAAAAGTAACAGGTCGATAGAATATTATATTTTTTATCGTTTGGTAACAGTTATTTGTTGTATATTTGTTTTTTTCCCTCCATTTTTCGTTGTTAATTATACTACACATGCGCTAAAAATGTAGTTGCATTTTAAGCATTAAAAAGTGCAGCAACAAAAAATAAGAAAAAGTGGGCAAATCCTAACTTTCATTTGATAAAATAGAATGTGAAAAATGTTAAAAAGAAAGCAAAAAACTGAATAATTTCTATTTGTTTGTAGTTTTAAAAATACTGATAAAAAACGAAGGTCACCTTGGACTTGAAGCAATATAAACCATTATTACGTTCCTTGTGTGAAAAAGTTATTTTACTTGGATACAAATGAGAGAAAACACATTGTATGTGTGGAAAAAAACAGAGCGTCGTCTTAGCAGGAGACGGTTATTGAACTCCTGATCTAGGACAGAACTTACAGACAGTCTTACCAGAGATATTCTAATATGTGGAATCAGATACACGAGACGAAAAGAAAGATTACTGAGAGAATCAAATTTAAGCCACACAAAAAACAATGCAAGCAGGTCAGAGTGCAGTGCAAACACGATGCCAATAGGATGCTGAATGCCACATCCTGAAGTGTTATTTGGTAAGGAATAATAAGGGCTTGAATTAGGAGAGATTTTATATACGTTTATTCGGTGAGGTTATGGAGGCGCTCGACCTCTAAGTAGTTCTTATGTGTTAGTACGCAGGTGGTTAGTATATAGTATATAATGACATCCTCCCTGTTTTGTAGTGTTCATATGAGTGTATCAAAGTCTGAATTGATTTATTGATTAGGATAGAGTGATTATTTTATTTTTATTTTTTGTTTCTTTATTGGATAGTAGATTGTTATAGTTTGTCCAAATAGTAGTTCAGCAGGTGATGGTAATTTGCTGTCTATAGGTGTTGCCCTGATCTGCAATAATGCTATTTGTGTGTCACCTTTTTCTTTAAGGCATTTCTTGATTGTGGACTTAATGTGTGGCACATGTCTCTCAATTAATCCATTGCTTCTAGCATAGTGGTGTAAGCTAGTGACATGCTTAATACCCCATGATGTGATAAAGCTTTAGAAAGCTTTCCCTGTGCATTGTGGACTGTTGTCAATCATTATCTCATCGGGAAGTCCGAATAGCGATGTGTAGCTTTTTATTTTATCAGCTACTGCCTTGCTGGTTATTGGTGTGGGCATTTCGTCCACGACAGGGTATTTTGAGTATCTGTCAACATTTAGAAGGTATTGCTGTCCATTGATATCAAATAGATCCGATGCAATTTATTTCCATGATCGTGATGGAATGTCATGTGGTTCGAGTGGTTCTCGTCTGTTTGCATCTTGATGTTCCTGGCAGAGTAGGCATGATTGGCACATCCTCTCTATGCCCTTGTTGATATTTTGCCAATATACGCTTTCTCTGGCAAGGTGGTGGATTTTCTCAATAACCTGATGTACTCGATAGAGCTGGTGCAGAATGTCATCTCTCATAGACTCTGGAATTAGAATTTGCTTTATTTGAAGAGTATTCCGGCTTCAACTGTTAATTCATCGCGAAACGATTAGTATGATCGGATGTTAACTGGCACAGCTCGGATAGTTTCTGGAACACAATTTTTTTGACAAAGCTCAAAGTTTTGTCTCTCGTTGTCTAACTGCATAGTAGATCTCTCTTTACTGTTGAGAAATTGCTAATAGAAATTGTATGGTGCTCGTAATCAGGTTCTGTGTCTATCCCATCGATTCTATCGTCTAATTCGACTATGTTGTTGTTTTCTGGGTTGTGTGTCTGCAAGGATCATGTCTTTGCCAGGGCGGTATATCACTCTGAAGTTGTAGCCTTGTATTTTAAACAACATGCATTGTAGACGTAGTGGTGCAGAATGCAGTGGTTTTGCACATATAGTGACTAATAGTTTGGGTCAGTCATCACTGTGAATGTGTTTGCATACAGGTGTGTGTGGTAACGCTGTATTCCATGCACGATTGCTAGCATTTCTCGTTCGATATTGCTATATCTTGCCTGGCAGTCTGTCAACGTTTTGGAACCAAATGCCACTGGTTTGCCTTCCTGTATTAGTACTACTCCCACACCCTCTGTTAGGCGTCTACTGCCAGTGTTACTGGTTTTGTTTTATCGTAGTAGGATAGGAGGTCATCAATAGTGAGCAAATCTTTTAGGTTATCGTAGCATTTTTGATGATCTGGGTTCCACACTCAAGGGGATTGTGATTTTAAAAGGCCACGCAGTGGGTTTTCGTTCTCAGCGAAGTTTGGAATATACTGGGAGAGGTAGTTCAGTATTCCCAGGAAGCGCTGTAGTTAATCTTTGCTTTGTGGATTTGCCATCTTTTGTATGTCGCGTGTTTTTGCTGGGTCTGGCTTGATGCCAGTGGATGTGTATATATTACTGAAGAACCTTATAGTGGGTTGTTTGATGACGCGCTTTTCGCTGTTAACACGTGTCCGGTTTCGGCTGCTCGTATCATCAGGTTGTGCAGATTCTACTCGTGTTCCACATCATTTTCCCCGTATGCTGCTACATCATCTGTGATGCTAGCCACACCATCTAAACCTTCAACGATTTGGTCCATCCTTGCCTGGAAGATATCCTGAGAGACGCTTAGGCCAAATTGCAATCGTTTCCAGCAAACTCGCCCGAAAGGAGTCCTGCGCGTTGTTAGTAACTGGGATTTCTCATCCAAATGGACTGACAAGTACCCGGCTTTGGCATCGAGTTTGCTGAACACTTTTGCCTTTAGAAATTTCGGATTCAGATCTTAAACTGTTGGTATTTTGTAGGGGCATCTTTTCAGGCTGGAGTTTAGTTTCTGTGGGTCGATGCATATCCTAAGGGATCCATTCTTTTTCGAACTGAAGGCCAGGCTGGAGCACCAGTCTGTGTGCTCATCTTTAGCACATCTTGTTCTATCAGCTTTTCTATCTCTTGTTTCAGCGTGTTTTTGTCATTTCCTTGTATTTCCGGTTACAGGTGTAATTATGGGACATAGTGTGCTGGATTTTTCGGTACTTTGTTACATTAGGACCCGAGCTAACTTTGCCCCGTCGTTGTTAGGATTAGGGTTAATATCATGGTCAAAGTAGGGGTTAGCGTTAAAGTTAGGGTTAAGGTCATGGCCAAGGTTAGTGCGGGTCCTAATGTAACAAAGTACCGATTTTTTCACCAATTCATAATTGCAAGTTTTTCTCTGTACGCACATTGAGTTTCACCTGATAAGTACATACATACAACTAGTAGATACCATACTATACATTCATATATATATATATATATATATATATATATATATATATATATATATATATATAAGTGGTGACCGGAAGAGAGTAGAAAGTGGACCTTGAGTTTACTTTCGGAAGCCTCGTAACTCTCGCTTATCTTATTTTGTCCATTAATCCTCACATTCCATGGGCGATGTTTCTGACAAATGGGAGAATAATTGCGGTTTTCTGCGTCGGAATCTATACGTCTAACACTTATCGTTGTCTAGTTTTCGATCTTGATGTATATTTTGTAAACTCCTTACATCAAGTGGCTTCGTGCCTTGTCTTGAGCGACTTCCATAAAGAAGAGCAGGGTCTCAGAAAATTAAAGGGTTGGAAATTAAAGTGAACAATTTTGAAACGGAGCATATTTAACGGTGTTTACGGGTAAAATTATTATTATTTATTTATCGCCATATTTTAAGGGGGAGGGACAAAAGATAAGTGCCACCATCTTCAATCTATTTATATTGATGTAAAGCAGACAAAAATATATTAATTAGAGTAGGTCAGAGAATGAATGTGGTATTGTGATATTGTGGTAACTGCTGAAGTGAAATCGGTTGGGAAATTGTTAAAGAATGAAAAGAGAGAACGGTCATTTATCTAGTTAAGAATAGAAAGACAGAGGATCACCACCGAACTACATTCAAACACTTGATGGCGTTACATCTAAATTTTAGTATAATTTAGATTATTCGGACTACTGTTTTCATCTTGATTGTTATTCTCACCACAACCACCGGCCTTCTTTATGTGTTTCTTTTCGAACTCATGAATATTTCTGTCGAACTTGGGAATCTGGACAGAATTTCGAATGGAACCCTTTATTTAATCCATGAGGGTAGCATGCTCTGGGTTCACGGCAATTCTTGGTATCACACCGAGGATTGTACCTTCTACCTTCAGATGACTATCACTTATAACTCAATTTTACTTAATACTATATCCACTGCGACCTGGGTCCTTGCATACAATACTAGTATGAATTTTGAGAGCCTTAAACCTATTCTTGTTTTTTTTTAATGTGCAGTCTTACTACTTATCACTATATATCACTACTTTTTATTACTACATATCACTGTATGTATATATATATATATATATATATATATATATATATATATAATCTCATCTATTATCTATAATTACTGGTTCCCATATTGTATTAAATTCTATACTATGTCTGCTTAGTAAGTCATTGTCACCCAACATGTGCGCTGCTTCTTTGAGTCATCTTACTTTCCACCCTTCTTCTCTATCTATAATTTTACTTCCTTCCATAAGGGTAGATGTTTCCTTTTCCCCTCTATATGTGGTTAGAAACATCATCTCATTAATTATATTCTTTTAAGTTTTCTATTTGCTAAAAATAATTCAAAATATTATATCTGTTGTAGATTGCCCCTAACAAACCGTGGTTCAAGATATTACACCCTTTTTTAGGTGGTGGTTATGTTCAGTGAGGAATATTACAAACTTGTTTGTCATTCAGATTCTTTTAGCATAAGCTAAACCTCCCACATTAAAAGTAAGTGGAATGAACCTCCCACATTATAAGAAAATTGTCACATCGAGAATAAAATGAACATGTAGTCTCTGTTCTTACTTTAATTTGATCATAAACTAGATAAACCATTTTCAGGCTTTATTCCTAAATATGAACCTGGTAACCAGTCTGATTCCTAATTATAATCTAAACAAATTTTATTAGAGTTATCTCCACTAAGTAATCATCAGATTATACAAATGTGAACCTAGTTATTGTCCTATCTAATTATCATCTAAACAGAGTAAATTATAGTTATCTCCCCTGTGTAGTTATCACATTATACAACTATAGGGGAGATAACTCTAATTGACTTTGTTTAGATGGTAATTAGATAAGACAACGACTGGGTTTACAGTTTTATAATTGTTATTATTACATAGCGGAGATAAGTCTAATTGAATCTGTTTAGATAATTAGATAGGGTAATAACTGGGTTTACAGTTGTATAATCTGATGATTACACAGGGAAGATAAATCATTTTTTCCCTTTCTTTCTATTCGGGTTACTTATTATCATGTTTTTCTGTTTTCTTTCATTTGGATACTTATTTACTTTCTTTTGGTATGTAATAATTAAGTAGATCAACTCTCACATATTTTAACACAAATATGATTTTATAAAAAAGAAAATAACATTAACAAATTTAAACAAGAGACAAAACAAAACAGGAGTTTAATAAGACAAAATAGAAGTGAAGTAATTTGGCATTTGGTAAGTAAACATTTATTAATATAAAACTTGTTACATTCGTTTTGTCGATATATTTAATCATATATACTTGTGTATGTGAATATATTCAAACAAATTTGATTAATTAGTAAAAGATCCAGAAATTCTTCAACGATCTAAATTTTCCATGTGTGTTTGCATGTGTAAAACTCAAATTGATTTTTGTGAAAAGGAACCGCCACAGAATGTACACTAATTTGGCTTCTCTCCTGTGTGTGTTCGTATATATTTGACTAAACTGTCTTTCCGACTAAAATCGAACATTTCACAATGTTTTCCTCAATGTGTTTGCATACGTGCAACTGAACTGGTTTCCTCATTACTACTTTTCATAGGTTTAAGTAAGTAAACCTGTTTTCCAACTAAAAAATATAGCAGCAAACTTTAAAAGAATGACTTTCATCCAGTGTGTATTCGCATATGTTCAACTAATTTGGATTTCAAACTAAATGAAGATCCACACACTTTACAAGAATATGGGTTTTCTCCAGCATGTTTTCGCATATGTCTTGACAAATGAGCTTTTAGTGTAAAACAAGAATCACACACTGTACAAGAATATGGCTTTTCTCCAGTGTGTGTCCGTACATGTTGAACTAATATTTCTTTCCGACTAAAAGCAGAGCCACACACTTTACAAGAAAATGGTTTTTCTCCAGTATGCTTTCGTACATGTCGCAACAAATGTGCTTTCAGTGTAAAAGAAGAGTCACACTCTGTACAAGAATATGGCTTTTCTCCAGTGTGAGTTCGCATATGGGGAACTAATGCTGTTTTCTGACTAAAAGAAAATCCACACACTGTACAAGAATATGGTTTTTCCCCAGTATGAGTTCGCATATGTGTAACTAAAGCTGCGTTTTGACTAAAAGAAACACTACAAACTGTACAAGAATATGGCTTTTCTTTAGTGTGTGTCCGCATATGTATTACTAATATTCCTTTCCGACTAAAAGAAGAGCCACACACTTTACATGAATGTGGCTTTTCCCCAGAGTGTGCACGCATATGAACCAACAAATGTGATTTATGTGCAAAAGAAGAGTCACACACTGTACAAGTATATGGCTTTTCACCACTGTGTGTTCGCATATGTGCAACTATCGACTCTTTCCAACTAAATGAAGAACCGCACACTGTACAAGAATATGGCTTTTCACCAGTGTGTGTTCGCATATGTTTAAGTAATTTGTTTTTCCGACTAAATGAAAAGCCACACAATTTACAAGAATATGGCTTTTCTCCAGTATGTGTTCGTACATGTTCAACTAATCTGTTATTCCGACTAAAGGAAACACCACACACTTCACAAGAATATGGCTTCTCTCCGGTATGTATTCGCATATGTGCAACTAACGTTGTTTGATGGCTAAATGAAGAACCACACAATGTACAAGAATATGGCTTTTCTCCAGTGTGTGTTCGAATATGTATCAAAAGGTTTGAGTTTCTTAAACAGGAATAACCACATATTTGACAAGAATAAGGATTCTCCCCTGAATGTGTTCCCATATGTCGTGATAAAGTTGACTTTGATTTAAAAGAAAAGTCACAAACTTTGCAAGAATATGGTTTCTCTCCTGTGTGATTTTGCATTTTTTCTCTTATTTTGTGGTACTTTAAAATGATGAATCACACATTTATTTCAACTATGGATTTTTATTAATCTTTTTCTTACTTCAACACGAGCAGAGAATGCAGATTAATATTTACAAATTAAATTTCATAAGATATTCCATGAAAGGAAGCGTGTACTAAAGATTGATATAAATTCTTCTTCGTTAGTGATTAAACATCGATTTGAAGTCAGATTTTACTAAAACATTTATAACTTCTCTCACAAATATTATCAAACATTTGTTTCTTTCAACAGTGATCCTTGAAATTTCCTCTTTAAAATTGAACAATAACTTCAATATATGAAAAGAGTTTATGAGAATATAACCATTACTAATGTCAGCTTGTATATATGATTATAATTTTTTTGGTGTAAGAAATCTTTCTCTCTATATATATGTGTATTTTGTCCATTTTTTTCTCCATTTAATTGAGTGGAACAAATCGCATTTGACACAATTGATTACAGGTTTTCATCTTTTCTGAGGTAGCCTGTTATCTTCTTGGTTTTTGTTGCATTTGCAATGTTTTAATTATTGTACTCTTCTCCGGTGTGGGTTCTTTGACCTTCTTCATGCGTCTTTCGTAAGAAAATGACGATCCATTAAAATTCATCAAACAATCTGTGAAAAAAAGAAATATAATTTACATTTCATTATTTACAAATTCAATGAATTTATTTATCATCATCATATTCAGATGATGTCATAATTAATAGGTAGAATTCAGTCTTGAAAGTAATAGTCGATTGTCCAAGTATACACATCCTAGTGGATATGTGTTAGTTAAAAGATATTAAAGAGTTGATTCTAAAATTATGTGTTTATATGTTCATTGTAATTAATTGTTATTTGGTCAACTTATGTGAAAAGAGCTATGTAAAAATGATCAAAACCGTTTGAATTATGCAAATAGCATCAGTAGTTCAAAGTTATAAGAATTTAAAGTGCCAAGATTTGGGTTTGTGGACATTTGCTTTAATAATAACAAGTGGGCAAAAATCTGGACATCATTCAATTAAATTTTGCAAGTTCTCCAACATCTATTACTTTTTTAAGCAATTCTCATGAAACTTGATACCCTCGTTTAAAATTATGTGCTCTTTCTGAGTATGTTGTCAGGTTTTATGTATATATTTACTGTTAGCTATTAATCATAAATTAAAATGTGTAAGTTTTTAAAACTGTTACATTGTATCATGTAAATTGAGAATATTTACGAACGTATTATATGAATTCACTTGGTTGAAGACACCTTTAATATCCTTTGCGAGGTCATAATGGATGATGCTGCCATTAAAATAGATGATAGACGACCCGTGATCTAAAGGATCATAGATCATTGAATATGGAACAGGAACTCTATTTAAAAAAATATTTTTCAA
This sequence comes from Sepiola atlantica, assembly GCA_963556195.1. Classification (NCBI taxonomy): domain Eukaryota; kingdom Metazoa; phylum Mollusca; class Cephalopoda; order Sepiida; family Sepiolidae; genus Sepiola; species Sepiola atlantica. Next base: position 778,114 of record OY744542.1, read on the forward strand.
AATAAGTCAGACAAAATTCTTTTAAACATAGAAAGTCAGCACAATTTTTTTAAGAGAATAATTTTTTTAATTTTTTATTTATTAAATAATTTAATAAACAAGAAATTAAATTCTACTGTTTTAGGCAATTAAATCATTTGAATCCTCCATACAGGGAAAATGTTTTTGTTTTCAGAATATTGTTAATAATTACTCGAAATTAAAGAGAAATAGAAGATAGAAAGAATGAAGGAAAAAAGATAAGTGAGAGAAAGGAGTAGAAAAAGTGAGCACAGTGTTAGTAAAACATCGCTGCTGCTTCTGCTATTAGTACTACTACAGCATGTTTACTTATTTCAATTCGGCGTGTTCAACTTTTCAATTTTTTATTCAGAATTCAACAGAACATAACGTTTTAAAGAAAGTTGTGCACAATCAAATATTTACATACAAATAAAAATAATTCTAAACTATTATCTATATAAAACTTAATGATATACATCGATTTATCTCATCTATTTCGAAATATTCTTTGTCAACTTTCTGTGATCATAACTTTGCTTCTAGTTATCATAGAAATACAAATCAAACTTCAGTAGCATTAGTCATCTATGTTTAAATAGTCTGTAAAATCTAAAAAAATATTAAACTAAATCTGACCCTGTGCATTTTAATAACAATGTAACATATACAATTTTAAAATTCAAAAATGTGTTTCCTTTTCTTGTATTGCCAGATTTTAGAATTTTTCATTTTTTACTTGGAGTATAAAAATATTCAACGATTAAAGGCACATAAAATTAACATAATTGGAATTTTTTCTCTTATAATTGTTTTAAACATTGGCCAACAAATAAGAGATATATGGCTTTTTTAAACACATTAGGTGTGAAATTTTAACAATGTCTAACGAATATATCTGCTTGTATTGCTAATAATTCTGATAGATTGGAAGTTCAATCCATGGTAAAGTTGAAAGTTGAGAAAATGACTAAAAGGTGTGTAACACGGAATGAGAAGAGTCTATATCAGTAGGTTACATTCAGTATTTAGTTACAAATGTTTATCAACTCTCACAAAAGACACAGGAAAAAGGCCGAAGAGTACAATGTGAATGTAACAACAACAAAAATAGTGGACAACATATTCTATGCTATTGCTTTTCTTAATCAAATATAGAAAATCTTAACTTTTAATATCATTCCTCCGAGGCTTTAACTCTGCAATAAGACCTTTCATTGTTTCACAAGCAACCACTAAGTCAGCAGCATATGGCATCTCATCCGGACAACCTATACAAAACTCCCTGAACACTGCTTCTACGACGTAATTGGAAAGCAACAGACTCAGTACAGAACTCTGATGTACTCCTACTTACATATTAAAGCTCGTAATAAATGTGCTGTTAATTCTAACAGGACTTTGAAAATTAATGTTTATTTCTTGAACAAAATTCACCAACAACTTAACACAAACCCCACCAGAGACATATCTTGCCTTACTACTTCCTACGCTGTTAAATTGGCTAATAAAAAACAACAGAATGAACTCCTAAAAATTATAACATTACCAATTCCCCAAAAACTGGTATCCCTCATGCTTATTTAATATGTATGTCTCTCATAATGGGTACATATCTGTCAGACAGTGGTAACAAATACAAGTTACCCCAAAATGTACAAACCTTATTTAGGTTACCTTTCCCTTGTCACCTCTACAGATTCCTGCAGTCTTCCACCTGATTTCAACACCGAAGATAAACTTGATAAGAGAAACTCTGCCTTGCTTCTAAGTGTAGTACAATCGGTTGCCGGGGAGTGTGACTTAGTTGGGTCCACACCGTGGAGAGGTCTGTAAAAGGGCTCTTATAGTCCTGGCACGGAACCACACTAGCTCTCTGGACAAAAAGATAGGTACATCCCTTTAATGAAAGGGTCAATTTTACCTGGTTGGGTACTTGGGCTGTTGCAGGGCAGCGTCATTAAACTGGCTGGCTTCATTAGGCGTCTTTAATTCTCTCCTGAGAATTAACTTTCAGCTTGAACTGTCGGCTGGAAATTAAGGCTTGTGTAATGAACGAACAAACCGTTACTTTATATATCAAAAATATAATTTTATTACATTTCAATAAGAAACATAATTAGAAACTCGAAAATGGTTTTGGCATGCGACACCCGTTTTGGCACATGTTGATCCAAAAGCCGACTGATTTATTTGCCGTAGACTAAGCTAGAGAGGAGAGAGAGATGGGGAATATAGTCATCATTGTTCTGAGCCTCAACAAACTTTGATCTTTTAAATGCACTGATGCCCTCACCCCAACTTTACAACAACCTATCAATTTGAAGCTGATGCAGTCTGATTGACAGCAACCCTTTCCATTGCCACATTCTGTGTGTGAAAACACAATTGTAGATTTTTTTACTTCTCTCTTCAAAAAAGCAACGTTAAGTCTGATACAAGGGTCCCAAATGTGAGGTATTGCAGCTCCTACACAAGGGGTCACTATCCTAGCTTCTCACTAATAAGTAGGGTTGATCTATGGGAACCGAGAAGTACAACAGTTTCCAAATTTATGCAAAAATGAAAATTAAAAAATAATAGAAAAGAAAAAACTTTTATAGACTAATACTATTGAAAAAAAAGATTGTTTACCAAGAAATAAAGATTTCCACATGGACCAATGCATTTTTTCAGGTATGTTGTGAGAACGTATATAATGGCACTAACAAAAAATTGAAATAGTATAAGTGTGTAAGGAACCAGCACCCAATTGCAAGCCAACAAGGACAAAACACTACAAGCACCTCTAATGGAGATATTCAAACGGCTATCTTAAAAATAAAAATCCTTTATAACTACTGTGTTGTGTGCCTGTAACAGAGTCCGGAAAGAAAACACAAACTCAGAGTTTAGAGAAAACAAGTATATTGAACAAAGTATAATACAACAGAGAACAAAAGTGGTTTTATGTCAATCTTAGCTGCCAATATAGATTGGGCCGTGTGTCACTCTGTGGCTGAATCACATCGATGGACAATTCCTTGAACTGTTTGTAGAGTTCATAGTTGTTTCTCTGACGGATATTTACAGAGTAGACACAGTCCCCGTGCTTCTTTTCCTTATACTTGTGCCGGATGTTTTATTTTGATTCGGGAATCACTTGATGAATATTTTCCCTCTTTCTGCTTTATTGGCGCACACCTTCACAGAATAGATATACACATAGATATATGAAATAAACAGTAAGTTGCTTAGATTCCTTATCAAGAGGGTCTGAGTGACAACCATCCATTTCATCTAAGATAGTCTTCTTTGTGTTGGATGGAACCTGTAATACCAATTTGAGTGGCGATCTAGTGTGGAGTATCTCTCGTTTGCATTGGGAGTTTAAATGTTCTTTTCAATTTTATATCTTTTTCCGCAATGAATGCAATAGTACTACACCAATTGGTAGGGGTACTAACAGAGTCGGACCAAAGTCATGCTCAACAGGGTCTTCTTTTCCCACCAATCGTTTTTTAGCCACAGGAGGCACAGTAAGTGCATATACTCGGTTATAGACACATCTGGGATCAGCCTTCTGGTAGACGGACTAGGTTTAGACTGCCATGCATGTAAGCCTCGTAATACGTTAATGTCCCCAAGTATCACCATTATAGCCAGATCACAAAGATCTTAACCAATAGTGAGCAGTGTCCTGAGTGGATGAGTCACTTGTGAGGTGAAACAAGCTTTGGTAGGTAAGGATCACTGGTATATGCTTCACTGAAAAATCCAGACTGACACCAAGTGTCAATGATCGTAATGCTCGATTGAACAGGGGGGAAATCGTATTAACAATCTTTTTCCTGTAAGCAAACATTAAGAACAATCACATTACAGAAGTATATTTACTTTCCACAAACAACATGAACCTTAAAGTCCTTCCAGCAGAAAAACTTCATCAGGAGGTCAAATACCCTGTTGTGGCAAGCACAGCTTGCATCGTGGATCATACGACAATGCTAGACAATGTGGCCCAAACTCTCGGACTGGTCGCATCATCTCCGACATCCCAGATTTCCATCGCCACATCCACACAAAGAATTTCTGACCTTGGTGCTCTGAGGCCTGCATCGGAGATTGATGCATTTTATGTAGGGCCTGGGAAAAACCCTGTCAGGATATCAGAACCATAGATAAGATGCTAAGAGAGTCATGGTTATTACCACCGTTTACCCACAAATTGTTAAATTTCTTCACTTTAACATTCAGAGCACTAGTCAGAAATCACACTGTGTCCGTAAAAGTTAACCGGACACACGCTACTGTTTAAATTAGAGTCAGATTTTCCTGGTCCGTACCAGTTCCGAGTTGACCAGTTACTGCATGACAAACGCCCCCATACTGAGAAAGGGGTGAAGAGGGACAGACACTATGGTGTTGCGGAGGATGATGAAGCACCCACCTTCACAGGAAGAGAGGCTGAAAGTCATGGTGCTCCACAAAGACGCAGGAAAGAAGCAATTTTGCTTGCAAATCAATGCGCTGAGGTGGTAATGAGAGCAGATTATACAGAGACAACCTCAAGGTAACATTGGTCACAAGAGATGAAAAAGAGACGAAGCTGTATAGATCAGGCTTGTATTGCATTCCTCTCCTTACTACTGTGACCCTGCCAGATGCTGTCGAAATGGACTACTGCCACCTCTATGCCTCTACTGCAAAGCATGAATGGAGCGAATGCAACAGCTCTGTCCTAATTCCTTACCCTCACCGACCCGGTCTTTAAAGCCAGTTTGTCTTCCGAAGGTAGATTCATTTTGCCAAATTACCTACATTGATGCCATCGATGAGAGGCTTTACTCCTTCGAGACCTGCTGCAGATAGTGGGTATAGACCGACTTGAGAGCAGCAAAAACCGGAATCAGATTTCCCAGTGCCGCTGAAATGCACCGGACACAGACGAGCAACAGTATTCTACAGGTACCTTTTCTGTATCTCCAGATGAGCCGAGTCCACAGACATGGTCATTTATGAAGAAGAGAGAACTCTTCTCAGGGCTCCTGGATCCTCGAATCATTTGCTTTACTGGATGGAATTGCGCAGATTTAGCAACTTAAATAAATAGAAAATAGAGCCAAGACATTGTATCACAGCGGAAAGAATCCTCTCACCGCAAGAACTGCCATATGGCAAACTGAGTAGGCTCATAATCGATGAGGGTTAGGTAGTGAACATTTGTATAGAAGGTAACATCCATACTTAATTGTTGCAATATGCTTAGTGATTCAAGCTTCCCATGTTGCCATTGTATCGGTGCACATATGTCCAAAGTGGCTCACCAATGCACACTTGAAAATTAGCAGATTGGATATCTAGCAATGCTACATTTGACCTTTTAACCATCTGCATTCTCTCAGTTTGCTGGCACAAACATCAGCATCTGCAGTATATACATCCACATGCAGGTTGAGTTCACTGTAGTCCATGACAGGACACCCTTTTGATTTATTCTGCTAGACGACAGCCATCAACAGAAGCCCTCTTGGGGATCCAAGCTTTTGTTTGTCATAGGGAGCAAACCAGCCTGTCTTGATGCATCACTATACCTCTTCCTTAGAGTCTCCTGACTGTTGTCAGCATCAAATACTCTGTGACACAATTTTTCAGCTTGTCGAGTGCGTTGCCTTTACTAGTCACAGTCCATTAATTTTGTTGTTGGTCAAACTCTGCTCGAAAGTCGGGTTATTCAATAAGGGCTTGCGTAGACCCACAAACACAAAGATGGATACTCTGTTTAAAGCTTTTATTTTGTCTATCCCTATCAAGAGGTAGAACCAAACGGGTTCCATACCATTATCAAGACCTCAATTACAACTGCACGTCCACTCTTCAATTTGAGAGCAATGGACCCAACTCCACATGTTTACGTTCTTCCACCAATAATAACCACCTCGATGGTCTGCTTTTGCTACGCCCGGCACACTTTTTTTGCTCATTATGGTGCAAAAGCACCTAGAATCAACTAATGCAATTCACTTTTCCCTCTCCCAATTATTCTTACAGTTGGCAGCGCCGAGTTCACATCTTGTCTGGGGAAGAAGCCGGTGCATAGCTGTCATCCCCTAAGGCTTTTCATGAACAATCCATAGAAGGTTGGCTTCGTCCTTCACATCGATAACAATGTGCACCACTTCTCCGTAGTTGGAGGTTCCGAGCTCTCTCTGTCGCACCAAGTGAAACAATCTCTGGCTAAGTGGTTAATTTCATCGCATTAGAAACACCTTATCCTGGTGTTCTTCGTCTGGCTTTCCTTAGTTTGCATTTGGCCCACAACTGCTGTAATTAATGTGGGTCCAGGTAGAGCATCTTTCAATATAGGTCTCATGTGAGCCCAAGTTTGAGAAATGCCCGTTTCCTCCATTTGAACTGTCAAACCTGGTTAGGCAACACATGGACAAAGGCTGCTTTGAGACGTCGATCCTTCATACCATTGAATAGTACAGAAAGCTCTCACAGGTCTGTCAGATAAACATCTACGATTTTACATGGGTAGATGCGGCATGCGACAAACTGTCCATACGCCACATAGGAGTACAGGGTGAATGCTGTATATAAAGCTTCTTTTATGGAAGCATAATTCACTCAATTGTTGGTACATTGCAAAGACGCTGCCTGTCAAATGCATTGAGATTATGCATTCTATCTTTACAGAACACAGCCAACAAACAAGCTCTAAGCCTTCTCAATCCATTTAATAATAGAGTGGCTGGGGTCCGAACAACTAAACTTCGGTATAAGCTTCAGATCGATCTTAACACATAAAACCAAGGTTATTTTTTGTCGTTTACATTAGTGGAATTTGCTGTCCATTAGAAAAGCCAAGAAGTGTTTCATTTCTCAATCACTAATATATTTTCTTTGCATACATGTATAGCAGTTAGTCCACCTTGATTTCAGATTTGTCTAAAGGCAAGAAATATTGCTTTCTTAGAAATCATATAAATTATACTTAAATGAATGGAGATGATTGGTAGAAAAATTCATAATTCAATGTTTAGAAGAAAAAAAATGTTTATATTTTCCTCCCCCAAAAATAAAATAACATATTTGATTACTTATTTTTCTAAAATAATTTATTTAAAATAAAAAAAAACAATTTTTTTATCGCATTATGTTGGGGGACGCCATCCTAGACCATTGCCTATTTATTTGTTGCCTATTTGTTTGTTTTTTGCACCACTTTTTTTTATTTGTTGGTTCTTCGGGCATTTATAACAACAGCTTACAGAACGAAAAATTGGTGAAAAACACGGTGCTTATAAACTCTAGGTCCGAAAAAAAAATTATTTTAAGGTTGAGGAGAGTTAAATAAGGGGGAGAGAACTCTAGTTTCAAATTTCAACCACGATTTATCTGAAAATGGATTTTACTATTGTTATTATTAAAAAATGAAAAATAAAATGATTTAGAAAAATATGATGATTTTGAAAAATAAAACATGAAACACGGGAAATAAAGTTTTTGAAATAAATAACAGTTTTACACTTGGTAAAATTCGCCAATTTGTTGGAAAACAGTTCCCAGTGCAGTGTCTTTTCAGAATTTTTATTTCCACATAAATTCGGCTAGGTACGATTCCACTATTTGCGTCTGGGTGCCACATTCAACCTTGTTTCTTTTCTTCGCCTCGTACGACGATTGTGTCTGATTGTTGGCGAGCGTATGATCGCCTATGTGCCGCAGGATTTCATCATTTGCGTGTGAATCACAAATACAATTTTGTTGATCCACTAACAAGTGCCACAACTAACCACGTAGAACGAATGTGGAATGAGTCGAAGAAAAGAAACAAGGTTGAATGTGGCACCCACACACAAATAGTTGAATCGTACCTAGCCGAATTTATGTGGAAACAAAAATTCCGAAAGGACACTGCACTGGGAACTGTTTTCCAACAAATTGGCGAATTTTACCCAGTGTAAAACTGTTATTTATTTCAAAAACTTTATTTCCAGTGTTTCATGTTTTATTTTTCAAAATCATCCTATTTTTCTCAATCATTTTATTTTTCATTTTTTAATAATTACAATAGTAAAATCCATTTTCAGATAAATCGTGGCTGAAACTTGAAACTAGAGTTCTCTCCCCCTTATTTGACTCTCCTCAACTTTTAGATAATTTTTTTCGGACCTACAGTTCACAAGCACCAAAAAAACAAAACAAATAGGCAACAAATATATGGTGCCAAAGTCAAAATAAGTTACTCTTCTACCTACCTGGATAAGTTTATTTGTGTTTTAACTTATTTTAAGGCGTTCGATTTAAAATTAGTGTCGAGACGTCATGTTAAAATTGAAAACAAAAAAATGGTCCACTTGATCACGTGACGTCTCGACACTAGTTTTAAACTTATCCAGGTAGGTAGAAGAGTAACTTATTTTGCCTTTGGTATCATTTATTTGTGCCTATTTGTTTGTTTTTTCACCCCCCCCCCCCACTTTCGTTGTTAGCTGTCAGTTAAATGCCCTGCTCTTCTAATAAATGCTCCATATAAATTATACTTATTTGCAATGAAAAGATGTTTATCAAATCAAAATATCTATGTGGAATGAGTTCTTTTGGGGAAGAATTTAACAATCGGAGATTTATATTTTTTTATAATCAGGTCAGCCAAGATGTTAGAATCGAGACCTTTGTTTGATTGAAATAAAAATTACATTTTTTTATTTGCATTTTAAATAATACAAAAATAAGGTCATTAAATACTTCAAGGAAAAAAAATCAGAAAAAAGTGTAAAAATCTTACCTTTTATTGGAGGAAAATGAATGTGGAAAACTGAACACGAAAGCCAAAATTGGGATGATTTCTTTTTGTTGTGTCGAAAAGAGAAAATTTGGTCGATTTGTTGTGATTTTTTAGTCTTAAATCGACACAATTTCTCTCTTTTGTGTGTCCAATTCATTCAAGAATGAACATAAAATTGAAAGAAGGTAAAACACTATATAAATGTGAAATTGTTTTAAGAAAACATTTCAATTGATAAAAATGGAAGGTCATCATGAAGCGGTGTACATCATTATTACGTTCCTTGTATGAAAAAGTAGGCATATTCATTCTAGTAACACCAAATTTCTATGGTAAAAGTTATTTGATAATTTGTGAGAAGTACAAACGGCACTTATACAGATCAGAGACGGGCCGACATTTATTTGTTTTCACTTTAGAAGCGCTCTAATAATTTAAGGGGTCGACAACTCTCTTTTCCACTAGGGGCAGACAACCCTTTTTTAGTACATAATTTCTCCGAAAATGGACGTGAATGCCCTGAATAGGCGCGATTTGCTGTATTTAACCGGTACTAAACAGAAAGTGGTGGACTTTTTGCAAGCCCATAGACTACTTTCTTCCATATGATATATGCACATGCAGGGTGGAAATGCAAATGACACCCGAAGACAAACAAGATGACTGTTCATTTTGAAATTTAAAAAATATACTGTTTATTTTTCCAAATTTTCTTTTCTTCAATAAATGGTCTCTTAATATACTGTTGCTTTTCACAAATTTTAAATTTATTCGATAAATGTTCTATTAATTAATTGAATTTGCATTACTTCTTATTTAAACAATTAATATTTTCCATTTTCGGGGAAATTATGTACTTTACAATGAAACAAAAAGAGAGTTGTCGGCCCATTACACTATTGGAGCTCTTCTAAAATGAAGACAAATAAATGTCGACCCGTCTCTAATCTGCCGAAGTGCCGTACAAACTCTATCAACCCTAATGTGGAGCTATCCCGGATGGAAGTCTTTGGCTAATTTGTGATAAAAAAACAAAAACATGTCCAAATGTTTTATTCGATGGGAACAAAATCCAAAGAGAAATGTTGCATATATCCACGTATTAGAAAGCTTTGACATGTATTGGGATATATTACTTTTGAGTGTAAATTAATCCTGTTATATTTCATAAGGTTTCGGTTCTCGGCAAACCAGAAGAACTTCCTTCCGACCCAAAGTCCGCAGTAAACGGTGTCCGCTCAGATTTGGTTCTTCATATAAAAGGCTTTCTTTTTTGGTTATATCAAATAAATGTTAAAGAAAACTAGGAAAAGTTTTGTATTAATGATTATTTATAGGCGTCACGTGGTCACCTCTATAGCAATTTGCTGTTTTGTTGTTTTTTTTCCATTCTACCATGACGTCTTCGACACTACTTTTTGATTTCCATTAAAAAAAAGTGCTCTAAAATGAATTAAATCACAAAAAGATTATTCAGGTAGGTAAAAGAGGATCTTATCTTGCCTTTGGTAACATCTATTTATTGCATATAACGCAAAAGAGATCTAACTTTGGATAAAGCTACTGAAATAGGAGTATCAATTGAATCGTCCCGATGATATTTCAAATTAATGCAGGAAGCAACAATTATCGATTATGAAAACCCAACACAAAAAAACTGAAACAGGACTGTTACAAATGTGATAGTATCTTATGTTATGTTTTGTAACAGCTACCTTTTTTTTCAGGGACATTTCCACTTTTCACCGTTTTTCCATTGTTTACGTTTCATTCTCGTCGCTGGGAGATGATTTTTCTTTCCATTCTAATTGCTCTTCATATTTGTTTTATAAAGCTTCTTTATACTATCTTGAGCTTTTGTTTCTGTTTTCTTTTTGCCCCTCTTTTTTTAATACATTTCTCGACAATGTGATAGCTACGAGACTTGGTTCTTTTTGGCGTTTTTTTTTTTCAAGCACTTTCTGCTCAGCTCGATCTACTGATGCACGGTTTATCTGCTTTCTTCGCCCGTCTACATAACTCTGATTTTTACTTGATTTTCTAAACGAAATAAATATTGTTCGGTGCTGATGCTAACGTTGTTACGAATGCAGGGGGGGGGGATAACTAGATTGACTAAGACAATAATCATAAAATGGAAAAAGAATTTAGGACGCTGAAATAATCATTCGAACAATGGAACAATGTTATGTAAAAACTGTAACATTATTATTATTTATTATTATTATTATTATTATTATTATTATTATTATTATTATTATTATTATTATTTATTTATTTATTTATTTTAGGGTGGTGATATAATACTTTTTTCAGGCAATTACGTGTGCTTTTACAACCTGGAACCACTACATATTTTTAAACGTATCTTTATGTATCGTTACAGTTTTACATAAAATTGTTTCATTGTTCGATTGATCATTTCAGCATCCTAACCTCTTTTTTCATTTTATGCTTAGTTTCCTAGTCACACGTAGTTATCCCCCCCCCCTGCATTCGCAACAACGCGAGCATCAGCGCCTATTGTTTTCATAATGGAATGCGTTTGTTTCCTAGTTTGTGAGTTCGAGTTTAACCGGTTGTCTAGGCAAGATGTTAATTCGCATTTTGTCGAGGGCAGCATACCTTACACATGGCGGATAAATATACACAAATAGTGAATGCTACAGAGGTCATAAAACAAGGCATATCGTAGAAAGTGCAGGCGGCAACAGGTAGATTCGAAAAAGAACTAAAAGGAGCAATGCAATGAATGTAGTGGATGGGGACCAGACAGATGGAAATGGATTTAACATTGAAAGGTTAAGTCTGGATGAAAGAGAGGTTAGCCAAGATTTCTAACCAACGATCACCACCTGGTGAAGCTGTGGATAAACAAACAAAAGTTGTCATGGAGGTAGATACAGAAGCATCTTGTTCGGCCATCAGTCTCAAAGAATTCAAAGAGCAGGGTCGGATCAAGGACTGAGAGAAAAGCTTAGTAAATCTGACGACCTACATTGGTGAGGTATTTAGGCCTCAAGGTACAGCAGTGTTAGAGGTAGCACATAAAAGCAAAGTGAACTGTATACCTGAAAGATATGTTTAGTTAATTAATTCCTATTTTAGTCACGTAAATTATTTAAAGTTGAAAGAACACACACTCGTGCCGGATTATTTTCTTCTTGTCACCAATAACAGAGAAGACGTTGTTTCTTGGTATCAGCAGCACTAATCTTCTTTTCACAAACAAAAGATAAACCGACACCAGTCCAAAAACACACGCGAACAATGTGGCCTTCAAAAAAAATCTTATCCTCGAGCAAAAAATCTCACTCCTTTTATTCAGCTATTTGAGAGTGCCAAAAGCGCCCATTTTGCATAATCACGACGTTTATCTAAAAATCAAACGGTTTCAGGTTCTCTCCCGCGCACAACCATTGTTTTCTTGCAGCGGGCACATGCTAGTCGTGGTTGCATATCATTTGGTCTCTCCACATCATCACCACAATACCCTTATTACTTGTGAGGGGATAGGTACTCACACTACTGGGTAAGAATTAGATGCACAAATTTAAGCTACAATGGGAACGGGTGTTCTGTTTAACAAGTGATACTAAAAAAAGTACCGAATATCGTGCCTTATTCCCCATGAGAAATGTGATGCCCGTGGGACTTTAAATTAAATATACCCATTAATACGGAATCTAAGCCCAAATTTTGTCGAGTCAAGTCTGTACCTTATGCTTTGATGGAAGGAGTAGCGAAAAAGTTTGATCGCTTGGCAAAACAAGGCATTTAAAAAGGCTATAACACTCTAAATAAGCTGCACCCATATTGCCCGCTATTATTAACAACAGCGAAATACAGTAAACTTTCATGTTCGAAAATTCGTCCTACAATGACTATATTTTAATTTGATCAGCTGGTCAATATCAATCAATTCCCTTCCTTCAAGATCTCGTCTGAATTCTCGTCAAGTGTTGATTAAGCTTACCTCTTTGTTTTCAATACCAGTGCAATTATTGATTTTTTTAATGCTAAAATAGTGCTGTGCCCAACCTTTTTTTTTAAATAGTCAGTTTTTAATCGAGACGAGTCTTAACATGTGATTCGCTGAGCTTCAAAATAAAATCGAAGCATATTAGTCATACTGCGAAAGATTAGTAAATAAAACTGGAAATGAAATGGAATGGCGATGGAAATATATGTTAGAGGAGAAATATTAGGGTCACCAGCTAGCAAGAGCTGACTCAACACGAATGAAGTTTTGTGAATGAAAAAAAAATCAACAAATCATTTATAGAACGACAATTTTGCAGGAATATAAAAGTAAGTTTTAGTGAAGAAATGTTCCTTGGTAAAGTTTATTCAACTCGTATTCTTTGTTTAAAATGTTCAGTAAATTTAGTAGACTCGAGGGGCTAAAGATGTGTATGTCTATATTTGCTAGTGTGTTTAAGTGGTAATGTGTGTGTGTGGATAAGGGTTACAGTGTTCTGCGTCTGTCTGTGTGAATCATGAAGATTTGCTTCTATTCGCCTGACTTCTTGTCTGTGTGTAAGTAGCTATCCGCAGGGCAAGGAAAGCGTGTGCGTAAGTTTTGAAAAGTCCTGTTCTTCTTGTCACCCCAGCTAACAGGGCCGGCGGTAGAGTGGAAGACGTCTTCTTGTGTGTTCCTTCAAGGTCCGTCGCTTGGGTCTGTCTGGTGAACTCTTCTTTATTTCCTCGTTCTTATAGGGGTTATGAAGTTCGCGTCAGCTTGCAAACTCAACATAGATGTGCCAGTTATTGATTGGTTGGACTATACTGAGCAAACATGTTTCTGTGAGAAGTCCCTTGTTTTTGGTGTGTGAAAAGGAAAGTGTACTCCAACGAAGCAGATCAAAAAAGAGAGTAGCAATTCAAGCCATTTGCTTTTTGCCGTTCGTTCGGATCGCGTCTCGTCCACTATAAATTCATAATTTGTATAATTAGGACTACTATTCTCATCTTCTCAAAAGGTTTCGGTTCATGTAAACTTTGATCTTCTTCAGATGCATCTTATCGAACTTGGGAATCTATACTAAATTTCGAACTAAACCCTATACTGAATTCATGCGAGTAAATTTGTTTCGTTCCATCATCCATAACCGGTTAGAACTATTCAGTAAATAAATTATATTTTATTCTTAGTATCGGATGTAGTAAGGATTGAACCTTCAACTTCGAAAAGAGCTGATTATAGCCTAACACATTTATCTGTTGCACCACGTGTCCAATTCTAGTATGAAATTCGGAGAATTACATCTCATTTTGTTTTGGATGTGCACTGCTACATTACTAATAAATCTCTCTCTCTCTCACATATTTACATTTAGTAATGTAGTAATAGCAGAGCGATCTATAATACAGGATTGGCGAACATGCGACTGGGGTCCACGACTGAGGGCGGACATGTGAACAACAAAATTATTACTAAATAATAATTACAGAGAAAAGTTTTAGTAAGAAATTTCTTAGTAATGTCCAGTAATTATTAACTATACATATTCTTAGGAAGCAGTATAGAATTGATTTACTTCAATCAAATCAAATGTAAAAAGTACAAAAATATAAAAGAAATAAATTCACAAAAAATCACTTTATTCACCATGAATTAGACACATTTTTGATATTTCAAAAATCATCAGTCAATTTGTTGATATTGACTACGTGATTACTGAAAATATGACATAACACAATCAGAAAGCTAATTCAACATGTTACAAAATTATTACTTTATGAACAAAATAATATTCAAAGAAACAATTTTGATAATTTTTACAAAATTTGTTGTTTGTTATATATACAATTTGTTTTTGCAGAAGATGAAGAAAATGCTTATTTCTTCATGATACGATAATACATATCATACACAGTCTTAATAAGGAAATCAACTTACATTAACAATAACATAAAACCAATAAAAATATGGATCGCTTTGAGTAATGCATATTTGGTTTTGACTCTTTCACTCCATGGTTCATTTGTATCCTATCCAGGAAACACGGTCTGCATGTTCTACACATTTTTAGTCAGATTTTGGCCCAATACCAATTGTTCAGTTAAATATCGAGCTGGGTGTGTTGACAGAAATCTCGAATACAGACTATGTAGGTAATGCGTGTCAAAAGGCTTGCAATGTAGATGACGGTCCTGTATCACTGGTGTAACTAAATTAATGCCACATGTAGTGATAGCAATAAAATCAACAATAAAACAATAAAATAACATAAAAACTAACAGAAAGAGACAACATAAAATAGTAGCTGAATCAGACAAACTATGTGAAAAACGAAGCTAAAAATGTTGACCATTTGATAAGTAAACATTCATTCAATTAATAAACATCAAGTATTTTACATAGATCGTTTTTCTGTTGTTGTTGTTAAAATAGGTGTTGAACATTTCCATACACGTCTTAGGCACTTTCACCTCCTTTTTTGCTGATTCAATGCAGGAAGAATTCTTCTAAGATGCCTTCTCCAGCTTTGTCATCACAATCCTCTTAATAGCCGGCACACCATCAAATCCTCTTAATCACTGGTACACCTTCATATCCTCTTAATGGCCGGCACACCTTAACCCTAACGATAAGCTTTTCCAAATGCTAACTTTGTTAGGGATGGAGCATCCTACCGGATGCAAGACTATTTAAGACACTCCAGCATAGAGATCTTTTAAAAATTCTAACCGTCCATTTAAGTGCAATCGTTTGTATTTCTCTTGCACTCGGTTCACCGGGTATACTCGCCAGATAGCTTTTTAAATACTCTCTCATTAGTCTTGTTGCTCCTATAATTACTGGGATTATAGAGATTAATCTAAGATTCCAGTTTCTTTTCATGTCGTACATAAGACCTTGGTATTTCGTAATCTTCTCCCTTTCAGCTCTGTTTAATCCTGCATCATTAAGGACACTGACTTCAACTATGGTTGCTACTTTCTCCCTTTTGTCCCATATCACGATGTCAGGTTTTACAGCTCGGTTTTCTAGATATGTAGCTGTAGGAATTGCATAGGCATAGTTGATCGTGTATAAATTATTTCCAACTGTTCTTTTTTTTAACATAGTTCACCCCAAACAAGGCAGGCCGCCACTGTAAACGTAAGGGGCTACTGAGAAAAAAGAAAAGGGGATAGGATTGGGGTGGGGGGTGGGTGAGTCAACCTAAATTGGGATCTGTGCAGCGAGATATCTGTTTACATTAGTTTTAAATTTCTGCATGTCAGTACTGTCGGGGAAGAAAGGGGTCAGGGAGGGAGTTCCAGAGGCCAGCAGCACGAGGAAAGAAGCTATTTGAGTAGAAGGCTCTCCGGCATCTGGGGACCTCCACAGTGAATGAATGAGATTTAGTTGATTGTCGAGTTAGTCTAGTGAATTTACGTCGAGGGGGCACCAGAGTAGCCAATTCATCGAAGCATTTGTAAAACAAACATAAGGATGCTACATTGCGGCGATGGGACAGGGACTGGAGCTTGGTTGACAGTGAGGGACCTATTAGGTTAGCGACTCTTTTTTTTAACCTTGTCAAGGAGGGAGAGACTAGTAGATGATGCACCAGCCCAGATATGACAACAATACTCCATGCATGGGCAGATGGTGGCTTTGTAGAGATACAGGATAATGTCAGGTGTGAGGAGTTTACTAGCACAGTAGAGGGAGCCAACCTTCTTTGCGGAAGCCTTGGCAATGTATTTGTTCCAATTCATGTTACCTGTGAAAGTTAGGCCGAGGAGTTTGAATGATAAACTCGTTCTTTCTGGTATATTCTCCCAGGACTTGCTGCTACACTGGATATTGAACTTTTTACATATAGTCCAGTGAAGATATTTACACACTCCGTTGTGTCACATTGTATAATAGCCATCTCCCAGGAGAACCTTACAACTGGATATCAGGTGGCTCACACTCTCCACTTCTGTGTGGCAGAACATGCACTTGCTGAGACCACTCATCTTTTTAAAGGCAATTGTCATCAAGCCTTGATCTTGAGCAGCCATTATCATTCTCTCCTGATCATAGTGGAGAGATCCTCTAATCAGCCAGTCTACAGAGCCTTCCTTATCTATAAATTCCTGGGAAAATTAATCTAGGAAATACTTAGGACGTTGTTGGTTGAACCATTCTTCCAGTTTTCTTGAATGGAAGGTTTGGTGTATTTCTGGAGGCTCTTGCAGGCTATTTCTGTGGCAGGATTGTTTCCGGTTTCTACCTCATTTGTAAGACAGTCCTGTCCAAAATGTTTGGCCAGTTTTGTGATAGAGGTTGTTCTGCTTGCTCTGGTTTCTTGATGTTGGCATACCATCATAAGGTTTGGGTTCTGAGAGCTCATCAGATATTGGCCGGTGGCTCGATGTTGATGCTCAATTTCTGAGACCCATACCCCCTGCTCCTCTTGGCAGACACAGCCTTGGTAGACACTGGTTCCTGTACACTAATCTGTACATTGTCAACATTTTTCTCATTTTAGTGTCTAATCTAACGATGTCCTTTTGTGGCCAATCAATAATTCCAAAGCTGTATGTTATCACTGGCATAGCTAATTGGTTAATGGCAGTTACTTTGTTTTTGTTTGTAAGCTGTGTTTTGCATATTTTTCTAACACGACGTATATATTCTCTACCAATGGTTTCTTTCATCTTGGCGTTTTCTTCCTTTTTTATGTTTTTTTGTATTTTCTTTCATTTGCTGGGGATGTGGCATTCTTCCAAATGCCATACGATCTCCCGCTTTTTACAAACTCTAACCAAGAGCTCTTTTCAGGATTCTGGCTGTTCCCTTGAGTGCAGTTGTTTGGATTTCTCTTGCACTTGGTTCACCAGGTATACTTGCAAAATACTTTTTCAAGTTCTTCATGAGTCCAGTTGTTCCTATAACTGGAATGATGGCGATCTCTTTGAGGTTCCAGTTTCTTTTCATATCATACATTAGATCTTGATATTTTGTTATTTTCTCTCTTTCAGCTCTGTTTAGGACCCATCATTAGGGACACTGACCTCAACCAAAGTAGCCTCTCTCTCCCTCAATTGTTCCATATGACAATGTCAGGTTTGAACGCTGCGTTTTACAGATAGGTAGCTGTGGAGATTTCATGGTCATGGTGTATGTCTCATTCCCTACAGTTCTCTTAGGCAGATGTTCCCAGGGCCTGGGGCTACACCTGATATTCAGTTTATTACAGATAGTCCAGTGGAGGTACATGCACACTCCATTATGTCGTGCTGTAAAGGAGCCATCTACTAACATGATTTTGAAACTCGATATCAGGTGGCTCATACTCTCCACTTCAGTGTGGCAAAACCTGCACTTGTCCTGACTGAGACCAACCATTTTTCTAAAGGCATTTGTCATCAGGCCCTGGTCTTGGGCGGCTATTATAAGCCTCTCCCGGTCGTAGTGGAGGGCTCCCCTTTTTAGCCAGTTCAAGGACCCTTCCTTATCAATATAGTCCTTGGATAGTTCATCGAGGAAGTATGTGGCATATTTCTGTCCTGACCACTTATCAATGTACCGGTTCTTAAAAATCTGGGCGTATCTCTTCCGGATCTTTTGGGCTATCTTTGTGACAGGATTGTTTGGTGTTTCTGCCTTATCTATATGACAGCCATGTCTAAAATGCTTGGTCAACTTTGTGATGAAGTTTGTT
The DNA here is from genome assembly GCA_963556195.1 of Sepiola atlantica. NCBI lineage: Eukaryota > Metazoa > Mollusca > Cephalopoda > Sepiida > Sepiolidae > Sepiola > Sepiola atlantica. The sequence continues at coordinate 796,537 of OY744542.1, forward strand.
TTGCTAATTCTTGACTCTTGATGTTCATGTACCATTGCTAGGTGGGGTTTAAGGAGCTTCTTAGGTACTGTCCAATGCTGATGGTTAATCTCTGATAGCCCAAATCTTCTTGACAAGTAGTCTTGGCAGACACTGATTTCTATAGATGACCCTATGGAGGGTTAACATTTTTCGTGTCTTTACATCTAATCTTCAATGGATTATGCAAAAGCTGTACGTAATTACTGGCATGGCAAGATGGTTCATGGCAGTTATTTTATTTTTATTTGTAAGCTGTGTTTTGCAGATATTTCTCACACGGCGTACATACTCTCTGCCAATTTTCTCTCTCATTCTGACAAGTTGTGTGGTGTCATTTTCCTCAATGCCAATAGTTATATGCTTCCTTCTCTTCGAGATCATGTATGTAATTTTCCTCATCTAGATGTATATTGTCTGTACGAATCTTCTTCCCAGCCCTGAAAATTTTTTTCTTATCTTTTTGTCTTTGTTGGGATTACCAGATGCCAGACATTCACCGGCTATACAACACACTCCATCCGAGAGATCTTTTAAAGATTCTAACCGTCCCTTTAAGTGGAATTGTTTGTATTTCTCTTGCACTCGGTTCACCGGCTATATTCGCCAGATAGCTTTTAAAATTCTTTTTCATTAGTCCTGTTGCTCCTATAATTACTGGGATGATGGAGATTTACCTAAGATTCCAGTTTCTTTTCATGTCGTAATTCATTAAAAATACAGATCAACAAACTTGACAATGATTACGATTTCTCTCCTCTATGTGTTCGCATGTGCTTCTTTAGATTGGAGTTATTTGAAAATGCAGACCAACAAATTTGACAGGAATATGGCTTCTCTCCTGTGTGTGTTCGCAAGTGCCCTTTTAGAGAAGAATTTTGTGAAAATGCAGAACCACAAACTTGACAAGAATATGGTTTCTCTCCTGTGTGTGTTCGCATGTGCTTTTTCAGATCACAGTTCTGTGAGAATGAATAGCCACAAATTTTACAAGAATATGGTTTCTCTCCAGTGTGTGTTCGCATATGCCTCTCTAAATATCCTTTCAGACTAAAAGACGAGCCACACACAGTACAAGAATATGGCTTTTCCCCAGTGTGTCTTCGCATATGGTTAACTAGTACGTGTTTTTCAGTAAAAGAAGTACCACAGACTTTACAGGAATATGACTTTTCTCTCTTTTATTTTTTATTTTTCTTTTCATTCATTTGCTGGGGACGGGGCATTCTTCCAAATGCCATACGATCACCCGCTATTTACAGACTCCAACCGAGAGCTCTTTTCAGGATTCTGGCCGTTCCCTTGAGTGCAGTTGTCTGGATTTCTCTTGCACTTGGTTCACCAGGTATACTTGCTAAATACTTTTTCAAGTTCTTCTTCATGAGTCCAGTGGCTCCTATGATAACTGGAATGATAGAGATCTCTTTGAGGTTCCAGTTTCTTTTCATATCATACATTAGACCCTGATATTTTGTTATTTTCTCCCTTTCAGCTCTATTTAGGCCCCCATCATTAGGGACACTGACCTCAACCAAAGTTGCCACTCTCTCTCTCTTGTTCCATATTACAATGTCAGGTTTGACAGCTGCGTTTTCCAGATAGGTAGCTGTGGGGATTTCATGGTCATAATGGATGGTGTATGTCTCATTCCCCACAGTTCTCTCAGGTAGATGTTCCCAGTGCCTGCTGCTACATCTGATATTCAGTTTCTTACAGATGGTCCAGTGGAGGTACCTGCACACTCCATTATGTCGTGTTGTATAGGAGCCATCTGCCAACATGATTTTGCAACTCGATATCAGGTGGCTCACACTCTCCACTTCAGTGTGGCAAAACCTGCACTTGTTGTCCTGACTGAGACCAGCCATCTTTTTAAATGCATTTGTCATCAGGCCCTGGTCTTGTGCGGCCATTATAAGCCTCTCCTGGTCGTAGTGGAGGGCTCCCCTTCTTAGCCAGTCCAAGGACCCTTCCTTATCAATATAGTCCTTGGATAGTTCATCGCGGAAGTATGTGGCACGTTTCTGTTCTGACCACTCATCAATGCACCTGTTCTTAAAAGTCTGGGTGTATCTCTTGCGGCTCTTCTCCAGTGTGTGTATTCATATGTCTAACTAAACTCCCTTTCCGTGTAAAAACAGAGCTACAGATCGTACAGGAATATGGCTTTTCTTTAGTGTGTATTTGCATATGATTAACTAAAATAGAATTCGTGCTAAAAGACGAGTCACACACAGTACAAGAATATGGCTTTTCTCCCGTATGTGTTCGCATATGTTTTAAAAAATGCATTTTCTGAGTAAAAGACGAACCACACACTTCACAAGGAAATGGCTTCTCTCCAGTGTGTGTTCGCATGTGCCCTTTTAGAGAAGAATTTTGTGAAAATGCAGAACCACAAACTTGACAAGAATATGGTTTCTCTCCTGTGTGTGTTCGCATGTGCTTTTTCAGATCACAGTTATTTGAGAATGAATAGCCACAAATTTTACAAGAATATGGTTTGTCTCCAGTGTGTGTTCGCATATGTAGCAAATGTTTTGATTTACTTGAACTAGGACAGCCACATATTTTACAAAATAAATTCTCACCAGTATGTTTCCCCATGTTTCTTAAGAATAATGTTACTTTAGACTGATTTACAGAAACTGTTGGTAAAGTCAAATATTACAAATGATATATTTATTAAATGGACATTTTTCGCAAAGATCGTCATTTATGACTTTTCTCTATTATTTGTAAAACGTTAATTAACGTTTATATTATTGAAGAGTTTTATAAAACATTGATTTCTTTGAAGATGGATTCTTAAAAATTGTACGAGAGTCATCAAAATAGAAAAATTAAAATATATCCAAATAAGCTTGCATGTATGATTCACAGTTGCATTTCCATGAGTAACGAAAATACAAATATTTCACAAAAAAGTGCTTTTTATCCAATTAGTATTTTGGAATCAAGTGAAAGCAATCACTTCGGTGACTATAATATTCATTCAAGAAGTGATATTTAATCTTTTGTGTGTAGAGTGTTATATTCTTCTAGGTAGTTGTTACATTCACAATGTTTCAATTATTGTACACTTCGGCATTCTTCATCCCATGTCTTTTCACAGAAACTGATGATCCAGTAAAAATCATCAAACAGGAAGATCTGTGAAAAAGAAATCAAATTTAAATTTCATTTTTTACCCGCCAATACATACATGAGCATCTAAGTTATTTATTATCATAATCGTCAGCATATATAATGGGAAGGGAGATGTCTTTGATTGCAGCAACTACTAAGGAGCGAAGCTTCTTGAGCAGACCATGAAAATATTTGAGAGAGTGACAGAGCAGCTGATAAGACAACACGTGCACATCGATGGGATGCAGTTTGGTTTTATGCCACTGATGCCATCTTCATTATCCGACAGCTCCAAGCATAACATTTGGCTGCAAACAAGAACCTATATGTTGCTTTTGAGAAAGCCTTTGATCGAGTACAAAAGAAGGTCATATGGTGGGCGTTTAGGAGGCTGGGACTGGAGGAATAGCTAGTGCAGACTGTGCAATGCTAGAAGCCGTGTGCATGTGGGGGACGGGTACAGTGAGCCATTCAGTGTGGGGGTTGGTGTGCACCAAGGTTCGATATTGAGCCCCCTTCTTTTAATCATAGTCTAGGAATCCCTGTCACTCGAATTGAGAACCGGATGCCCTTGGGATCTCCTGTTTGTGGATGACCTCATAATTGTCGACACTTCACTCAAATCTCTAGTGGAGAGAATCACCTCCTGGATGAATAGTATGGAGGACAAAGACCTATGAGTCAATATGGCTAAGACAGAGGTAATGATTGCTGGTCCCAACCTGATTTCCATGAGAAGATCAGGAAAAACTCCATCTTCTGCCCCGTCTGTTTCTACTGGGTCCACAAGAGATGCAGTGGAATCAGTGACCTACTCCGACCAGATTAGAAATACAAGTGTACTCGCTTCATAGCCACAGTAAGACCAATCGACGGCAGGCCAGTGAACGGTTGGGGATAGCAAACTGAAAGCTGTAGCTGAGTTCTGCTACCTGGGCGACTGCCTTTCAGCCGACAGTGGTTGTGAGACAACTGTTATTACCCGATGCAAATCTGCCTAGAGAGGCTTTAGAAAACTCCTGCCCATCTTGACAAAGCAAGGTTCAGCTGGATCTCCATGTCCAACATGCCCATCGCATTAAGTCGGCAGGCCGGAAGACCAAAGCTTTCTTGGGATGAGCTGTGTAAACGTGATCGTGCAGCCCTGGTTAACAGGTATTAAAGAAAGAATAATTCTGATATATTATGAGTTAACACCCGGGTAGATGAAAAAAACAAGCTTGCACAAAGATATGTAACAAGATGGGTCAAAGATATGTTACACGAAATGACAGCAGTATACCTCAATAGATCAAATTAAAGATTCAGAAGTAGTGGTAGTAGTAAAATGGGGCCCAAAAGCTACTTTAATAGCTTTTTCTTGAAACGCTTGCCTTTGTAATTTCCTCCCCGCTCTCTGTTACCCTGACTGTACATCATGCAGAAATTCAAACAACCAGAAACAAGGGAATAACCTCGGAAAAAAATCACGGTATTATGCTTCTTCCACGTGTATGCAAAGATGGAAAAAGTGTTTTAATCTTAAATCAAAGCAAAAACTTTATAAAGGTATTAAGAAATCATAAAGTATGTATACCATAGTGCATATTTATTGGGACGCTTACACTAAATATTGGGGTAGGGTTTAGTGGTGATAGTTTTTGGGATGAATAATTAACTAAATAATTGTAAGGTTTATGTGATGTGTAGGCGACATTATAAAAATTTATACTGATGGACCAAATATAGTATCTGAATGTGGTCCCAGTGAATATAGACTGAAAGGAAAAAATGTGTAGGAATTTAGAAGTGTGAAATTATTAATATATTAATCTGGGGAGGTTTGTTGTCACTCAGACTCCAGGGAACACTATCGTCTCTGGTTGTTTTTTTTCTCTTAATCAAACAACCGATATGAATTGACCAATCTTACTTTTTAACAAAGAATACAATTACGAATTACTTAAGATTTCTACCCGATCACGGCTGACGGAATAAGAGCAAGCTACCTTATGTTTGAAATTCAGTACAGATTCCTGAGTTCGAAAAGAAATTGAAGAAGGTCGGGGATTACATCGGCTGAAACGTTGTGAGATTAACATCCAAGACGAGAACAGCAATCCGAATAATCCAAAAGCACTGGTTTATTTACAAAGAACTCATGAGTCGAAATTATTACACCAGACTCTTTTCTCTAATAGTTTTTGTTAAACTAAATCTATTAATTATATAATCAAGTCTTGATGCAGAATCTTAGTATACAAAGTAATATGTCATAAGTCAAAATAGATCTAACGTGCATTTAACATTTCTGTCTCAATCAATTGCTTAAGTATTTTCTGAATCCAATACATCTTATCATCCACGTTTAATTCTTATGTCTTGCATAACTCCAAGTTATTTAAAATAATTTGATTAGGCTCACAGGTAGATATCATATATTTGCTAAATAACGTACTAGGTAGACCAACATTAGACAAGAGCCTCTCAAAGATGTACCATGTATATATATAAAAGCCACATTATTAGCAGTTTTGTCAATTGAAGTAATCACAAATTGATTATGAAGCTCACCAAGACTCCCAATCACTAACAGATTGGTCTTTTGAGAATGCTCGTTTTCATTATCCATCCAAAACAACGTAGGTTTTTTATTTGCTTGATAATCCCTTTTATATTTAAGTGAATTTGTGAGTATTTTTAGCATTTTAAAGATTTAGGAAAATATATGTTTGAAATTTATTCTGAGTACTTTAGATATTGACTTCACACACAGACACACACACATATATATATAGGAGAAGAGTTTGAATTACCTACTAGATACCATCCTCGAGTATCTTCGGTCTCTGTAAAAAGGTTTGTCAGTACGGCCTGGCATGAGGATACTTACCCCAACAAGTAAACCCTGACCAAATATTTAAAATAACATAGTATTCGAAGCCTAAATAAGATCCCATCAACATTGGCTTATACGAGGAATAGGGCACTTTCTCTAAGTAATGTTACCTCAAGTAACAACACTTAACTGGGTACTCCACCAGACCAGATGAACTATTATCCTGGAATGCGGTAAGACTAAAAGACCAAAAAAAAGATATACTATAACATAATGAACTGGTCAATTGGGGAGAGGAAACTTAAAATTAATGTTTTAACTTCTTTACTAACTCAACGTTTGAAAGATAAAAGAGGACTTTAATAAAATATTCGAATATCTATGTATCTCATATAGAGATCAAGTGTTAGCCCCAGGTACATTAAGTAACATCACTTAGCTGGGTACTCCACAAGACTAGATGAATTCTTGTCCTTGAATCCGGTAAGACCAAGAGACCAGAAGATATACCATAACATTGTAAACTTGTCAATTGGGGAGAGGAAAATTAATGTTCTTAACTTCTTTATTAACTCCACGTTTGAGAGATAAATGAGAATTTTAATGCAATATCTGAATATCTATGTATATCATATAGAGAGCAAGTGTTAGCCCCAGGAAGAGGCCCCTTGATTTCTGAGAACTTGTAAGTAAATTATGAGTCAGAGTTGTTTGCAGTCAAGTTATTCTTGGACGATTGTTCCATTTAATGCACTTTTTATAACCCCTGTTTAGCAGAGTTATTTAACATTTCTTTTCTTTTTTCTCCTATCCAATGTTTAATCAGATCCTCCATGGGGAATGCAGTCTTATTTTTCTTACCTTTCTAAGAGCAGATCAGCTCCATACCAATGTTGTAGTAAAATACAAAAACCATTTGAATAGCCCCAATCTCGAGAAAAGACCATGCAGTTTATGTGTTACAGAAAACCTTCGATGTTTTTTGTATCATTGATCATGATTCATGTTGTAGATATCGTTGGAGAATGGGCCATGTCCTTTTCAAATCCAAATCCGAACGATGTTACCATAAACATTATTGAATGTTACCTGTCTATATAGGTGTCTTTTGGTATAGCGCTGCCATAATATTCTTTCACTGTTAATCAACAATCGAACATTTAAACTCAAATATTATTTTAAGTAATTAAAATAAATTGAAACAAATATTAAAATGTGTACAGAGTAAAAAGCAGGAGTTAAAATCAAACGATCGAGAAGTGAAAGAAGAAGCAAGACAAACGTTTGGCCATTAGCTAAGTAAACATCTATTCATATAAAAGCGACGATTTGATATATCGAATCAATTTTACATATCTTCAAATTTCATCATAATATTGTAAGTAAGTAGAATTATATGTTATATTTAACTTAATAAAATTTACTTTTATATTCTCTCAAGAGTGGGAACCCAGACGAAAAACTATTGAAAAAGTTAAACATCGTCAAGCCAAGCATTCAAATTAAATCTTTGAGTCATGTCTGAATGGTAAAAAATTTAAGTCACCAGATTTGTTCTTACATTCTCAAAATGTTAAAAATGCACTCAAGTTATTCACAAACGTTTTGCAATAAAAGCATGCATATAATTACAAGTATATTATAATTATAAAAGTGTTGTACCATAGAGTGTAGCATCTTTTGTGGGGGGTCTCAAAAGGACATGTTTAAAAGCATTTTTCCTCCTCTAAAGGGACTGATGGCTTTGTTTGGGAAAAGCTGTACTGAACCTTCTAAATTAAAAGCCATTTAATCGGGAGACAAGGACCTCCCCCTTCCGGATAAATTAAAATTGTGGTATATAATTTTATATTAACACTGAATTTTAAGCCAACAATATCTATAATATTTTGTGCTTCTTGTATTTTGTGTTAATGTATTAGTTGATTAAAAAATGCATATTTTCAGTTCTAGTTATATTTTTCCTTTTCTTTAAATAACTCCATAATATTTGGTGCTTTTTCTCTTTTGTGTTATTCACAGCTAAACTAAAGAAATGCCATGAAGTTTATTATGATCTTCAATAGTCTGACAATATCAGGAATTCAACAAACTCTGGCTTACCTTGATCAAATAAACATTCCATAAAAATACACAAATTAATCGGTCGAAGTAGATGTCGGTCTTTTACGATTAAAACAGTTAGGTTTATATTATATTCAAATATTTTTAAAAATTGAGAAAAACATATTTTCAAACTAAGTGTTTAAACTTTAAAATGTCTAAATGATGTAATTTAATGAATTAAAATCTCTGAAAAATTAATTATTTAGAACATTTTTTCTTAGCAATTCACCAAATCAGAGTGTATATTAACGAAAAAATGAAGTAAACAAATTCAAAACATAATAATATCGTATTTATTTCCACTTTTTATTCATGAATTCACGGATACTTTACCTAAAAGTGTTTACCAATAAAAAAAAAAGAAGGTGAATCTGATGTGCTTTTTAAGACTCTTTCGCATTATATAACATTAACATTTCGATCGATCAGAATATATTTTGTTCAGATTTCATTTTATGAAATAAGGGGGTGGGGTAACGTATAAAATTCTTTTTACCTGATATAATTTACAAAAAAACGTATTTTATAGATAAATTAGTCGAATAATGAATACGTATTGAAAATTTCGTGAAAATCTGACCATTACTTGATTTTTACCAGATTTATTAAACTCACAGGTGTTAGAGCATAAAAAGTGGTCAATACATAGGAACGTTGTTTTAAGGAGTAAATAAAAGTACACACGTTTGGATTTTCTCAATTTGATTATTTTCGTACGCTGAAAAAAAATTAAATGAATTATCAGAAGTTTATTTCATGTTTCTTCTTTTGAATGGTACAAAGTTATGATGATAATATAAACGTATATTAAAATTACATCGTGTTACATATAAGGGGAGGTAAATTATATGATGAGCTTTAGAGGTCCCTATGTAACAAAATATGCAATATTTTATGTGTTAAAATATGGGCAGATGGGAAGGACATGGACGAACGCTGGCTTCCGGTGGAAAAAGCTTGAAGAAAGTGTGTACGGATGCCTGAAGGTGATACAACACTTTTTTTTTCATATTAATTTCAGACTTTTCTTTCATCATATTCTAATAATTAACATAATACAGACTATTTGAAAAATAATTTATTTGATTGTTTTCAAAACTTTAAAAAAAATTTTCATTGAAACAAAATAGAATAATCTTTTTTTTTCCCAAGAAATAATGTTTTTGAGAAACGGAATGTGTTTTTGTTTAATTTAATGTTTTTTTGGAATATTTAGTGAAAATAATGTTTTTTGGGAGGGTTAGGGTTAAGGGTTAGGTTTAGGGTTAGGGTTTAGGTTTAGAGTTAGGGTTAGGGCATTTCCATTTCTAAGAAAAAAGTTTGATTCCAGAAGCTCCTCCATTTCCAAGAAAAAAGGTTTTCACTGTTATTTAAAAAAATGTTTTGAAAACAATCAAATAAAAACAAATAAATTATTTTTCAAATAGTCTGTATTATGTTAATTATTAGATTATTATGAAAGAAAAGTCTGAAATTAATATGACAAAAAGGAAAGTCTGAAATTAATATGAATAAAAAAAATTGTTGTATCACTGTCAGGCATTCGTACACACTTTCTTCAAGCTTTTTTCACCGGAAGCCAGCGGTCCTCGATGTCCTTCCCATCTGCCAAAATATGTAAAGATGCAATATAGATTTTTGTAAACTTAATATTTTTTGTAATATTGAAAGAAAACTTAATGGGGAAGTTTTGTTAAATCTTGGCTTGTAGCGGATGGAACTCTCCTAAAATGAAAACATAAAAATGTTAAAATACACATGTGCCGAGATTTTTTCCAAATTAAAATGTATATGTTGAATCATACTATTTTATTTATTTATTTTTTTTTTTTGGGGGGGGGGGGAAATTTGAGTTTCATATTTTTTATAATCAAGTCAGCCAGATAGGCAGGATCGAGATTTTGGTTGGATAAAAATAAAAATTGAATTATTTTTATTTGCATTTTAAATATTAAAAAAGGCAATTAAATGGTGCCACGAAAAAAAAAAAAAAAGCGGGGAAATCTTACCTTTCATTAGAAGGAATTGAATGTGAAAACAAAAGTGAAAAAAAAAAGCAAATAAAAAAAGGAATGATTTCTTGTTGTTTAGTGTTTAAAAAAACAATTTGGTCGGTTTGTTGTGAGTTCTTTGTCTGAAATCGCCACAATTTCTCTCTTATGTGTGTCCAATTCATTAAACAATGAGAGATTGAAAAGAAAATCAAAAGAAGGAAAGACACCTTTTAAATGTGAAATTGTTTGCAGAAAAAGGGAAGGTCATAATGAAGCGGTGTTAATCATTATTACGTTCCTTGTGTGAAAATAGCTGTTCATTCGTTAAGTGTAAGAGGATTGGTTGTTTTGTTTTACGGCATATCAACCCCTTTCTGGTTATTTAATACCGAATCCGGTCATTTTGGTGAAAGTTGTATGTTTCAAGTTCTTTATATGTTCAAATATATATTAATGATATTTAGTTTGCTTGTTTTGTTTTACGGCACATCGACCCTTTTCGGGCTATTCAATTCTGAATCTGGTCACCCTGGTAAAAGTTTCCCTGCTTCAAGTTCCGGATAAGTTCAATTATTTATTATGGTGTTTGGTTGAATTGTTTTGTTTTACGACAAATCAACACTTTTCAGGTTATTTAATGCTGAATCCGGTCATTTTAGTGAAGTTTTTTTATGCTTCAAGTTCTTTATATGTTAAAGTATTTATTCATGGCGTTTGGTTGAATAAAATGTGGGAAGGGAGGTAGAGGGGAGGGCAAGGTGGAGTGAGGGAAATTGTTGCTTTTTGTTTTGGATTTTGCAAAACAATAAAGTATCAATGTTTGGTGCATTTTTAGTTAGGAAGTCTATAACTTCAGACAGCCTGATCTGGTACCGCCAGTATGTTCTATTTGACCCATATGTAGTGTTACTGCACTGACGATTCACCGGTGAGGGGACGAGTTACGGCCCCTGGCGATGACTCAGTTAGAATGTATTTTGACCGCCAATAAACCTTGTTACTTATCCTATACTTCTCTCCGTCTTACTACTTATTTAACCCAGCCAATAACCTTACATAGTGTTAGATAAAAGATACAATTTGTGGAGACCAAAAAAACAAAGTAAAAGATCGGATATCGTAGTAAGAAAAACAAAGGATTTCTAAGAGAAAGAAAATTCTACTATCGATAAACAAACGGCTTACGGAAAACGGTCCCACAAACAAAACAAAAAAAGTAAGAAAAGAGAGAACAGTAAGTACAGAAATTTGTTTTTCTCATATATATCGTATACTTTTGAAAAATGCCTCACACGGATATAAAGCAATATTCTGCTAATATGCCACCCCCCGAATGAATGACTCTCGTTGGAAATGTTGTTAATAACTGGCGAAAATTTAAACGAAATTTTCTCAATTATTCGATCGCTAGTAGATTGTCTAAAGAAGCAGATACTTCATATCAGACATCGGTATTTTTGGCAACTATCGAGGAGGATAGTTACGATATATATGAAGGGTTGAAGTTTAACTCTGAGGAAGAAAAGACGGACCTAGAGAAGATGATGAAGAAGTTTGTGTGTTATAAATTGTGAAAACATGGGATTACCTGGAAAACGGTCTCGATGCGCGCTCTGCAGGGCTGGACCGCCCAAAGAGCGGCAAGATGGCGTCCTAGGCTTAATATCGCCAGGTAATCCCGTGAAATCTCGTGTTCTCTCGCGGAGACGAGAGTCCAGTTTGATATAAAAACGGGTCGCTGGAGGCAAGACGGCAGAAGGCTGAGAGCGTAGTCTACGAGGGACGACGTGGAAAGAAGAAGAGAAAGAAGAAGAGAAAGAAGAGGAAGAAGAAGAAGAAGAGAAAGAAGAAGAAGAAGAGAAAGAAGAAGAAGAGAAAGAAGAAGAGAAAGAAGAAGAGAAAGAGGAAGAAGAAGAGAAAGAAGAGGTGGAAGATTAATTTTTTCTGCTACAAGCTATTTCGGCATTGTTATGGAAAAATTCGACATCAGATTGATTCCGGAATTCGACGGCTCTCCTGCTGGTCCATCGGTGGTCGAATGGCTGGAGAAGGCCGAGCGTGTTTGCCGGTTGTGCAAAATTAAAGACCCAGCTATGGTCATCCCATTGAGACTCACTAAGGGGGCTTACGCCGTGTACCAGCAGCTCAGTAATGATGCGACCATGGAGCAGATTGCACAGGCGCTGCACGGGGCATTTGGTGCAGATCCTTTTGTTGCCTGGAGGCAATTTTCCGAACGCCGGCTTGGGCCGGGGGAGACAGTGGACGTCTACATGGCCGACTTGAAAAAGCTTGCTGCTCCCTTCGGCGGTGCGAGTGACCGCATATTGGCATGCGCCTTTTTGTCTGGACTTCCGGACGATGCAAGCCGACTGCTGCGAGCATCATTGAGACTCACAGAGATTGAATTGGTGGAGTTGTTGGCGAGAGCACGAAACATCTTGAAGGACGATCGAGAACTGGTCTCTGCAGCGGTTGACACCTTGGACTCGCCAGCAGAGGGCCTACGATGCTATACATGTGGTGGCCCCAACCACTTCTCCAGAGACTGCAGAGGCGGCACAAGGCGCACCCCAAATTATGGAGCACGAAAAGTAATACGGTGTTACCAATGCAATAAGCCAGGCCACATAGCACGGAATTGTCCGGGAAACGGGCAAGGGGAGGACGCCGCAGCGCTAGCACCCTCCCCAAAGCGGCATTGAACAAAGCGCTTCCTGCAGTGACAGTTCAAGTTGATGGGTGTAAACGTTCAGCGCTGGTTGACACCGGCTGTACCCAAACCCTCCTTCGAAAGGAATGTTGCATCACATGGAAGAAACGACAGATCCCCGTCCTGACTGTCGGCAAAGGCTCATTAGTGTGTTGTGGATCCAGTGTTGTTCATATCAGCATTGACAATGGCCCCCCGGTGGCTGTGACGGTGTTGGTGGTCGATGGGGAGCTGCTCGGATATGACCTTCTCCTTGGAATGGACACTATTACACAGCTAGGCGGAATTACTGTAAACAGCGTCGGTGATGTGAGATTCCCTCGACCAGACAAACAAATGTGTGCAGCAATCACTCTTGACGAACCCGATTTCCACGCAGAATATGACAAGGGCACAAACACATGGACAGCGTCCTGGAAGTGGGCAGGCGACCAGCCACCAGTGTCTTTGCGGAATCGGCTGACAGAGTATCCCCCTCCTGCATGGCTTAGGGGGCAGTACGAGGCAGAACTTCAAGTGTGGCTGGATAACGGCTGGTTAATTCCATACCCAGAGGATGAGCTCGGGCCCCCGCGGGGGCTAATTCCCCTGATGGCTATCAGACAAGAGAACAAGCAGAAAGTTCGACCTGTTCTTGATTACCGGGAACTCAATGAACACGTTGACCCGTACACTTCGGGGGCTGACGTTTGTGCTCATAAACTGCGAGAGTGGCGACGGCAGGGTGCGGAAGCGGCCATACTGGACTTGCGAAGAGCTTACCTACAAATACATGTTGAGAAATCGCTGTGGCCATTCCAGACGGTGGTAATCAAAGGAACTCGCTATTGCTTGACCAGGCTGGGGTTCGGCTTGAATGTAGCCCCGGGCATCATGACGGCGATCATGCGGGCGATCCGGCGTCAGGATAAAGCTGTGCAACAGGCGACATCGTCTTATATAGACGACATTTTTGTCAATGAGAGCCTGCTGTCTGCCCAGGCGGTCAAAGAACACTTTGAGCACTTCGGGTTGTCGTGCAAGGAACCGGAGCGGCTGCAGGATGGGGCGAAAGTGCTCGGGCTGCAGGTGAGCGGAAGTGCAGATGGCCTCCAATGGGGAAGGGGCGGTGAAATCCCGGAAATCCCATCTACCATCACACGTCGGAGCACGTTTTCCGTGTGTGGAAAACTGGTGGGTCACTTCCCTGTGTGTGGGTGGCTCCGAGTGGCTGTGGCGGCTATAAAGCGACGGGCAACTTCTTTGTCAACAGGATGGGACGATGAGGTGCGTGATCCTTCCCTGCGAAGCATGCTGGTGGAAGCTGTGGCCAGAGTGACCAATGATGACCCTGTACGAGGGAGCTGGTGCGTCGATGGGAGTGAGTTTACAGTTTGGGTGGACGCCAGCTCACTTGCCCTTGGCGTTGCTCTGGCAGTCAACGGAAGTATAGTAGAAGATGCCTGCTGGCTCCGGCCAGAGAATGACGCTAAGCACATAAACCTAGCTGAACTCGATGCTACACTGAAAGGAGTCAATCTAACGCTTCAGTGGCAGGCTAGCGTCCTCCACGTTATCACGGATTCCACGTGTGTGCATCGGTGGATGACCGATGCCTTGAACGGAAAAGCACGGCTGACAACGAAGGCATCGGCCGAAATGTTAATCCGGAGGCGGCTTGCTACCCTAACCGAAACCATCAATGAATACAACTTGGTCATAGATGTGACACTGGTGCAGTCCTGTTTGAATCGAGCGGATCGATTGACCAGAGTGCCTCGCCGTTGGCTGGACCTGCAGAAAGAAGTGAACGAACCAGCACCTGTAAATTGTGCTGCGGTGGGACGTAGACTCAGCCCAGAGCGTATCGCTGATGTCCATTGCCAAAGCGGGCACCCTGGTGTAAACCGAACCTTTTACTTCGCCAGGTTGGTTGACCCCTCTGTGTCACGGAGGGCTGTGAAATCTGTTGTGAGAAGTTGCAACACCTGCCAATCGATCGACCCAGCACCTGTCCGGTGGAAGAAGGGCACACTCGGTGTGAAGTATAACTGGGATAGGATTGCGATGGACATAACTCACTACAACGGGGGGAATTTCTTGACCCTTATTGACTGCGGACCGTCCCGATTTGCATTGTGGCGGTCCCTTCGCCGGCAGGATACGGCTGCCATTGTCCATGAGTTGGAAAGTGTGTTCCTTGAGCGTGGCCCTCCTTCTGAGATATTGACCGACAATGGCCCCGCTTTTGTTAGTGCACCGTTCAAACAGTTTGTAGATGGCTGGGGTGTCCGTCTGCGTTTTCGGTGTGCCCATGTGCCCAGTGGGAACGGAATTATTGAGCGCAACCATAGGACTATCAAGACCATCGCAGCGCGGAAGGGGTGTACGGTGGCTGAAGCAGTCTATTGGTATAACGTCACCCCTAAGGACGATACTTCACCCTCCACCGCGCCAGCTAATGCGCTACATACATACCATGTCAGGGCGAGAGGTTTGGAGAGCAGCTTACTGCCCGAACCAGAACCTCCACAGGAGAAAATGAAAAAAGGAGATGTCGTTTGGGTTAAAAAACCCCGAGGCCAGTGCACGACTCGTTACGGAACCGGTCGTGTCACTGAAGTGATCAGCCCGCAGGCGGTGCGAGTTGATGGAGTACCCCGTCACATTAAAGACTTAAGATCGGTATTCCAAACGCAGCTGCCATTTAACGAGGATAATGACATTGAATCCGTGACCAGCGAACCATCATTCTGGTTCATGACGGCTTCATCGCGCAGCGACACTGAGAGTGATAGCCTTGAATGTACTGACCCTCCTACTGCTGATGAAAGCCCGGACAGTGATGCTGCGATGCGCAGCCTCAGGTTCGCTGACCTTCCTGCCACGGAAGACAGCACGGATGACGATGAGGCCCCGAATCCCCCTCCCCGAAGAAGCACTCGAAGAAAAAGGACACGGCCTCCCTGCTCTTTCTGTGATAATGAGATCAGGGGGGAGTGTGTTATAAATTGTGAAAACATGGGATTACCTGGAAAACGGTCTCGATGCGCGCTCTGCAGGGCTGGACCGCCCAAAGAGCGGCAAGATGGCGTCCTAGGCTTAATATCGCCAGGTAATCCCGTGAAATCTCGTGTTCTCTCGCGGAGACGAGAGTCCAGTTTGATATAAAAACGGGTCGCTGGAGGCAAGACGGCAGAAGGCTGAGAGCGTAGTCTACGAGGGACGACGTGGAAAGAAGAAGAGAAAGAAGAAGAGAAAGAAGAGGAAGAAGAAGAAGAAGAGAAAGAAGAAGAAGAAGAGAAAGAAGAAGAAGAGAAAGAAGAAGAGAAAGAAGAAGAGAAAGAGGAAGAAGAAGAGAAAGAAGAGGTGGAAGATTAATTTTTTCTGCTACAGTTTGAGGGGTTTTTCGTGGGCGAAACGCACGAAGCTTACGAATCCTATACATTTTACTTACTCTAGACAAGTGCTTACAAATAGGTAGAGCCTATGAAACTTCGAAACAACAGACGCAGACCATTTCCTCCGGTGCCGATGCAGCGGATCCTCAAATCAACCGGGTTACGAAGCGAACCTACAAGACAAACTTCACCAAACAACCACATCCGAAATCGAAAATGCCTAGCAAATGCACACGCTGCGGGAAATTTCCATTCCACAATATGCCCAGCAAAAGATGCACGCTGCAGAATTTGTTCGCAGAAAGGGAATTATGCAAAATTTTGCAGAACCGATAAAGTGAAGGTTAGAGAAATAAGAGAGGAAGAAGAAAATCATTTTTAAGGTTCTGTCACTCTCGAAAATATAGGTACAATTATCACTGAGGATAATAAAAATTGGCAAGCTAAAATCAAGGTCACCACTAAGACCTGTACCAAAATTATAAATTTTAGGCTGGATACAGGTGCAGATGTGACCGTAATCCCGGACCGGTTCTTCAGGAAAAATTCCCCACTCATCCAACCCACAAACAAAAGACTGTACGGACCGGGTCATCATGAGATAAACCTCATAGGATGTGTGAAGGCCAAACTGGCCACGGAAAAAGTAAGCTCGCAAGAAGACCTTTATGTTATAAAGAGTCTGCAAGAACCTCTACTGGGAGGACCAGCAATCAAAGCCTTCAACCTGCTGAAAGGAGTTAATAGAGTGACAAGCGAAGGGCACCAGTATAAGAAAGAGTTCCCAGAACTGTTCACAGGCCTAGGGAGACTGGAACATATGTGCCAGATACGTTTGGAGGCAGGAGCTCAGCCCTTTTCCATTGCTACCCCTAGAAGATTGCCGTTGCCTATGAAACAGAAGGTTCAGGAAGAACTGAAACGTCTGGAGAACGAGGACATAATCCGTCCAGTCAAATCACCAACTGATTGGTGTGCCCCAATAGTCGCCGTCCAAAAAGCTAACGGTAAAGTTAGGTTATGCGTCGACTTTACCAAGCTAAACGAGAGCGTGAAACGGGAAAAATTTCCTTTACCCACCACAGACCAATTACTGGCCGAGCTCGATGGAGCCACAGTGTTTAGCAAGCTCGACTGCAACAACGGTTTCTACCAAATCGTCCTACACGAAAAATCGCAGGTCCTTACCACATTTATAACATCTTTTGGGAGGTACTGTTTCAAACGACTTCCATTCGGGATAAGTTCTGGGCCAGAAATCTTTCATAGAGAGATGACACACATTTTGTCCGGAATACCAGGAGTCATCTGTGATATAGATGCCGTCCTAATAAGTTGAAGAAACCAGCAGGAGCACGACCAGCGACTAAAAGCAGTACTGAATAAAATGAAGGCTGCAGGAGCTACACTCAACGATAAATGTGTATTTTCTGTCAGAAACATAAAGTTTCTGGGTCACATTATACTAAAAGAGAGAATACAAATAGATCCCGAGAAAGTAGCAGCAATTATGGACTTGCCCAGACTTGAGAATGTGTCCGAATTACGACGCTTACTGGGCATGGCAAACCAGGTCGTAAAATTTGCTAGGAATCTAGCCGAAACCACCAAACCACTCCGAGAGCTTCTTAGGAAAGGGTCAGAATAGATCTGAGATGAGCCTCAGAAAGTAGCATTCCAGACCCTGAAGAAGCAACTGAGTTCTGCACCAGTACTGACTCATTACAATTCCAGCAAACCGATAAGGATATCAGCAGATTCATCTATCTATGGCCTAGGCGGTGTACTACTGCAGAAGTAAGAAAATGACTGGAGACCGGTATTTTATGCTTCACGATCTCTGACAGAAACAGAGCAGAGATATGCATAGGTTGAGAAGGAGGCACTAGCAGTCACTTGGTGTTGTGAAAAATTTGCGGACTACTTGGTCGGAATGCCAAAATTCACAGTCGAAACAGACAACAAACCACTGTTGGCACTGTTGAAGCCGAAGCGACTCGACGAATTGACTCCAAGAATTCAACGTTTCCGCATGAGGTTAATGAGATTCTCCTATGAGATCATATACACAGCGGGAAAAGACCTCACAACAGCAGACGTTTTGTCCCGAGCACCTGGAAGTAGTCCCGTTATACAGGATATCCAGCAGGAGACAGAGACCGACTCATTTATCCGCTCAGTCATAAGAAATATCTCGGCGAGCGATAAACGATTGGAGGATATCCGACTAAAACAAAATACTGACCAGGTATGCAGTCAGGTAATCAAATATTATGAGATGGACCACTGGCCCGAAAGAGCAAGGCGGGACCCCGAACTAAAACAGTACTGGTTTGTCAACCATTACCTAACAGTTTACCAGGGACTTCTAATGTACC
Organism: Sepiola atlantica; assembly: GCA_963556195.1. Classification (NCBI taxonomy): domain Eukaryota; kingdom Metazoa; phylum Mollusca; class Cephalopoda; order Sepiida; family Sepiolidae; genus Sepiola; species Sepiola atlantica. Next base: position 815,073 of record OY744542.1, read on the forward strand.
AGAGCCGACTTGTCATTCCTAATATACTTTAAAAAAAAATTCTAGATTGTCTACATGAGGGACACTAAGGTATTGTCAAATGCAGAGGACTAGCTCGCGAAAGTGTGTGGTGGCCTGGCCTCTCTAAACAAATTGCAGACAAAGTTGGGAAATGCGGTATCTGTGAAAAAGAACGAACATATCCACCAGAACCACTACAACCCACCAAATTACCTGCATATCCATGGCAGAAAATAGGAATGGATCTGTTCGAATTCATGGGACACTGATATCTTCTGATTGTCGATTATTTTTCCAGGTGGATTGAAATAGCCCATTTACGGACAACCACCTCAGCCAGCGCAATAGAGCATTGCAAATCAATATTCACTAGGCATGGGATCCCAGAGACAATCATATCTGACAACGGTCCCCACTTCAGTTCTAGTGAATTCAGGAACTTTTCAAATGTTTTTGACTTCCTGCACCTCACAAGTATCTCCCATCATCCGCAAGGAAACGGAGAGGCTGAACGTGCAGTCCAGACAATAAAAATCTTATTGAAGAAAGCAAGTAACCCATACATAGCACTGCTAAATTATCGCAGCACTCCTCTGCAACATGGCAAGAGTCCTACAGAGCTGTTAATGAATAGAAAACTAAGAACACGGATCCCTACCATTCCTCAAAGAAATTCATTTGATCAGCAAAACATCGAGGAACATAGAAGGGCAACACCCGGCTCAAAGCCAGACAAAAGCAAAACTATGACAAACGTCATCGGGCTAAAGATCGTCCTGCCTTTGAAAAAGGACAACCAGTCTAGGTCAAGATACCTAAGACCAGTACAGCTGTAGTAAGTAAAACTCTGTCACCAAGGCCAGTCCTAGTTAAGACAGATTCAGGACTAAACCGACGCAACAAAAGTAATCTGCGCCTAAGGAACGGAGAAACCAGCTTCCCTCAGGTGGCTACCCCACAGGAAGCAAACACCTTACCACGTTCCCCTCGATATGGATATATGTATAACTGTGATAATGACTCAACAGATCTTCCCAGTAACCAAAGAAACATCCCACTAGAGAGTTCCAGAGGTCCTGAACAAGGGAAATATACAAGAAGCGATCGACAAGTTCGACCACCTAAAAGACTGTCCTTGTAAAGAACTTTACAACCGAAAGGGGGATGTAGTGTTACTGCACTGACGATTCACCGGTGAGAGGACGAGTTACGGCCCCTGGCGATGACTCAGTTAGAATGTATTTTGACCGCCAATAAACCTTGTTACTTATCCTATACTTCTCTCCGTCTTACTACTTATTTAACCCAGCCAATAACCTTACACCATAGATGGGGCCCTTACAGGTACTACCACTCTGGGCCAGAGTGGACCTGGGAGCAATCGCAACAAAGGGCAACTCCACATTCCCCACAGCTCCCAAGTGGGGACCTACCACTGGTTGTCTTTAATTTCACTTGTAAAAGAGTACAATATTTCGGTTAATGTAGCACTAGTAAGATCTGACCAGAACCGAACAGTCTCATTGATAGCAGTGGCTCAATGATGTGAAGAGAGAGATTAAACCCACACAGGCAGTTTGTGCTTTTGACACATGGAGCCGGAACACACCACAGCTGAACGAGTTTCATCGACATAGTGGACATTGTTTTGTGCATAGTATCGACCCGTCCGTGTCTAAAGCGGAAGTAAGAGCAGTTGTTCGGAATTGTATTGGTGTCAACTTCTGACCTCGCTGCATATCCAGGCCATCAGGAAATGGTATCATAGAGAGGTGTCATAGAACAATAAATCGGATTGCTGCACGAAAGATCTGTCCTATTATGGAGGCTGTGTACAATATAACGTCCAAGGATGATGTGTCCGCCTCGTCAGCACCAGCCAATTTGCTGCTTTCATCCCAGATCAGAGTGAAAGGGGTCAATATGGTGTCCAATCTCGATCATCAAATAATCGCTACACATTATCAAGATGAGGATACAGTTTGGACAAAGAATCGGTTACATTGTTCTGCCTCTGTGTGTGTGAGTCATGAAGATTTGCTTCTATTCGCCTGACTTCTTGTCTGTGTGTAAGTAGCTATCCACAGGGCAAGGAAAGCGTGTGCGTAAGTTTTGAAGAGTCCTGTTCTTCTTGTCACCCCAGCTAACAGGGCCGGCGGTAGAGTGGAAGGCGTCTTCTTGTGTGTTCCTTCAAGGTCCGTCGCTTGGGTCTGTCTGGTGAACTCTTCTTTATTTCCTCGTTCTTATAGGGGTTATGAAGTTCGCGTCAGCTTGCAAACTCAACATAGATGTGCCAGTTATTGATTGGTTGGACTATACTGAGCAAACATGTTTCTGTGAGAAGTCCCTTGTTTTTGGTGTGTGAAAAGGAAAGTGTACTCCAACGAAGCAGATCAAGAAAGAGAGTAGCAATTCAAGCCCTTTGCTTTTTGCCGTTCGTCCGGATCGCGTCTCGTCCACTATAGATTCATAATTTGTATAATTAGGACTACTATTCTCATCTTCTCAAAAGGTTTCGGTTCATGTAAACTTTGACCTTCTTCAGATGCATCTTATCGAACTTGGGAATCTATACTAAATTTCGAACTAAACCCTCTACTGAATTCATGCGAGTAAATTTGTTTCGTTCCATCATCCATGGCCGGTTAGAACTATTCAGTAAATAAATTATATTTTATTCTTAGTATCGGATGTAGTAAGGATTGAACCTTAAACTTCGAAAAGAGCTGATTATAGCCTAACACATTTATCTGTTGCACCACGTGTCCAATTCTAGTATGAAATTCGGAGAATTACATCTCATTTTGTTTTGGATGTGCACTGCTACATTACTAATAAATCTCTCTCACATATTTACATTTAGTAATGTAGTAATGGCAGAGCGATCTATAATACAGGATTGGCGAACATGCGACTGGGGTCCACGACTGAGAGCAGACATGTGAACAACAAAATTATTACTAAATAATAATTACAGAGAAAAGTTTTAGTAAGAAATTTCTTAGTAATGTCCAGTAATAATTAACTATACATATTCTTAGGAAGCAGTATAGAATTGATTTACTTCAATCAAATCAAATTTAAAAAGTACAAAAATATAAAAGAAATAAATTCACAAAAAAATCACTTTATTCACCATGAATTAGACACATTTTTGATATTTCAAAAATCATCAGTCAATTTGTTGATATTGACTACGTGATTACTGAAAATATGACATAACACAATCAGAAAGCAAATTCAACATGTTACAAAATTATTACTTTATGAACAAAATAATATTCAAAGAAACAATTTTGATAATTTTTACAAAATTTGTTTGTTATATATACAATTTGTTTTTACAGAAGATGAAGAAAATGCTTATTTCTTCATGATACGATAATACATATCATACACAATCTTAATAAGGAAATCAACTTACATTAACAATAACATAAAACCAATAAAAAATATGGATTGCTTTGAGTAATGCATATTTGGTTTTGACTCTTTCACTCCATGGTTCATTTGTATCCTATCCAGGAAACACGGTCTGCATGTTCTACACATTTTTAGTCAGATTTTGGCCCAATACCAATTGTTCAGTTAAATATCGAGCTGAGTGTGTTGACAGAAATCTCGAATACAGACTATATAGGTCATGCGTGGCAAAAGGCTTGCAATGTAGATGACTGTCCTGTATCACTGGTGTAACTGAATTAATGCCACATGTAGTGATAGAAATAAAATCAACAATAAAATAACATAAAAACTAACAGAAAGAGACAACAGAAAATAGTAGCTGAATCAGACAAACTATGTGAAAAACGAAGCTAAAAATGTTGACCATTTGATAAGTAAACATTTATTCAATTAATAAACATCAAGTATTTTACATAGATCGTTTTTCTGTTGTTAAAATAGGTGTTGCACATTTCCATACACGTCTTAGGCACTTTCACCTCCTTTTTTGCTGATTCAATGCAGGAAGGATTCTTCTAAAATGCCTTCTCCAGCTTTGTCATCACAATCCTCTTAATAGCCGGCACACCATCAAATCCTCTTAATCACTGGTACACCTTCATACCCTCTTAATGGCTGGCACACCTTAATCCTAACGATAAGCTTTTCCAAATGCTAACTTTGCTAGGGATGGAGCATCCTACCGGATGCAAGACTATTTCAGACACTCCAGCATAGACATCTTTTAAAAATTCTAACCGTCCATTTAAGTGCAATTGTTTGCATTTCTCTTGCACTCGGTTCACCGGGTATACTCGCCAGATAGCTTTTTTAAATACTCTCTCATTAGTCCTGTTGCTCCTATAATTACTGGGATTATAGAGATTAATCTAAGATTCCAGTTTCTTTTCATGTCGTACATAAGACCTTGGTATTTCGTAATCTTTTCCCTTTAAGTTCTGTTTAATCCTGCATCATTAAGGACACTGACTTCAACTATGGTTGCTACTTTCTCCCTTTTGTCCCATATCACGATGTCAGGTTTTACAGCTCGGTTTTCTAGATATGTAGCTGTAGGAATTGCATAGGCATAGTTGATGGTGTATAAATTATTTCCAACTGTTCTTTTTTTAACATAGTTAACCCCAAACAAGGCAGGCCGCCACTGTAGACGTAAGGGGCTACTGAGAAAAAAGAAAAGGGGATAAGATTGGGGGGGGGGGTCAACCTAAATTGGGATCTGTGCAGCGAGATATCTGTTTACATTAAATTTCTGCATGTCAGTACTGTCGGGGAAGAAAGGGGTCAGGGAGGGAGTTCCAGAGGCCAGCAGCACGAGGAAAGAAGCTATTTGAGTAGAAGGCTCTCCGGCATCTGGGGACCTCCACAGTGAATGAATGAGATTTAGTTGATTGTCGAGTTAGTCTAGTGAATTTACGTCGAGGGGGCACCAGAGTAGCCAATTCATCGACGCATAATCCATTGAAGCATTTGTAAAACAAACATAAGGATGCTACATTGCGGCGATGGGACAGGGACTGGAGCTTGGTTGACAGTGAGGGACCTATTAGGTTAGCGACTCTTTTTTTTAACCTTGTCAAGGAGGGAAGACTAGTAGATGATGCACCAGCCCAGATGTGACAACAATACTCCATGCATGGGCAGATGGTGGCTTTGTAGAGATACAGGATAATGTCAGGTGTGAGGAGTTTACTAGCAAAGGGAGCCAATCTTCTTTGCGGAAGCCTTGGCAATGTATTTGTTCCAATTCATGTTAACTGTGAAGGTTAGGCCGAGGAGTTTGAATGATGAACTCGTTCTTTCTGGTATATTCTCCCAGGACTTGCTGCTACACTGAATATTGAACTTTTTACATATAGTCCAGTGAAGATATTTACACACTCCATTGTGTCACATTGTATAATAGCCATCTCCCAGGAGAACCTTACAACTGGATATCAGGTGGCCCACACTCTCCACTTCTGTGTGGCAGAACATGCACTTGCTGAGACCACTCATCTTTTTAAAGGCAATTGTCATCAAGCCTTGATCTTGAGCAGCCATTATCATTCTCTCCTGATCATAGTGGAGAGATCCTCTAATCAGCCAGTCTACAGAGCCTTCCTTATCTATAAATTCCTGGGAAAATTCATCTAGGAAATACTTAGGACGTTGTTGGTTGAACCATTCTTCCAGTTTTCTTGAATGGAAGGTTTGGTGTATTTCTGGAGGCTCTTGCAGGCTATTTCTGTGGCAGGATTGTTTCCGGTTTCTACCTCATTTGTAAGACAGTCCTGTCCAAAATGTTTGGCCAGTTTTGTGATAGAGGTTGTTCTGCTTGCTCTGGTTTCTTGATGTTGGCATACCATCATAAGGTTTGGGTTCTGAGAGCTCATCAGATATTGGCCGGTGGCTCGATGTTGATGCTCAATTTCTGAGACCCATACCCCCTGCTCCTCTTGGCAGACACAGCCTTGGTAGACACTGGTTCCTGTACACTAATCTGTACATTATCAACATTTTTCTCATTTTAGTGTCTAATCTAACGATGTCCTTTTGTGGCCAATCAATAATTCCAAAGCTGTATGTTATCACTGGCATAGCTAATTGGTTAATGGCAGTTACTTTGTTTTTGTTTGTAAGCTGTGTTTTGCACATTTTTCTAACACGACGTATATATTCTCTACCAATGGTTTGTTTCATCTTGGCGTTTTCTTCCTTTTTTATTTTTCTTTGTATTTTCTTTCATTTGCTGGGGATGGGGCATTCTTCCAAATGCCATACGATCTCCCGCTTTTTACAAACTCTAACCAAGAGCTCTTTTCAGGATTCTGGCTGTTCCCTTGAGTGCAGTTGTTTGGATTTCTCTTGCACTTGGTTCACCAGGTATACTTGCAAAATACTTTTTTAAGTTCTTCATGAGTCCAGTTGTTCCTATAACTGGAATGATGGCGATCTCTTTGAGGTTCCAGTTTCTTTTCATATCATACATTAGATCTTGATATTTTGTTATTTTCTCTCTTTCAGCTCTGTTTAGGCCCCATCATTAGGGACACTGACCTCAACCAAAGTAGCCTCTCTCTCCCTCAATTGTTCCATATGACAATGTCAGGTTTGAACGCTGCGTTTTACAGATAGGTAGCTCTGGAGATTTCATGGTCATGGTGTATGTCTCATTCCCTACAGTTCTCTTAGGCAGATGTTCCAAGGGCCTGGTGCTACACCTGATATTCAGTTTATTACAGAGAGTCCATTGGAGGTACATGCACACTCCATTATGTCGTGCTGTAAAGGAGCCATCTGCCAACATGATTTTGCAACTCTTGCACTCGGTTCACCGGCTATATTCGCCAGATAGCTTTTAAAATTATTTTTCATTAGTCCTGTTGCTCCTATAATTACTGGGATGATGGAGATTTACCTAAGATTCCAGTTTCTTTTCATGTCGTAATTCATTAAAAATACAGATCAACAAACTTGACAATGATTACGATTTCTCTCCTCTATGTGTTCGCATGTGCTTCTTTAGATTGGAGTTATTTGAAAATGCAGACCAACAAATTTGACAGGAATATGGCTTCTCTCCTGTGTGTGTTCGCATGTGCCCTTTAAGAGAAGAATTTTGTGAAAATGCAGAACCACAAACTTGACAAGAATATGGTTTCTCTCCTGTGTGTGTTCGCATGTGCTTTTTCAGATCACAGTTCTGTGAGAATGAATAGCCACAGATTTTACAAGAATATGGTTTCTCTCCAGTGTGTGTTCGCATATGCCTCTCTAAATATCCTTTCAGACTAAAAGACGAGCCACACACAGTACAAGAATATGGCTTTTCCCCAGTGTGTCTTCGCATGTGGTAAACTAGTATGTGTTTTTCAGTAAAAGAAGTACCACAGACTTTACAGGAATATGACTTTTCTCCAGTGTGTGTATTCATATGTCTAACTAAACTCCCTTTCCGTGTAAAAACAGAGCTACAGATCGTACAGGAATATGGCTTTTCTTTAGTGTGTATTTGCATATGATTAACTAAAATAGAATTCGTGCTAAAAGACGAACCACACACTTCACAAGGAAATGGCTTCTCTCCAGTGTGTGTTCGCATGTGCTCTTTTAGAGAAGAATTTTGTGAAAATGCAGAACCACAAACTTGACAAGAATATGGTTTCTCTCCTGTGTGTGTTCGCATGTGCTTTTTCAGATCACAGTTATTTGAGAATGAATAGCCACAAATTTTACAAGAATATGGTTTGTCTCCAGTGTGTGTTCGCATATGTAGCAAATGTTTTGATTTACTTGAACTAGGACAGCCACATATTTTACAAAATAAATTTTCACCAGTATGTTTCCCCATGTTTCTTAAGAATAATGTTACTTTAGACTGATTTACAGAAACTGTTGGTAAAGTCAAATATTACAAATGATATATTTATTAAATGGGCATTTTTCGCAAAGATCGTCATTTATGACTTTTCTCTATTATTTGTAAAACGTTAATTAACGTTTATATTATTGAAGAGTTTTATAAAACACTGATTTCTTTGAAGATGGATTCTTAAAAATTGTACGAGAGTCATCAAAATAGAAAAATTAGGATATGTCCAAATAAGCTTGCATGTATGATTCACAGTTGCATTTCCATGAGTAACGAAAATACAAATATTTCACAAAAAAGTGCTTTTTATCCAATTAGTATTTTGGAATCAAGTGAAAGCAATCACTTCGGTGACTATAATATTCATTCAAGAAGTGATATTTAATCTTTTGGGTGTAAAGCGTTATATTCTTCTAGGTAGTTGTTACATTCACAATGTTTCAATTATTGTACACTTCGGCATTCTTCATCCCATGTCTTTTCACAGAAACTGATGATCCAGTAAAAATCATCAAACAGGAAGATCTGTGAAAAAGAAATCAAATTTAAATTTCATTTTTTGCCCTCCAATACATACATAAGCATCTAAGTTATTTATTATCATAATCGTCAGCATATATAACGGGAAGGGAGATGTCTTTGATTGCAGCAACTACTAAGGACCGAAGCTTCTCGAGCAGACCATGAAAATATTTGAGAGAGTGACAGAGCAGATGATAACACAACACGTGCACATCGATGGGATGCAGTTTGGTTTTATGCCACTGATGCCATCTTAATTATCCGACAGCTCCAAGCATAACATTTGGCTGCAAACAAGAACCTATATGTTGCTTTTGAGAAGGCCTTTGATCGAGTAGAAAGACAGGTCATATGGTGGGCGTTTAGGAGGCTGGGACTGGAGGAATAGCTAGTGCAGACTGTGCAATGCTAGAAGCCGTGTGCATGTGGGGGACGGGTACAGTGAGCCATTCAGTGTGGGGGTTGGTGTGCACCAAGGTTCGATATTGAGCCCCCTTCTTTTAATCATAGTCTAGGAATCCCTGTCACTCGAATTGAGAACCGGATGCTCTTGGGATCTCTTGTTTGTGGATGACCTCATAATTGTCGACACTTCACTCAAATCTCTAGTGGAGAGAATCACCTCCTGGATGAATAGTATGGAGGACAAAGACCTATGAGTCAATATGGCTAAGACAGAGGTAATGATTGCTGGTCCCAACCTGATTTCCATGAGAAGATCAGGAAAAACTCCATCTTCTGCCCCGTCTGTTTCTACTGGGTCCACAAGAGATGCAGTGGAATCAGTGGCCTACTCCGACCAGATTAGAAATACAAGTGTACTCGCTTCATAGCCACAGTAAGACCAATCGACGACAGGCCAGTGAACGGTTGGGGATGGCAAACTGGAAGCTGTAGCTGAGTTCTGCTACCTGAGCGACTGCCTTTCAGCCGACAGTGGTTGTGAGACAACTGTTATTACCCGATGCAAATCTGCCTAGAGAGGCTTTAGAAAACTCCTGCCCATCTTGACAAATAAGCAAGGTTCAGCTGGATCTCCATGCCCAACATGCCCATCGCATTAAGTCGGCAGGCCGGAAGACCAAAGCTTTCTTGGGATGAGCTGTGTAAACGTGATCGTGCAGCCCTGGTTAACAGGTATTAAAGAAAGAATAATTCTGATATATTATGAGTTAACACCCGGGTAGATGAAAAAAACAAGCTTGCACAAAGATATGTAACAAGATGGGTCAAAGATATGTTACACGAAATGACAGCAGTATACCTCAATAGATCAAATTAAAGATTCAGAAGTAGTGGTAGTAGTAAAATGGGGCCCAAAAGCTACTTTAATAGCTTTTTCTCGAAACGCTTGCCTTTGTAATTTCCTCCCCGCTCTCTGTTACCCTGACTGTACATCATGCAGAAATTCAAACAACCAGAAACAAGGGAATAACCTCGGAAAAAAATCACGGTATTATGCTTCTTCCACGTGTATGCAAAGATGGAAAAAGTGTTTTAATCTTAAATCAAAGCAAAAACTTTATAAAGGTATTAAGAAATCATAAAGTATGTATACCATAGTGCATATTTATTGGGACGCTTACACTAAATATTGGGGTAGGGTTTAGTGGTGATAGTTTTTGGGATGAATAATTAACTAAATAATTGTAAGGTTTATGTGATGTGTAGGCGACATTATAAAAATTTATACTGATGGACCAAATATAGTATCTGAATGTGGTCCCAGTGAATATAGACTGAAAGGAAAAAATGTGTAGGAATTTAGAAGTGTGAAATTATTAATATATTAATCTGGGGAGGTTTGTTGTCACTCAGACTCCAGGGAACACCATCGTCTCTGGTTGTTTTTTTTCTCTTAATCAAACAACCGATATGAATTGACCAATCTTACTTTTTAACAAAGAATACAATTACGAATTACTTAAGATTTCTACCCGATCACGGCTGACGGAATGAGAGCAAGCTACCTTATGTTCGAAATTCAGTACAGATTCCTGAGTTCGAAAAGAAATTGAAGAAGGTCGGGGATTACATCGGCTGAAACGTTGTGAGAATAACATCCAAGACGAGAACAGCAATCCGAATAATCCAAAAGCACTGGTTTATTTACAAAGAACTCATGAGTCGAAATTATTACACCAGACTCTTTTCTCTAATAGTTTTTGTTAAACTAAATCTATTAATTATATAATCAAGTCTTGATGCAGAATCTTAGTATACAAAGTAATATGTCATAAGTCAAAATAGATCTAACGTGCATTTAACATTTCTGTCACAATCAATTGCTTAAGTATTTTCTGAATCCAATACATCTTATCATCCACGTTTAATTCTTATGTCTTGCATAACTCCAAGTTATTTAAAATAATTTGATTAGGCTCACAGGTAGATATCATATATTTGCTAAATAACGTACTAGGTAGACCAACATTAGACAAGAGCCTCTCAAAGATGTACCATGTATATATATAAAAGCCACATTATTAGCAGTTTTGTCAATTGAAGTAATCACAAATTGATTATGAAGCTCACCAAGACTCCCAATCACTAACAGATTGGTCTTTTGAGAATGCTCGTTTTCATTATCCATCCAAAACAACGTAGGTTTTTTATTTGCTTGATAATCCCTTTTATATTTAAGTGAATTTGTGAGTATTTTTAGCATTTTTAAGATTTAGGAAAATATATGTTTGAAATTTATTCTGAGTACTTTAGATATTGACTTCACACACAGACACACACACATATATATATAGGAGAAGAGTTTGAATTACCAACTAGATACCATCCTCGAGTATCTTCGGTCTCTGTAAAAAGGTTTGTCAGTACGGCCTGGCATGAGGATACTTACCCCAACAAGTAAACCCTGACCAAATATTTAAAATAACATAGTATTCGAAGCCTAAATAAGATCCCATCAACATTGGCTTATACGAGGAATAGGGCACTTTCTCTAAGTAATGTTACCTCAAGTAACAACACTTAACTGGGTACTCCACCAGACCAGATGAACTATTATCCTGGAATGCGGTAAGACTAAAAGACCAAAAAAAAAGATATACTATAACATAATGAACTGGTCAATTGGGGAGAGGAAACTTAAAATTAATGTTTTAACTTTTTTACTAACTCAACGTTTGAAAGATAAAAGAGGACTTTAATAGAATATTCGAATATCTATGTATCTCATATAGAGATCAAGTGTTAGCCCCAGGTAGAGGCCCCTTGATTACTTAGAACTTCAACTGAAGTATAATGAAACAAAAAAGTGATATATATATAGAATTTGAATTACCTACTGGAGAGTTCGAATTACCTAATATACACAATCCTTGAGTGTCTTCGGTCTCTCTGTACAAGGGTTTGTCAGGACAACCTGACATGAGGATACTTCACCCTACAAGTAAACCCTGACAAAATATTTAAAATGACATAGTATTTGAAGCCCCAAAAAGAGCCCCTCAATACAATTATACACTGGCTCATACGAGGAATGATGCACTTTTTCCTACATTAAGTAACATCACTTAGCTGGGTACTCCACGAGACTAGATGAATTCTTGTCCTTGAATCCGGTAAGACCAAGAGACCAGAAGAAAGATATACCATAACATTGTAAACTTGTCAATTGGGGAGAGGAAAATTAATGTTCTTAACTTCTTTACTAACTCCACGTTTGAGAGATAAATGAGAATTTTGATGCAATATTCGAATATCTATGTATATCATATAGAGAGCAAGTGTTAGCCCCAGGAAGAGGCCCCTTGATTTCTGAGAACTTGTAAGTAAACTATGAGTCAGAGTTGTTTGCAGTCAAGTTATTCTTGGACGATTGTTCCATTTAATGCACCTTTTATAACCCCTGTTTAGCAGAGTTATTTAACATTTCTTTTCTTTTTTCTCCTATCCAATGTTTAATCAGATCCTCCATGGGGAATACAGTCTTATTTTTCTTACCTTTCTAAGAAGAGCAGATCAGCTCCATACCAATGTTGTAGTAAAATACAAAAACCATTTGAATAGCCCCAATCTCGAGAAAAGACCATGCAGTTTATGTGTTACAGAAAACCTTCGATGTTTTTTGTATCAGTGATCATGATTCATGTTGTAGATATCGTTGGAGAATGGGCCATGTCCTTTTCAAATCCAAATCCGAACGATGTTACCATAAACATTATTGAATGTTACCTGTCTATATAGGTGTCTTTTGGTATAGCGCTGCCATAATATTCTTTCACTGTTAATCAACAATCGAACATTTAAACTCAAATATTATTTTTAAGTAATTAAAATACATTAAAAAAAATATTAAAATGTGTACAGAGTAAAAAGCAGGAGTTAAAATCAAACGATCGAGAAGTGAAAGAAGAAGCAAGACAAACGTTTGGCCATTAGCTAAGTAAACATCTATTCATATAAAACCGACGATTTGATATATCGAATCAATTTTACATATCTTCAAATTTCATCATAATATTGTAAGCAAGTAGAATTATATGTTATATTTAACTTAATAAAATTTACTTTTATATTCTCTCAAGAGTGGGAACCCAGACAAGGAACTATTGAAAAAGTTAAACATCATCAAGCCAAGCATTCAAATTAAATCTTTGAGTCATGTCTGAATGGTAAAAAATTTAAGTCACCAGATTTGTTCTTACATTCTCAAAATGTTAAAAATGCACTCAAGTTATTCACAAACGTTTCGCTATAAAAGCATGCATATAATTACAAGTATATTATAATTATAAAAGTGTTGTACCATAGAGTGTAGCATCTGTTGTGGGGGGTCTCAAAAGGACATGTTTAAAAGCATTTTTCCTCCTCTAAAGGGACTGATGGCTTTGTTTGGGAAAAGCTGTACTGAACCTTCTAAATTAAAAGCCATTTAATCGGGAGACAAGGACCTCCCCCTTCCGGATAAATTAAAATTGTGGTTTATAATTTTATATTAACACTGAATTTTAAGCCAACAATATCCATAATATTTTGTGCTTCTTGTATTTTGTGTTAATTTATTAGTTGATTAAAAAATGCATATTTTCAGTTCTAGTTATATTTTTCCTTTTCTTTAAATAACTCCATAATATTTGGTGCTTTTTCTCTTTTGTGTTATTCACAGCTAAACTAAAGAAATGCCATGAAGTTTATTATGATCTTCAATAGTCTGACAATATCAGGAATTCAACAAACTCTGGCTTACCTTGATCAAATAAACATTCCATAAAAATACACAAATTAATCGGTCGAAGTAGATGTCGGTCTTTTACGATTAAAACAGTTAGGTTTATATTATATTCAAATATTTTGAAAAATTGAGAAAAACATATTTTCAAACTAAGTGTTTAAACTTTAAAATGTCTAAATGATGTAATTTAATGAATTAAAATCTCTGAAAAAATAATTATTTAGAACATTTTTTCTTTGCAATTCACCAAATCAGAGTGTATATTAACGAAAAAATGAAGTAAACAAATTCAAAACATAATAATATCGTATTTATTTCCACTTTTTATTCATGAATTCACGGATACTTTACCTAAAAGTGTTTACCAATAAAAAAAAAAAGAAGGTAAATGCTTTTTAAGACTCTTTCGCATTATATAACATTAACATTTCGATCGATCAGAATATATTTTGTTCAGATTTCATTTTATGAAATAAGGGGGGGGGGGGTAACGTATAAAAATTTTTTTCCCTGATATAATTTACAAAAAAACGTATTTTATAGATAAATTAGTCGAATAATGAATACGTATTGAAAATTTCGTGAAAATCTGACCATTACTTGATTTTTACCAGATTTATTAAACTCACAGGTGTTAGAGCATAAAAAGTGGTCAATACATAGGAACGTTGTTTTAAGGAGTAAATAAAAGTACACACGTTTGGATTTTCTCAATTTGATTATTTTCGTACGCTGAAAAAAAATTAAATGAATTATCAGAAGTTTATTTCATGTTTCTTCTTTTGAATGGTACAAAGTTATGATGATAATATAAACGTATATTAAAATTACATCGGGTTACATACAGGAGGAGGTAAATTATATGATGAGCTTTAGAGGTCCCTATGTAACAAAATATGCAATATTTTATGTGTTAAAATATGGGCAGATGGGAAGGACATGGACGAACGCTGGCTTCCGGTGGAAAAAGCTTGAAGAAAGTGTGTACGGATGCCTGAAGGTGATACAACACTTTTTTTTCATATTAATTTCAGACTTTTCTTTCATCATATTCTAATAATTAACATAATACAGACTATTTGAAAAATAATTTATTTGATTGTTTTCAAAACTTAAAAAAAAATTTCATTGAAACAAAATAGAATAATTTTTTTTTTTCCAAGAAATAATGTTTTTGAGCAACGGAATGTGTTTTTGTTTAATTTAATGTTTTTTTTTAAAAATATTTAGTGAAAATAATGTTTTTTCGGAGGGTTAGGGTTAAGGGTTAGGTTTAGGGTTAGGGTTTAGGTTTAGAGTTAGGGTTAGGGCATTTCCATTTCCAAGAAAAAAGGTTTTCACTGTTATTTAAAAAAATGTTTTGAAAACAATCAAATAAAAACAAATAAATTATTTTTCAAATAGTTTGGATTATGTTAATTATTAGATTATGATGAAAGAAAAGTCTGAAATTAATATGACAAAAAGGAAAGTCTGAAATTAATATGAATAAAAAAAATTGTTGTATCACTTTCACGCATTCGTACACACTTTCTTCAAGCTTTTTTCACCGGAAGCCAGCGGTCCTCGATGTCCTTCCCATCTGCCAAAATATGTAAAGATGCAATATAGATTTTTGTAAACTTAATATTTTTTGTAATATTGAAAGAAAACTTAATGGGGAAGTTTTGTTAAATCTTGGCTTGTAGCGGACGGAACTCTCCTAAAATGAAAACATAAAAATGTTAAAATGCACATGTGCCGAGATTTTTTCCAAACTAAAATGTATATGTTGAATCATACTATTTTTTTTTTTGGGGGGGGGGGGGTAAAAATTGGAGTTTCATATTTTTTATAATCAAGTCAGCCAGATAGACAGGATCGAGATTTTGGTTGGATAAAAATAAAAATCGAATTATTTTTATTTGCATTTTAAATATTAAAAAAAGGCAATTAAATGGTGCCACGAAAAAAAAAAAAAAAAAAGCGGGGAAATCTTACCTTTCATTAGAAGGAATTGAATGTGAAAATAAAAGTGAAAAAAAAGCAAATAAAAAAGGAATGATTTCTTGCTGTTTAGTGTTTAAAAAAACAATTTGGTCGGTTTGTTGTGAGTTCTTTGTCTGAAATCGCCACAATTTCTCTCTTATGTGTGTCCAATTCATTAAACAATGAGAGATTGATAAGAAAATCAAAAGAAGGAAAGACACCTTTTAAATGTGAAATTGTTTGCAGAAAAAGGGAAGGTCATAATGAAGCGGTGTTAATCATTATTACGTTCCTTGTGTGAAAATAGCTGTTCATTCGTTAAGTGTAAGAGGATTGGTTGTTTTGTTTTACGGCATATCAACCCCTAACTGGTTATTTAATACCGAATCCGGTCATTTTGGTGAAAGTTGTATGTTTCAAGTTCTTTATATGTTCAAATATATATTCATGATATTTAGTTTGCTTGTTTTGTTTTACGGCACATCGACCCTTTTCGGGCTATTCAATTCTGAATCTGGTCACCCTGGTAAAAGTTTCCCTGCTTCAAGTTCCGGATAAGTTCAATTATTTATTATGGTGTTTGGTTAAATTGTCTTGTTTTACGACAAATCAACCGTTTTCGGGTTATTTAATGCTGAATCCGGTCATTTTAGTGGAGTTTTTTTATGCTTCAAGTTCTTTATATGTTAAAGTATTTATTCATGGTGTTTGGTTGAGTAAAATGTGGGAAGGGAGGTAGAGGGGAGGGCAAAGTGGAGTGAGGGAAATTGTTGCTTTTTGTTTTGGATTTTGCAAAACAATAAAGTATCAATGTTTGGTGCATTTTTAGTTAGGAAGTCAATAACTTCAGACAGCCTGATCTGGTACCGCCAGTATGTTCTATTTGACCCATATGTAGTGTTACTGCACTGACGATTCACCGGTGAGGGGACGAGTTACGGCCCCTGGCGATGACTCAGTTAGAATGTATTTTGACCGCCAATAAACCTTGTTACTTATCCTATACTTCTCTCCGTCTTACTACTTATTTAACCCAGCCAATAACCTTACATAGTGTCAGATAAAGGATACAATTTGTGGAGACCAAAAAAAAACAAAATAAAAGATCGGATATCGTAGTAAGAAAAACAAAGGATTTCTAAGAGAAAGAAAATTCTACTATACATAAACAAACGACTTACGGAAAACGGTCCCACAAACAAAACAAAAAAAGTAAGAAAAGAGAGAACAGTAAGTACAGAAATTTGTTTTTCTCATATATATCGTATACTTTTGAAAAATGCCTCACACGGAGATAAAGCAATATTTTGCTAATATACCACCCCCCGAACTAATGACTCTCGTTGGAAATGTTGCTAATAACTGGCGAAAATTTAAACGAAATTTTCTCAATTATTTGATCGCTAGTAGATTGTCTAAAGAAGCAGATACTTCATATCAGACATCGGTATTTTTGGCAACTATCGAGGAGGATAGTTACGATATATATGAAGGGTTGAAGTTTAACTCTGAGGAAGAAAAGACGGACCTAGAGAAGATGATGAAGAAGTTTGAGGGGTTTTTCGTGGGAGAAACGCACGAAGCTTACGAATCCTATACATTTTACTTACTCTAGACAAGTGCCTACAAATAGGTAGAGCCTATGAAACTTCGAAACAAGAGACGCAGACCATTTCCTCCGGTGCCGATGCAGCGGATCCTCAAATCAACCGGGTTACGAAGCGAACTTACAAGACAAACTTCACCAAACAACCACATCCGAAATCGAAAATGCCTAGCAAATGCACACGCTGCGGGAAATTTCCATTCCACAATAGAAATGACTGCCCAGCAAAAGATGCACGCTGCAGAATTTGTTCGCAGAAATGGCATTATGCCAAATTTTGCAGAACCGATAAAGTGAAGGTTAGAGAAATAAGAGAGAAAGAAGAAAATCATTTTTAAGGTTCTGCCACTCTCGAAAATATAGGTACAATTATCACTGAGGATAATAAAAATTGGCAGGCTAAAATCAAGGTCACCACTAAGACCTGTACCAAAATTATAAATTTTAGGCTGGATACAGGTGCAGATGTGACCGTAATCCCGGACCGGTTCTTCAGGAAAAATTCCCCACTCATGCAACCCACAAACAAAAGACTGTACGGGCCGGGTCATCATGAGATAAACCTCATAGGATGTGTGAAGGCCAAACTTAGGAAAGAGTCAGAATGGATCTGGGATGAGCCTCAGCCAGTAGCATTCCAGATCCTGAAAAAGCAACTGAGTTCTGCACCAGTACTGACTCATTACAATTCCAGCAAGCCGACAAGGGTATCAGCAGATTCATCTATCTATGGTCTAGGCGGTGTACTACTGCAGAAGCAAGAAAATGACTGCTTCACGATCTCTGACAGAAACAGAGCAGATATATGCACAGGTTGAGAAGGAGGCACTTGCAGTCACTTAATGTTGTGAAAAATTTGCTGACTACTTGGTCGGAATGCCAAAATTCACAGTCGAAACAGACCACAAACCACTGTTGCACTGTTGAAGTCGAAGCGACTCGACGAATTGACTCCAAGAATTCAACGTTTCCGCATGA
Source organism: Sepiola atlantica (assembly GCA_963556195.1). Lineage (NCBI taxonomy): Eukaryota > Metazoa > Mollusca > Cephalopoda > Sepiida > Sepiolidae > Sepiola > Sepiola atlantica. The sequence goes on from OY744542.1 coordinate 833,157, forward strand.
GGTTAATGAGATTCTCCTATGAGATCATATACACAGCGGGAAAAGACCTCACAACAGCAGACGTTTTGTCCCGAGCACCTGGAAGTAGTCCCGTTATACAGGATATCCAGCAGGAGACAGAGACCGACTCATTTATTCGCTCAGTCATAGGAAATATCTGTGCGAGCGATAAACGATTGGAGGATATCCGACTAAAACAAAATACTGACCAGGTCTGCAGTCAGGTAATCAAATATTATGAGATGGACCACTGGCCCGAAAGAGCAAGGCGGGGCCCCGAACTAAAACAGTACTGGTTTGTCAACCAAGGCCTAACAGTTTACCAGGGACTTCTAATGTACCAGAGCCGACTTGTCATTCCTAATATACTTTTAAAAGACATACTAGAACGTCTACATGAGGGACACCAAGGTATTGTCAAATGCCGAGCACTAGCTCGTGAAAGTGTGTGGTGGCCTGGCCTCTCTAACCAAATTGCAGACAAAGTTGGGAAATGTAGTATCTGTGAAAAAGAACGAAAATACCCATCAGAACCACTACAACCCACCAAATTACATGCATACCCATGGCAGAAAATAGGAATGGATCTGTTCGAATTCATGGGACACCGATATCTTCTGATTGTCGATTATTTTTCCAGGTGGATTGAAATAGCCCATTTACGGACAACCACCTCAGCCAGCGTAATAGAGCATTGCGAATCAATATTCGCTAGGCATGGGACCCCAGAGACAATCATATCTGACAACGGTCCCCACTTCAGTTCTAGTGAATTCAGGAACTTTTCAAATGTTTTTGACTTCCTGCACCTCACAAGTAGCCCCCATCATCCGCAAGGAAACGGAAAGGCTGAACGTGCAGTCCAGACAATAAAAAACTTATTGAAGAAAGCAAGTGACCCATACATAGCACTGCTAAATTATCGCAGCACTCCTCTGCAACACGGCAAGAGTCCTGCAGAGCTGTTAATGAATAGAAAACTAAGAACACGTATCCCTACCATTCCTCAAAGAAATTCATTTGATCAGCAAAACATCGAGGAACATAGAAGGGCAGACACCCGGCTCAAAGCCAGACAAAAGCAAAACTATGACAAACGTCATCGGGCTAAAGATCGTCCTGCCTTTGAAAAAGGACAACCAGTCTTGGTCAAGATACCTAAGACCAGTACAGCTGTAGTAAGTAAAACTCTGTCACCAAGGTCAGTCCTAGTTAAGACAGATTCAGGACTACACGACGCAACAAAAGTAATCTGCGCCTAAGGAACGGAGAAACCAGCTTCCCTCAGGTGGCTACCCCACAGGAAGCAAACACCTTACCACGTTCCCCTCGATATGGACATATGTGTAGCTGTGATAATGACTCAACAGATCTTCCCAGTAACCAAAGAAACATCCCACTAAAGAGTTCCAGAGGTCCTGAACAATGGAAATATACAAGAAGCGGTCGACAAGTTCGATCACCTAAAAGACTGTCCTTGTAAAGAACTTTACAACCGAAAGGAGGATGTAGTGTTACTGCACTGACGATTCACCGGTGAGAGGACGAGTTACGGCCCCTGGCGATGACTCAGTTAGAATGTATTTTGACCGCCAATAAACCTTGTTACTTATCCTATACTTCTCTCCGTCTTACTACTTATTTAACCCAGCCAATAACCTTACACCATAGATGGGGCCCTTACAGGTACTACCACTCTGGGCCAGAGTGGACCTGGGAGCAATCGCAACAAAGGGCAACTCCACATTCCCCACAGCTCCCAAGTGGGGACCTACCACTGGTTGTCTTTAATTTCACTTGTAAAAGAGTACAATATTTCGGTTAATGTAGCACTAGTAAGATCTGACCAGAACCGAACAGTCTCATTGATAGCAGTGGCTCAATGATGTGAAGAGAGAGATTAAACCCACACAGGCAGTTTGTGCTTTTGACACATGGAGCCGGAACACAACACAGCTGAACGATTTTCATCGACATAGTGGACATTGTTTTGTGCATAGAATCGACCCGTCCGTGTCTAAAGCGGAAGTAAGAGCAGTTGTTCGGAATTGTATTGGTGTCAACTTCTGACCTCGCGGCATATCCAGGCCACCAGGAAATGGTATCATAGAGAGGTGTCATAGAACAATAAATCGGATTGCTGCACGAAAGATCTGTCCTATTTTGGAGGCTGTGTATTTGTACAATATTACGTCCAAGGATGATGTGTCCACCTCGTCAGCACCAGCCAATTTGCTGCTTTCATCCTAGATCAGAGTGAAAGGTGTCAATATGGTGTCCAATCTAGATCATCAAATAATTGCTACACATTATCAAGATGAGGATACAGTTTGGACGAAGAATCCGCAAGTATGTTGCATGACGAAATTCAGACCAGGTCGTATTACCGGAGTGATCAGTCTATAGTCGGGGGTCGTCAATGGCATGCCTGGGCACATGAGAGACATGCGCCAACGTCTCCGTTCAGCACTGGTTGTGAACAACAGAAATAACACATCATCAGAAAGTGCTGAATGGAGAGAACCAGATTCCGCTACAAGTAGTAGTGGTTCCAAGTCTGAGAGTGAGGGAGAGGCCGGACCTACTTTGGTTGAGCTGCCTGATTCTATGACTGATTCAGACCCAGGTACTACTGATGCATTAGTCAGAGAGGAAGAAATAACTGTCCCACTACATAAAAGAACTGGGGTAAAACGACCAGTCACCCAACTGTTACTTGTGTGATCATACAATCAGGGGGAGTGTGACAATAAAGAACAACACATACCACTGAGAGGAGAATGCGATGCTTCGCATGTCGGAACTGTACATTCACCAGAGTTGGGGGGGATTCTCTTCACAGAGGTGGCATTTTGTAGTTGCAGCTAATTAGCATATGTGGGGATCAGCTGATGTGAATGGAAGGACGAAAATGGAAGGTAACAGTTAAAGTTGGGAGAGCTAAGAGGGGACATTGAGTTTAAAGTTTGAAATTTTTAACTTTGAAGGTTTCAAGTTTTGAGATTGATCGGTCGGTGTTCGTTGCGCTGACGGTGAAGAGGATTACGTCTACCTTCATTACTGGATTACAAATACATTTCGTAGAGCAGACCATCAAATTTGTTAGCCTCGCACCTGAGGTTCTGCTTAGCTAGTTTTATGCTTACAGTATCTCTTCTAAATGCTTCTCTTCTAAATGTTTCTTTGCCTTGGTTTTATCTAGTGTGAGACGCTGAGCGTATTTGGCGGATCGGTTCCTGATCTTGGTGTTCAACCTAACCCACCACTTACTCCCGGTAATTTCCCCCACTAAAGCCCGCTGATAAGTCGTTGTAGCTTTTCACAAAAGTCCCGTATCTCAAGCAAGGAGATATTCAACTTCAGGTACCCGGCTAAGTTAAGCCTATTTCCTAACTTTAACTGGGCCATAACTAATTTATGGTCCGACCGGATTGATTTATATGTATCCTACTGCCGCAAGGTTAGTTAATAGTGGGAATTTAGCTCAAAAAGAGCAAACTGGCTCGGCTTCAAAAATAGGCTGTTTGTTTCCATCGTCACTCCCTCACACTATAATGGGATAGGCAATAAAATCAACACATTTTCTCTTCGATAAGTGGGGGTAATTAAATTTTTATCGTTGACTAAAGCCAGGAGGATAGTTGTCATCTTCTTTACGTCTATATAAATTCTATGAAGATGGTGTCTGGCATTTTTGTTCTCATTAAAATATTAAAATATTGAGATAAATAAAATAATACTAATTCTGGTTAAATCCAAGATTTAAATTACAAAAAAGTTTTATAAATCTGAAAGTGTTATTTAATTTTTGTTATTCAGAAATGCTAACAAAAAGTTTTTATTTTTCATTTCTGGTCATCCGTACGTCCGGTAATGCGCACGATTAAACAGGAAGTCACAAAAACATTAAAAAAAATCTTGGATTTAACCCTAATTTATCAAAGAGATCGGCCATGTTTCGAAATGATTTTATTTTTAATTCCTCATTTTCGTTTTCTGCGAACCTGCTCTTCTCGTCGCCATCTTGTATTTTGACTTCCACTCGCGCAAGAAAGTCCAGCTTTGAGAATCGTTTCTTCCTCGAAAGCAGATTATAAAAAAAAGTAAGTATTACTAATTGAATTTAGTTATATTAAGGGAGGGGCTGTACTACAGATTCGTGATTTTTTTTTAATTACAGGGCGCGTCCAAACCATTATTAATATAGATATGTCCAAAACGAGCCAATTTTCCAATGTAAACAAAGAGACCCCCCCCTTCTTTTAAAAAATCAAGAAATTACCAGATTGTTAGGAAATTTTCAATATTTATTAAAAAAATTAAGGCACTTGTGCAGTTTAGTAAACAGCGGTAGATACTCCACAGGAAGTAACGACCAATAGATTAAAGCGTTTTGATAAATTTATTTGGGATTCCAGAAAACCATTTGACTCTGTTCCGAACAGCAAGCCGCAATCAATAGACTGTCTCTCAGGTCATCATTTTTAAAATGTAAAAATCTTTTTCATGTAAAACTTGATCATTAAAACTTGCTGGTAATTCTTTTTTAAATGAAAATTAAATATAAAGTAAAAATGGATTTATTTTTTTAATATATACGATCCGACAGCACTATGATTGATCGAAAAATGCATGTTTCAATGTTTCGAAAAAAAGAACACCTATTTGATTACTTATTTTGGCACATGTTCGTCTTTTCTCACAGTCCGTTTTTCACAACTTTTTAATGACCAGTTTTTTTTTCTTTTTTCGGTGTACACTTACCTATCAGGCTGCTAGAGAATTCCGGGGTTTTTGGAAAAAAAATTCAAATATTTTACATTTTAGGAGCGGGGATCAGTTTCCAATGTTAATTCAACGTAGACTGATCCCCCACTTTTTGACCATCTCAATTTTTAAAAAAGTCTTTTTCGTTGTACAATTATCTATCATGTCAGTAGAGGATTCCGGAGTTTTTGGAAAGAAATTTCAGAAAATTTAGATTTTAAGACGGGGGATCAGTTTTCAATGTAAATTCAACGTAGACTGATCCCCCTCTTTTTGACCATCTCAAATTTTAAAAATTATTCTTCTGCTTACAAGTACCTATCATGTCGCGAGAGAATTTCGGGGTTTTTGGAAAGAAATTTCAAAAAATTGAGATTTTAAGACCTAAAAAGTTGTGAAAAACGGACTGTGGGAAAAGACGAAGAAGACTGATCCCCCGTCTTAAAATGTAAATTTTGTTAATTTTTTTTCCCAAAACTCCGGAATTCTCTCGCGACATGATAGGTTATTGTAAGCAGAAGAAGAATTTTAAAGATTTGAGATGGTCAAAAAGAGGGGGATCAGTCTACGTTGAATTTACATTGAAAACTGATCCCCCGTCTTAAAATCTAAATTTTCTGAAATTTCTTTCCAAAAACTCCGGAATTCTCTACTGACATGATAGATAATTGTACACCGAAAAAGACTTTTACAAAAATTGAGATGGTCAAAAAGTGGGGGATCAGTCTACGTTGAATTAACATTGGAAACTGATCCCCGCTCCTAAAATGTAAAATATTTGAATTTTTTTTCCAAAAACCCCGGAATTCTCTAGCAGCCTGCTAGGTTAGTGTACACCGAAAAAAGAAAAAAAAAAATGGTCATTAAAAAGTTGTGAAAAACGGACTGTGAGAAAAGACGAACATGTGCCCTTATTTTTTTCAAAGAAATTATTTCAAATAAAAATAGAAGACTTTTCGGCACTTGTATATATCGGGTACACGAGTCGAATTTATTTTAGAAGAGTTCCAATGGTGTAAGGGGCAGATAACTCTCTTTTTTAGTACGCAATTTCTCCGAAAATAGAAAATATCAATTTTTTAAATAAGAAGTCAGGCAAATTCAATGGTTGAAAAAAATCAACAGTTTATTGAAGAAAATAGAATTTGGGAAAATCAACAGTATATTTTTTAATTTCAAAACCAACAAAACGAACAGTCCTCTTGTTTGGATTAACAGATTTTTTATTTTTTTTATAGTTTAAAATATTAAATTATCGCAGAAATTAACATTTGTGAAAATCAACAGTATATTGATAGAACATTTATTGAAGTAAATATAATTTGGGAAAATCAACAGTATATTTTTTCATTTCAAAACGAACAGCCATCGGTTTTGGTTTAAAACATTTTTGATTTTTTTTTATAGTTTAAAAAATAAATTTTTCTGTTTTTAAGACTCTGTAGGAGGGTTGCGGGAAATTTCTGCCGCCACATGAATTCTGATAAATAGGATAAGCCACCACTTTTTGTTGAGTACTTGTTAAATATAATAATTCGTGCATATTCCAGGCAAGAAATTATGTACTTAAAAATAAGAGAGTTGTCTGCCATTGGAACTCTTCTCGTGTACCCGAGCTATACAAGTGCCGACTTTTCCTTTCAGCAAGTTTTAATGATAAAAATTTACATGAAAAAGATTTTTACTTAAAAAAAATTATGACCAGAGAGACACTCTATTGATTGCTGTTGTGAATTTGGAATAGCGGCATGCTGACTCAAGAGTCGAATGGTTTTCTGGAATACCATTTATTTGTTTAATAAAATATTGTTTCTGAAAGAAAAACATTGTAATAAAAAATTACCGATTCATTTAAATTGTTGCATTGGGTATATTTTAAAAATTGTTACTTTTAAAAAAATTAGTAGCATAATTGCTCTTATATTTAAAGAACGCAACAATGCCAATTTTTATTTTATTATTTGATAAATTCTTATTTCAGTCACTGAAATCATTTAGCGCTACATGAGTTTCCGCATTACTCCCAAACAACATTTTTATTTTTAAACTTAGTTCACTTCAGACAAGGCAAGTTGCCACTGTAGAGGTAAGCGGCTACTGACAATTAGAATGAAAGTTTAGGGTGCCATCCTAAATTGGGAACTGTGCAGCAAGATGTTTGTTCACATTAGTTTTCAATTTCTGCATGTTGGTACAGTCAGGGAAGCAGGGAGGAAGTTCCAAAGGCCGGCAGAACAAGGAAAGAAGCTATTGGAGTAGAAGGCTCTCCGGTATCTGGGAACCTCCACAGTAAATGGATGGGATCTAGCTGATTGTCAGGTTGGTCGAGTGTATTTACGTCGAGGGGGCACCAGAGCAGCAAGTTCATCGGAGCACATTCTATTTAAGTACTTGCAAAACAAGCACAAGGATGAAACATTGCGGCGATGGGACAGGGGCTGGAGCTTGATGGATAGTGAGGGACCTATTAGATTAGCCACTAATTTTTGGACCTTGTCTTAGAAGGGGGAGGCTGGTGGATGGTGCAGCAGCCCAGATGTGACAATAATACTCCATGCATGGGCGGAGGTGGCTAGGTAGAGTTATAGGATACTGTCAGGTGTGAGAAGTTTTGTAGCAAAGTAGAGGGAGCCCATTTTCTTTGCAGCAGCCTTGACAAGTTTTCTATGTATTTGTTCAAATTCTTGTTACCATTTTTACGTGAACCATATTTTAGTAAAACAAAATAACATCACCAAAACTAATTGATAAGGAGTTTTGTCATAAATGTTAGATGCCGAAATGAAAACTTTTTAAACAAGTCGAGAAAGAGATGAAAGGTGGTGACACAATTTTCTAGTTAAAAAGAAAGGAACCATATTATTTTTGCTTAAAAAGGATTAATACGGAAGCAAAAGAAAACATTATGAATATTTTTTTCAAGAAATGGTTCCCTGACCTTTAACTAGATATTTATGAACTTGAGTTATCCTTTTTCTTTTTCTAGCCTCTTTTTCAACTTGTTCTGAAAAAGCAGCCTATTTTAGTTTCTTAATTTTCTTAATTGAAATTTATTTGTATTCAATTATGTTAAAAGCAAGTTATTTATATAATTAAGACTGAAAGCTACCTTTAAATTTATTTGATCCAGTTGCTTAATTTATATATATATATATATATATATATATATATTCATTTTTTGGTTTATTTTAAACGTTATTTCTAATCTATATAATTAAGTAAACTCAATTTTTCTCCTACTTAATTGACCATTATAGCTTTCCAACCAAAACTTTCATGTGGTAATGCATTACCCTAGCCACTAGGCCAACTCGTATGCGTGTTTCCAGAAAATAGGCGTTCGTTTTATTCTCTTTCAAAATTTCTTAAACAGAGTAAGCTTCTTCTTTTTACAGTCATTTACAGAGGAGGTTGCAGGCGTTTTCACTCAAAGGCTAATATCTAATCTCACTGCCTCCAGTGTCCTGGTGCTACCAGATCAGACGGTCTAAAGATATCGGCTTCATGACCCAAAATGCACCGGACATTGATGTTTTATTGGTTTTTCTTCTCTTTGCAATCATGTTGTTACATAGCTACTCCTGCTTGAACCGCGGCAGTACGCGTTTCATATACTCGTCGTGTAGAGGGTTGGTCGTGTCGTCCAGTGGATGAATTCTTTCTTCTAGAACCACGCCGTGTCTGGAATAAAAGCCATGTGGTGCATTCCGAAGACAAACGCTCCTTTTGAATTTAATTCTTTTTATTACAAGAGTTGTTATTTCAACTGGGATTCATTCACCACGTCGAGAGAGAGGGAGAGAGGAAATCCTACTTTATCGTAGTTAGTTATTAATGTTTTCTTAACTATTCATATAGAGGGGGGTGAAAAGGATTCTCGCGCTTGTCTTCCCTGAAGGGAAATATTCCTTATCTTTACATTGTGAATCGCACGTCCTCTAAGTTCGCTTTCCGAATCAGACTAACTAAAAACTCGCTTCTCACGAGAATGAGTGACGTCACAGATCCCTTTGTTTCCTATGCAAGGCCCACGAAGTCACAGAGCCTCTCGCAGGTATAGACTGACCCTTGATCTGGGGTCTCGTCACACGTAACCTTGTCACGTCTGCCAGCTCTGACTGTGAGAACAAGCCCTTGCACTTGACTGCCCCGCATTAATTCTCGCAAGTCAAACCCGATTTCCAACAGATACGTCCATTCCCATAGGGTTATTATCAAACATTCCTCCCCTCCTTATACAAAAAAAAAACAAACAAGATTTTTATTTTTACACACCCCTCTGCAGGGTCTGGTCAGAAACAGGGGTTAGCACGGCTGGGCATCTCAGTCCCACCCTCTTGACCCGGCTGCCATAAATCGGCCTTATGACCTTTCCTGGGATGTAAGGAAATTCTCCTTACGATCAATATCGGCTCTATGACCATCTCTGTCACAATCGATTATAGGACATGCTAGGTGTTCACCTGTCGCAAGGTTGCTTGACCACTTGACCCCACGGGCATTCGCACACAACCCTAGACACCCAATTCACCTCACACATGCACTCCCAAGCATCGGCATACAACCGATAGTAAATTTCTCTAACTGGCGGGTATTACTGCGAATTACGGGGAACAAAAAAACAGAAACCCCTATCTTAAATTAAATTAAAGTCGTGGGCAGACCACATTAAGTTAAAACTTAATGTGGTCTGCCCACGACTTTAATTTTAGGTGCCGTTCTTAAGCACTATATCTGCACTCGGTTCAAGACACCTCTGTGGAAACGGTGTGTCTTTTGGAGTGATATCTCCGACATTCACATCAGGCCTCAATCCGATCACATCCAAAACCTAAGATGGACCTATTCCTACAAATTAAAATACATCATCATTCATGCTTGATTGACCAATACAAATTCGGTAACTCCGAGGTCCCCCCAAAATATACACATAATCATGCCAATCCCTTCATGGCCACAACTCGCTTTTCTTTTCACGCGTGTGACACCGAATAACTCTTTGTTCGTATAATCGCAAGCTCACCGGCTACCTCAACGGTCACACATAGTGAACATAACTCAATACAAGCCAGTTCATACTATAAGCGGGCACATGCCAATCTTTTCATGGGTACAACTCGCTTTTCTTTTCACGCGTGTGACACCAAACAACTCTTTGTCCGTATAATCGCAAGCTCACCGGCTACCTCAACGGGTCACGTGTAGCGAACATAACTCAATCCCAACCCATCAGTTGAAAGAGACACGGCCTTTGGCCTCCCCTGGGATGTAAGGAAATTCCCCTTACGATCAATATCGGCCCACGACCATCCCCATCGGATCCTCGCAAAAACCCTTACCGCATCGTCAAAAGGTCAACTCTCTCATTGTAACTGCCTTTAATTGGCTGCCCTCAACTAATTTTTGATTAGTTACTGTTTTTTTATATACTAATATTTTAATATGAGGAGGGCAAAAAAAAAATAAAAACAAACAATGCTCTTGGCTAAACAAAAAAAACAAGGAAATTAATTCAATGAGTTTCTCTCTCGACGATACATTTAAATCAAACAACAAAAAAAAGATTAAAACAATACAATTTGATGAAAAACACCCCACCCGACAAACACCAATCAAGAAAACATTCCCCACCCATCGAATGCATTTTTTTAAAACGTTGACAGCATGTTCTGCTTGTGTGTATATGTGTCAGTTCTTCACTGTCTCTCTTTTTTCTTTTCTTTCTACAAAAGTTAAAACTGCTGTGTGCCTATTTTTATGTGTGCGTGTGTTCACTTTCTTTTTCTTTTTACAAAAGTTAAAACTGCTGTGTGCTTATTTTCATGTGTGCGTGTGTTCACTTTTTTTTCTTTTTACAAATATTTGATTTTTGTTTGTGCGTGTGTGTCTGTTACACTGTCTTTCTTTGTTTTTTTATCTATTCAGTTTTGTTTCTAACTAAATTGGTTTGTTTTCTTTTTTTTCTTTTCACAATACGTTCACAATTGTTCCATTCTTTTCTTTATGTTTTTACTTTTACGGCACATCAACGTCTTTTTTTTTCTCAAACAAAACAACGACTTTCTACTTACAGTTTGTAGTTCTCTCTCTGTCTCTTCGTCCTTCTCTTTTTTTCTTCTTTTTTTCTTTCGGACCTCACACGCTGTCTTTCATGCTTTTAAAATTCTTCTTTTTCTTTTGTGGTAACTCATGGTTCGAATCAGCCCATTCCATGCTCGAAATGGCAAGTCACTTAGCACCAAAAAGGGTAATTTTTACATAGCTACTCCTGCTTGGACCGCGGCAGTACGCGTTTCATATACTCGTCGTGTAGTGGGTTGGTCGTGTCGTCCAGTGGATGAATTCTTTCTTCTAGAACCACGCCGTATGTTGTCTGCAATAAAAGCCATGTGGTGCATTCCGAAGACAAACTATCGGTTTGAATTTAATTCTTTTTATTACAAGAGTTGTTATTTCAACTGGGAGTCATTCACCACGTCGAGAGAGAGGAAATCCTACTTTATCGTAGTTAGTTATTAATGTTTTCTTAACTATTCATATAGAGGGGGGTGAAAAGGATTCTCGCGCTTGTCTTCCCTGAAGGGAAATATTCCTTATCTTTACATTGTGAATCGCACGTCCTCTCAGTTCGCTTTCCGAATCAGACTAACTAAAAACTCGCTTCTCACGAGAACGAGTGAGTCACAGATCCCTGTGTTTCCCACACAAGGCCCGCGAAGTCACAGAGCCTCTCGCAGGTGTAGACTGACTTTTAGTCTGGGGTCTCATCACAAGTAACCTTGTCACGTCTGCCAGCTCGACTGGCCCGCATTAATTCGCGCAAGTCAAACCCGATTTCCAACAGATACGTCCATTCCCATAGGGTAATTATCTAACAATGTTCTGTGAAGCCAAAGCTAAAAAACAATTCCCATCCTCTCTCTCCCTCCCCTCCGAAAACTTTTACTAAAATGACTGGATTCAGCATAAAATAATCCGAAAAGGATTGATATGCCGTAAAACAAAACACCCAAATCAAACACCATAAATAAACATTTGAAGATATAAAGAACTTGAAGCATAAAAACTTTTACCAAAATAACCAGATTAAGCATTAAATAACTCGAAAAAGGTTTATATGCCATAAAACCAAACACCATGAATAAGTACTTGAACATATAAAGAATTTGAGGCATTAAAACTTTTACCAAAATTACTAGATTCAGCATTAAATAACGCGAAAAGGGTTGATATGCTCTAAAACAAAACAACCAAACCAAACACCATGAATAAATACTTGAACATATAAAGAACTTGAAGCATACAAACTTTTCACAATACTACAACTAATGTTTCGGCATTAAATGACCCATAAGAGGTTTATATGCCGTAAAACAAACCTAACAAACCGAACATTTTAGTGCTAACACATTTTCAAAGTAAGTCAGTGTTCAGTTTTGTATAATGAGTCGAAACCTTGTAGAGAAAACTAAAAAAGTATCTACATTTTTCTGTAGACAAAATACTCAGAGATTTAGATTCATGTTTCTTTTTAATATCTCCATGTCAGATATTAATTCATTATCTGCAGTCATATCAATCTCTTATTTCTGATACAACTATAATATTTTTAATAAAAGGTTCAATCAGTATATTGATGTAGTATAAAATTAATACATATCATATTTTAAATGTTGCTTTGTTTTATCAGTAAAATAAATTAATTTTACTGAACATTTGATTCATGGTCATATTTGTTTAATAGTATTTCTTTTTCATTCACAGATAACAGTTTTGCATCTAATTCTGAGTAAATAATACGAAATACATTTTATTCCTCTAAAGTGATTGGATCAGTATTTTTACAAATTTCTCATTGAAAAAATATATATAAACAGATGCTCTAATGGAAACTTCTTTAAATATATGTACATAAGGATTTTTAACATAAAAGTACATACTGGAGATAAAATCTTATTCTTATAAAGTGTGTGGATGAAGATTTACCAGGATTTCTTATTAAGTAAGAAACATGCAAGCTAACACCGGAGAAGCAACTTATACTTGTGAAGTCTGCGGCTCAATATTTTCAAACAGTTTTAAATTAAAACGACATGTGGGAACGCACACTGGGGAGAAACCATATTGTTGTGATATCTGTGAGTCAGCATTTTCGCAGAATTCTCATTTAAAAACTCATATGCTGACACACACTGGAGAAAAAGCTTATTCTTGTGAAATCTGCGGGTCAGCATTTTCACAGAACATTAATTTGAAATCACATATGCTGACGCACACTGGAAGGAAAGCTTATTCTTGTCAACTCTGCGGGTCAGCATTTTCACGGAATTCTATTTTAAAAAAGCACATGTGGACACACACTGGAAAGAAACCCTATTCCTGTGAAATCTGCCTGTCAGCATTTTCACAGTATGATAACTTAAAAAAACACATGCGGAGACACACTGGAGAGAAACCTTACTCTTGTGAAGTGTGTAACTCAGCATTTTCCGAGAAATTTACTTTAAAATCACATATGCGGACACACACTGGAGAGAAACCTTATTCTTGTGAATTGTGCGGATCAGCATTTTCAGCGAATTCTACCCTAAAAAAACATATGCGGACGCACACTGGAGAGAAACCGTATTCTTGTGAAATCTGTATGTCAGCATTTTCACAGAAGTCTCATTTAAAAACGCACATGCGGACACACACGGGAGAGAAACCGTATTCTTGTGACGTGTGTTGCTCAGCGTTTTCAGAGAATTCTACTTTAAAACGACACATGCGAACACACCTTAGAGAGAAACCTTATTTATGTGAAGAGGACAGCCTGAATGAATAATCCAAATTATACAAATTATCAATCCTCATGCAGAAACGTAACAAATTCTGTAAAACCAAAGACCACAAGCAAAATCTACAAAAATACTTCGACACAAACCATTGCTGAACCACTCTGATAGCAGCTAATGACAGACAAGTCCTATCCTTAAAAGAGCCTTCAGATATAAATTTATCTCCTAAAGAAATCAAGTGCTAGCAACAGAATTTTTTCTATGTAATACCATTTTCGATTAATTCCTGTTTTAAAATACATATGCTAACATTCAGGATAGAGTTTGAATACCTACTAGACAAAACCCTCGAATGTCTTCAATCTCTTTGTACATGGGTTCATCATGACATCGTAACATGAAGATATTTCTCCTTATAATTAAACCCTGAACAGCTTAAATCCAAACATTGTATTCGAAACTTAAATAAGATCCCCTTGATACAATAGGTATGTAATGTGAGTCTTAAAGACAAGCTTAGTTCTAAAGACATCAGGAAGATTAAATCTGGACAGTATAGAGAGATGTGTGCAGAAGAGTAGACTTCGATTGTATAGCCACGTTGAAAGAATAGATTAGAGTTCTTGGGTTAGTACATGTAGAACAGTTGAGGTAGCAGGTTCAATTCACAAGGGAAGGCTAAAGAAAACATGGCAGAAGTGATGAAAATGGAACTAAGTAAAAGGGGGATAAAAAAGACCTGCCCAAAGATAGGCTATATTGGAAGTCAATTTCTTAAAGCTGTCCAGCATATGCAAGCATATAAAACACATGTTAAACTGAATATGATAATGATGCATGTCTATGCTGGCTCATACAAGTAAAATAATGGTATACTTTCTGATAGGGATGACAAATTTGAAAATGTAATTGTGTCTCTGACGGGAAGATATGTATTATAGTGTACAGATTATTTTGAAAAAGGAAATTGAAGAACTAAATCTGTCTGAACAAAACTTGACAAACCCATGTGAACAGTTATCACATCAGGTAAGCATCGACAAAAACTGAACAAGAAGGCGAACAAAGTGTTTTCGTATATGGCATCCCTGAACCGTTATCACTTTCACCATCAGATAAACTTTAAAAGTAATTGGAGTTTGCAAAGTTTTGTGTCCACACCGCACTAGCAACCTGTCAAGAATGCATCATTCGACAGGCAGTTAGATTGGTAGAAATATTCCATCTCCCGATCAAAGACCGCACCCTTTCAAAATGAAGTTATCCTGGAGATGAATGCTTTCTAAAAAAGATAAAAAATCACTAGTTAACTGATCTGGTTTTGATTTTTCGGAGGGAGTTTTTACTGGGAGAGAGAGAATTCGGTGGAGAATTCTTGTTGGAGAACTAAAGAACTTTAGAAATAAATAAAAACTTGTGTCTGAATGTCTTAAAACGTTTGCTTTTGAATAAACAAATTGAAAAACTAATTTTATATATGAACCAATTATCTCCCTTATCTTCCCTGACATGAGAATACTTCCTCTATGAAGTAAAACCGTGAGCGAATATTCATATAATAGAAACTGGCAGGACATCTCCCAAAATTAAAAAGATCTTATCAGAATCGAAGCACCATAGGTCATATGAGGAAAGAAACCGTGCATCTTTTCTTAAAGATGCTATTATAAGCAATAACACTGAGTTCGATACTCCACCAGACCAGCTTAATTCTAGTCCTGGAATCCGGCAAAACAAAGCAAATACCACAATCAAAAGAAACTATAACATAGTTAAGTGGTCTGTTGAAGAGTGACACAGACGTTATGTTGCTAGTCTCAATCTTTACTATAAATACTAGTATGACATTTTTTTCAGAATTATGTGATCTATTCCCTGCTTTTTGTTCCAGAGTTGCTTCTTTCCAAGAATCGCAGGCTTGTGGAACTCTCTTCCTGCTGACTGTTTCTGTTCTACCTATAACCTAAGTCTTTTCAAAACTAAAATCAATATGCATCTCCCGTCTTTGGAGGAGAAGACAGTGACACAGCACCTTTGACTCTATGTTGGTTCAATCATTCTCTAATAGCTTATAATGTCTCTTCAATCATTTAGTGAAAGAGTGGCCCTCTCTTTTAAGTTTATCTATATAGTGTTTTCGTACACACCATAAACACCTCTGTAAATTAGATAGTTAAATAGCAGTACTCTTTATGGCTATATTACCCATAAGGATATGTGGAAAGTAAAGATATTTATTATTCTATTAACTTCCAGGAGCTTCTTTCCAAGAACTGCAGGCTTGTGGCACTCTCTTCCTGCTGACTGTTTTCCTCCTAGCTATATATTTTGTCCTTTCAAGACTAAGTCAAAAGGACTCTCCTGTCTTTGCAATAATCAGCTTTAGTTTTTAGCTCGTTACATCAAGTGGATCCATGACTTGTCTGGAGCGATTTCCATTTAAAAAAAAACTTAGTGTTGAAGATGTCATCAATATAGAAGAAGGTTGTCTATCTAAAACATTTCTGAGAATAATAAGATTTATCTTCTCTGCACCCTATCTATTACAGACGTGAAATTGCTAGTCTCAATCTTTTCTATGAATACTATTATGGCATGTGTTCTTCAGAATTATGTTATCTATTCCCTGCTTCTTTTGTTCCAGCTCGTTTGACCCGCTGGTCTAGTGGTCTCCAATTCGCTGTTTTGATACCTCATTGTAATACAGCTTCCTATATCAGTAGCTTATTTTCAAGAAATGCAGGCTTGTGAAACTCCCTTTCTGCTGACTGTTTTCCTCTTATAGCCTTGGTTTTTTCGAGACTAAGGCCAATAGGCATCTGTCTTTGCAATAATCATCTTTCATTCTTGTTAGCTCCTTACATCAAGTGGCTTCAAGCCTTGTCTGGAGTGATTTCCATGAAAAAAAGTAATCAAACTGCATTCAGCATTTTTATTTCTCTCATAATATTATTCATTCAACTAACACTCATAAAAAAAGAAGTATTATTTACTGCCTCACTTATTCTGATAACTAATTGAATTAAAATAAAAGTGAGTGAGAGTTTGAATCCTTATAGGCAGCAGCCTCGAGTGTCTTGAAGCTGTACACCCTGACATCAGAATACTTTGCCTTAGAAGTAAACACTGACCAAAAATAAAACATACAGAAACTGGCAAGGTGTCGTCAATAATAAAAAAGGATCCCCACAACATGTCTACACACTGGGTGATAGGAAGAAAATTGATGGTGCATCTCCTGGTGATGCTACTACAAGCAACAACATTTAACTTGATATTCCAGCAGGCACACTAAATTTTGGTCAGAGAATCCGACAAATAAAAAGACCATAAAACAAAGTTACTATTACATAGTAAGCTTATAAATTAAAGAGAAGAAAATTATTTACTCATTCTTAAAAGACCGCAAGAAAAAGTAACTATAAGATAGTTAATTGGACCATTAAGAAAAAGAAAATTATTCTGTACTGCTTTACTCAATCAAAATTTGAGAAGTGGGGAAGATCCTTATAAGAGCACTTTTGATCTTTAAAAACTAACTGAACTAAAATTTAAAAAGAAAATCCTAATTGTTTTAAAGTCTGCAGGTCTGCATTTTCACAAAATTATAATTTTGCAAACATCTACATAGAATTAATAGAGAAACTTAGCATGATAGGAATAATAGTAATACACTAAATTAAAAAATTCTACTATGAATTTGGTAAAACGTTAGTTCAAATTGAAACTTTAAAAATAACATAAATTAACATTTTTACCCAGTCATGGCTTTGAGAACAATTGCCCCTCATGGATGAAATAATCGAAATAACTCACATGTTTCCAGGTTTTACTAGAAAATTATAATGTTGAAAAAATGCACTGAAGAAACGCAGAGGTTATGTCGGAATGAAACGTTGAGAATAGTAGGCAAAATAATCCGAAAAATACGAACATATTCTCGTTTATATAAACACATTAACTGAATATTTTTTTTATTTATGTATAGTATGAATGACAAATCATAGTGTGAGGTGTTTTTATAGGGCCATCTTCACTTAAGACAAACTAATCATACTAAATCTAATAGATGTCTATGTGAACAGATACTGAATAGAAACCTTATTATATGATTTGTTGAATAGTATATTTAAACATACATACATACATCCTCTTAAGTAAAAAAGATTTATTCCTGTAATTCCCGATCATGTCTTTTTCGTGTGTCATCTAGACTATGTAGTTGGTGCAATGGGCAGGTCATATAGAGTCTTTCTCTCAAATACTGGTCTAGTTTAGTTTTAAAGTTCTGCTACTGATCACACCGTCTGGTAGGGAATTCCAGCTGTTAACTACTCTAAGTCCAGATATATACTGTCTTATATTCAGTCTTCCATACTGTTTCACAAGCTTCAAGGAGTTGCCCCTGGTTCTTGATGAATAGTTTAGTAATAGTAGTTTTTCTTGGTCCACGTCTTTTTCAGTCAGGATCTAGTACACCTGAATAATATTCCCTTTTTCTTTCCTGTAGCGCACTGAGGGCAACTTCAATGCTATCAATCTTGTCTCATAAGGTAGGTCCTTGATTTTTGTACATAGTCTTGTAGCCCTTCATTGTGCTCTATCCAGCTTATCAATATCTCCAGCATACTGGTGAATCCTTGGGGCATTTCCATATTCCAGAATAAGGCTGACCATTTATGACACACTTGTCCTTACTAGCAAAGGTACGTTTGATGACATCAAGTATTCGGTTCGCTTTCAGAACTGTTTCGTTAACATGATGGTGAAACATGTCAGTTGGAGAATGCTTATGAACTTACAAATTAACAATCTTTTATTCTCAACATCCTTTTGTATTTTTTTATAATACAGTTCAATTTTTATACAGCATGAGGACTGGTTGATCATTTCTTAGCAAATAATGATTTAAGGTTTTGATTTATTCAATAAAAGAAATAACAGACTTAAATCTCTTTTCCATTTATTATTTTAAAGGCAGTAGTCAAAAGTTATTTTACCAATCTGTAGCCAAATTATGTTTGCATAAATAACAATCTTTATATATTTGTTACAAGTAAACTGTTCTATTTATTGAGAACTATTGTATAAACACAGTAAAGATTCTCTGGATTTTTTAACCCTGCGGAATACAAACTTTACCTGGATTACTATATATATATATATATATATATATTATATTTAAATTGTCAACGTCTTACCTAGAACAATGCGAAAACGTACCCTGCGCGTTTGTTGGCTGTCTTTTTTAAAATTCTCTTCTTTCTCCAGCTTTTTTTTTCATTTCCTTTTGACACCTGAGTATGATTCGACGAAGAAGCGAAAACGTTGATGATACTTATGGGACATTTATTAGTTTTTTTGATTTTAATACAAAAATGACAATTAGAAAAAGTAAAAAGAAAAAAAAGTTATAATTAAACAGATGAATGCTGTTATTTAAAAAAAAATATTTGCATATATATATATATATATATATATATATATATATAATTATTCTATTATATAGACAATATTATAGGTGATATAATATATTTTCAGTATTTACCTCAACAGTGCTCAATACATAAGTAGAGCTTTGTATAATAGTATAGAAATATATATATATATATATATATATATATGGCAATTAAGTTACATAGAGGCGTTCATGTTTCATCTCTGCATAGAATGATGATTTCTTGTTTGCATAAAACATTGACGCTTCTGTGTAGCTTAATTGCCGCAAATATATTTTCATACTATTATATATATATATACTAGCAAAACTTCACCTAGCCTCGAGCAGCAATTAATCAAACGGGGGACGTATAGTAAAAAAAATAATTTTTTACTCAGAGAATTCTATAATTTTAACAACAAACTTTAGTAAATTTGTATATTAACAACCCCCGCTTAATCCCCCCTAAAAATTTAGATCTTTTTAGGAGATTACATGTGAACATACTGAAAAATTTTCTAATATATCCGTCAGTGAAAAAAAAAACAAGGGTTTCAAAAGCAATCCAATGTTCAACCACTCTGCACCCCTCCCTGATCTCTTCCAATATCAACCCACATTTTCAATCCCAAAAGTACAGTTTTTATACTAATAAACCCACCATCTATACAAATAGACTACCAACCAGAACCATCTAACTTTAGAAACTCCAAACAGCCAATTTGCAAAGGGGTGATAACTCAATTAACATATATTATTATTTTGTGAGCCATAAACCCATTCTTCCAAAATTCATACTTTACTTAAGCGTCCAGTATTGCTTGCAAACACAGCACACCATTCGCTGTCTCTTCGAATGACGAACTACAGCTGGCTCAACGTCAGCAGTCTGGAGGTACTGCCTTTCAACCTCGTTACAAACTTGGATCATCGTTTAATTTTATTAGATCAAATTATTACGCAGACTACTATTATATCTACAAAGTATGGGATTTATTTGTGTTAAAAGTTCCAAAATCGAGTTACTAGTATATTGTTTGATGCTGGGAAGTTGTAGACTCCAAAGACCCTGTCTGGGTCAGGCCTTCGGCCTTTAGTGCTGATGGTATGTCTGACCAGCACCTATGCGCCCCACATGCACTTCACGGTATGTAAGACATTATCCATACCCCCCCCACACACACACGTTATGTTATTTAGTAATAACCCAAGCAACACATGTTTTTAGATACAAATCCAAGATAGCGAACACCTTTATTTAAACCATGTTCAAGTTATGTTAATTTTAATCTCATTCTAAGGGAGATACCTTTGTTTTATTAAGCAGACTACTATTATATCCATAAAGTATGGGATTTATTTGTGTTTAAAGTTCCAAATATGTCTCGAGAGTAAAATTGTATTAGTCAAAACAATTGCAATATGTCGTCATTCTTTCTATTTTTGAGTTTCAGTTGAGCGAATATAAGTAAAAGTGTTTTTATTCATATTTAGTCTCACTGTTAACATTATTATTTACTCACTCGGAATTTTTACGCAAGTCATCATCAGTGATTGTTGTTCCCTAGAGTTATAACAAGTGACAACACGTCTACCCAGATTTCCAACACTCTCCAGTTCTTTTGATAACATGTTGATTATGCGCTTTGTGTAGAGTTTGCTTCTATTCATGGTATGGGGCTTATGGTTGAAGCCTGTGATGCCTCAGGAATGTACACCTTGAGTCTCGTGATCCGAGATGAGTCTTCCCTCAGGTGTTGTCGAATTTCTGAATAGATCTTCGTGATGAGGCCTGCACCATATATAATTTGGGCTCTGTGCGATAATGGCTAGTGACCATTTGCCTGCATCCTTCTCTGGTACTCAAACATGCTGTTTCACCTGCAGATTAGGGAGATGCCTGGCGTATCGGTCATATTTATTTGTTCTTTTTTAAAAAGGCGAGTTATCACTCCCTCTCCTCATGCAGTGTGGTTGCCACATTTTACTGGAAGGTTCCAAACCAACTTTTTGTTGCACAGTACTTCACCCGGGGATTGGATTGTGTGGCATATCAGAGTTTTTCGAAGGTATACACAACACCATCTTTAGGGCACACCTACTTTACCGCCTTCAAGATATTTTGATCTATTTATAACAGATCATACGTCGCTCATTTCCCTTTCCGGAATCCTTTCTATTCCTCGGGAAGTAGTCCACATTTATTAAGGGAGTGGAAGATCTGTTATCTCAGTTGGGCCGTTAGGATTTTCCACATGGTTGCATATAATAATTATAATAATAATAATAAAATAATAACAACGGTGATAATGTAACGTTGTGAACATTAAAGCATTT
Source organism: Sepiola atlantica (assembly GCA_963556195.1). Classification (NCBI taxonomy): domain Eukaryota; kingdom Metazoa; phylum Mollusca; class Cephalopoda; order Sepiida; family Sepiolidae; genus Sepiola; species Sepiola atlantica. The sequence continues at coordinate 854,481 of OY744542.1, forward strand.
CTTGACAGTTCTTTAAATCTCTTTTGATACATATTTTTGCGTCGCTTCCGCGGTTTTCTCATATCTTAATATCTGTATGTGTGGGTGTGTTTCTTATACGTGAGTGCATGCCATTAGATTCTGTGTGCGTGTGTGTGTTCATTAATAAATTCGTTTTACGCGACTTTCGCGTACTCATTTAATTATTTTAACGAGATGCACATTAAAATTCTTTTACGTGTGAGTGCGAATGTACGCTCATTCATCAGTCTCCCTACCGCTTGTTTTTCAAGCGACAAGCGAGCAGCCCAAATACCCATTTTAACATTAGCGTGTAATTTACCTTAGATTCCCTCTGCTGTTTTTTCTTCTTTTTCTCCAGTATTGCCGTCTGACCTCGTTGCAGGATTCTCTCATACCTTTGTCACTGCATCAATTTCTAAGTCCTTTCTTCTCTGCATGTGGTCGTGATTTGGCTTCTTTATTTGTGTTATCTACAATAAACTTTTCATCGACACAGGAAAGAAGAAATGAACAATACAACAAACCAAAACCCCGTAGAAGAAATGGACCACAAAATGAAAATAGACATCTAATGGAGTGCTACTACCGAAGCAACTCAGAAGAGAGAGGCTATCGAAAATGAATGAAAAATCTATAGGACATGTCTACTGACTAGCATGCGAAGGAACAAAAGATTGCCGATCAAACAAGACGCATTATCAAAAGAGGATTGTTCTTGGGATGTGAACTAATCGAAATTAATACAATGGTAAATAGTGCAACAGAACATCAGGAAACACTTCTAAGCGAAACCCCACAGGTAGCAGATTGGCACAATACAAACACTAAAACCGCGGAAACCAATAACTACGAAATCTCAGAGCTCACTGAGGAAGAAGCAGCAGAAGTTGAACACGCCAAAGAGATCATGAATGAACAAAGACCCAAACTCATATTCCTAAGGAATGAAGAATAGAATAAATTCAAATTAGAAACAGAAAAATGAACAGACTACTCCAATAATCAATTGAATTGATCCCTAGAATATTTCAAAGAATCTAGACATCGGCAAAAACAACAGATACTCTCAGTGAGACAAAGTGAAATATCACTAATGAGCTGAAACCGTGAAATATTTCACGGATCAATTCAAATATATTTTCAAAAACGGTGTTTACTGAAAATGTTTTACTTTAACCTATAACTCGCAAATTATTTTAGAAAATATAACCACTCCGTTTCCTGTTGCTATTTACGAATCTTGTTCAATGATATTGTATTACACTAAATTTTTCTTTTGGAGATGGTTGCTTATTTCAGGTTTTAAAAAAATATGCTTACCCTAATCCGATTGAAAATCACCCCGAATACGAGGCCTGTCTAAAATGTATCCGATCTTAGGCCAGAAAAATATTTCAAATACGTGACGGGGTTGGGACCCTAATCCCCTTCAAAGTAGACCCATTGTGGTTGCACACATTTAGCTCACCGATCCATCCACTGTTGGAAACACCCCTCGAAGTCTTCTTTTGGAATTGTGTTCATATCCGCCGCCGCGTTAGATTCAGCAGGTGTTTGAAGAAGATGCGATGGGTGTAACACAAATTAAGGAGTGGTTCCACCGATTAAAAAATGGCCGCACATCAGCGGAGAGTGACCTACGTCCTGGCAGGCCCAACACTGCTCGGAGTGCAGCTGTTGTTGAGATGGTGCGAAAAAAGAGATAATGCGGAACGCGACGGCAGATATGAAGACCATTCCAAAAGAAGACTTTTAAGAGGTGTTTCCGGCAGTGGATGGATCGGTGGGTTAAGTGTGTGCAAGCACAAGGAGCCTACTTTGAAGGGGGTTAGGGTTCCAACCCAGTCACGTATTTGAAATATTTTTTCTGGCCTAAGGTCGGATACGTTTTAGACAGACCTCCTATATTTTACACCGGAAATAAGCGATCATTGGCAAAAGAAAAATTCGACCGCCATTTTGATTGACGAAATTGTTTAAGTGAAAGTAATGAAAAAAATTTTGGAATAATAAAACTTACAAATAGTTTCCGAAAGTTGAAAATAATGCAGGTCGATAGAATATTACATTTTCTATCGTTTGGTAACAGTTATTTGTTGTATATTTGTTTATTTCCCCTTTTTTTATCGTTCTTAACTAGGTACGTGCAAAAATGACGGTCTCTTGGACGGACTATGCTCATTAAAAAGCTCTTATCATAAATTATTTAATTAGTTTCCGTGTAAACTTTGATTGTGTTTGAAAGATAAAAGCCTAAACTCAATCTCTAAACGAAAAAAACTGCATATTTACGTGTGAAAAATAAATTATAATAAAATATGTAATCACAGCGGCCAAAAATTCATGAATTTTAAACTTTGAAAACATTACTGGTAAAAATCCCTTGGAAGATAAATATAAGTTTTTGGGAACTATTTCAAAGATAATTATTAAAGTCATAAGTGTAACGTTATTGGCTGCGTTAAATTAGTAGTAAGACGGAGAGAATTATAGGATAAGTAACAAGGTTTATTGGCGGTTAAAATACATTCTAACTGAGTCATCGCCAGGGGCCGTAACTCGTCCCCTCACCGGTGGATCGTCGGTGCAGTAACATTACATCCCCCTTTCGGTTGTAAAGTTCTTTACAAGGACAGTCTTTTAGGTGGTCGAACTTGTCGACCGCTTCTTGTATATTTCCCTTGGTCAGGACCTCTGGAACTCTCTAGTGGGATGTTTCTTTGGTTACTGGGAAGATCTGTTGAGTCATCATCACAGCTATACATATATCCATATGGAGGGGAACGTGGTAAGGTGTTTGCTTCCTGTGGGGTAGCCACCCGAGGGAAGTGGGTTTCTTCGTTCCTTAGGCGCAGATTACTTTTGTTGCGTCGGTGTAGTCCTGAATCTGTCTTAACTAGGACTGACCTTGGTGACAGAGTTTTACTTACTACAGCTGTACTGGTCTTAGGTATCTTGACCCAGACTGGTTGTCCTTTTTCAAAGGCAGGACGATCTTAAGCCCGATGACGTTTGTCATAGTTTTGCTTTTGTCTGGCTTTGAGCCGGGTGTGTGCCCTTCTATGTTCCTCGATGTTTTGCTGATCAAATTAATTTCTTTGAGGAATGGTAGGGGTCTGTGTTCTTAGTTTTCTATTCATTAACAGCTCTGCATGACTCTTGCCGTGTTGCAGAGGAGTGCTGCGATAATTTAGCAGTGCTATGTATGGGTTACTGGCTTTCTTCAATAAGTTTTTTATTGTCTGGACTGCACGTTCAGCTTCTCCGTTTTCTTGCGGATGATGGGGGCTACTTGTGAGGTGCAGGAAGTCAAAAACATTTGAAAAGTTCCTGAATTCACTAGAACTGAATTGGGGACCGTTGTCAGATATGATTGTCTCTGGAATCACATGCCTAGCGAATATTGATTTGCAATGCTCTATTACGTTGGCTGAGGTGGTTGTCCGTAAATGGGCTATTTCAATCCACCTGGAAAAATAATCGACAATCAGAAGATATCGGTGTCCCATGAATTCGAACAGATCCATTCCTATTTTCTGCCATGGATATGCAGGTAATTTGGTGGGTTGTAGTGGTTCTGGTGGATATTTTCGTTCTTTTTCACAGATACTACATTTCCCAACTTTGTCTGCAATTTGTTTAGAGAGGCCAGGCCACCACACACTTTTTGAAGTATATTAGGAATGACAAGTCGGCTCTGGTACATTAAAAGTCCCTGGTAAACTGTTAGGTCCTGGTTGACAAACCAGTACTGTTTTAGTTCGGGATCCCGCCTTGCTCTTTCGGACCAGTGGTCCATCTCATAATATTTGATCACCTGACTGCAGACCTGGTCAGTATTTTGTTTTAGTCGGATATCCTCAAATCGTTTATCGCTCGCCGAGATATTTCCTATGACTGAGCGGAAAAATGAGTCGGTCTCTGTCTCCTTTTCGACCAAGTAGTCCGCAAATTTTTCACAACACCAAGTGACTGCTAGTGCCTCCTTCTCAACCTGTGCATATCTCTGCTCTGTTTCTGTCAGAGATCGTGAAGCATAAAATACCGGTCTCCAGTCATTTTCTTGCTTCTGCAATAATACACCGCCTAGGCCATAGCTAGATGAATCTGCTGATACTCTTGTCGGCTTGCTGGAATTGTAATGAGTCAGTACTGGTGCAGAACTCAGTTGCTTCTTCAGGATCTGGAATGCTACTTTCTGAGGCTCATCCCAGATCCATTCTGACTCTTTCCTAAGAAGCTCTCTGAGTGGTTTGGTGGTTTCGGCTAGATTCCTAGCAAATCTTCCGACCTGGTTTGCCATGCCCAGTAAGCGTCGTAATTCGGACACATTCTCAGGTCTGGGGAAGTCCATAATTGCTGCGACTTTTTCGGGATCTATTTGTATTCCCTCTTTTGATATAATGTGACCCAGAAACTTTATGTTTCTGACAGAAAATACACATTTATCGTTGAGTGTAGCTCCTGCAGCCTTCATTTTCTGCAGTACTGCTTTTAGTCGCTGGTCGTGCTCCTGCTGGTTTCTTCCACTTATTAGGACGGCATCTATATCACAGATGACTCCTCTGTATTCCGGACAAAATGTGTGTCATCTCCCTATGAAAGATTTCTGACCCACAACTTACCCCGAATGGAAGTCGTTTGAAACAGTACCTCCCAAAAGGTGTTATAAACGTGGTAAGGACCTGCGATTTTTCGTGTAGGACGATTTGGTATAAACCGTTGTTGCAGTCGAGCTTGCTAAACACTGTGGCTCCATCGAGCTCGGCCAGTAATTGGTCTGTGGTGGGTAAAGGAAATTTTTCCCGTTTCACACTCTCGTTCAGCTTGGTAAAGTCGACGTATAACCTAACTTTACCGTTAGCTTTTTCGACGGCGACTATTGGGGCACACCAATCAGTTGGTGATTTGACTGGACGGATTATGTCCTCGTTCTCTAGACGTTTTCAGTTCTTCCTGAACCTTCTGTTTCATAGGCAATCTTCTAGGGGTAGCAATGGAAAAGGGCTGAGCTCCTGCCTCCAAACGTATCTGGTACAGATGTTCCAGTTTCCCTAGTCCTGTGAACAGTTCTGGGAACTCTTTCTTATACTGGTGCCCTTCACTTGTCACTCTATTAACTGCTTTCAGCAGGTTGAGGGCTTTGCAGCCTCTCTATAACATAAAGGTCTTGTTGCGAGCTTACGTTTTCCGTAGCCACTTTGGCCTTCACACATCCTATGAGGTTTATCTCATGATGACCCGGTCCGTACAGTCTTTTGTTTGTGGGTTGGATGAGTGGGGAATTTTTCCTGAAGAACCGGTCCGGGATTACGGTCACATCTGCACCTGTATCCAGCCTAAAATTTATAATTTTGGTACAGGTCTTAGTGGTGACCTTAATTTTAGCCTGCCAATTTGTATTATCCCCAGTGATAACTTTACCTATATTTTTGAGAGTGACAGAACCTAAAAAATGATTTTCTTCTTCCTCTCTTATTTCTCTAACCTTCACTTTATCGGTTCTGCAAAATTTGGCATAATGCCCTTTCTGCGAACATATTCTGCAGCGTGCATCTTTTGCTGGGCAGTCATTTCTATTGTGGAATGGAAATTTCCCGCAGCGTGTGCATTTGCTAGGCATTTTCGATTTCGGATGTGGTTGTTTGGTGAAGTTTGTCTTGTAGGTTCGCTTCGTAACCCGGTTGATTTGAGGATCCGCTGCATCGGCACCGGAGGAAATGGTCTGCGTCTGTTGTTTCGAAGTTTCGTAGGCTCTACCTATTTGTAGGAACTTGTCTAGAGTAAGCTGTTTATCAGACAGTAACTTTTCTCTGACGGTATCGCTTCGAACTCCGACAACGACTTGGTCTCGAATAAGCCTATCCTGTAGCTGTCCGAAATTGCAGTTCTTTGCAAGTTGTCGAAGAGCAGCTATATAGGTCTCGATACCTTCCGATACTTCTTGCTTGCGAAGATGGAATGTATAGGATTCGTAAGCTTCGTGTGTTTCGCCCACGAAAAAATCCTCAAACTTCTTCATCACCTTCTCTAGGTCCGTCTTTTCTTCCTCAGAGTTAAACTTCAACCCTTCATATATATCGTAACTATTCTCTCCGATAGTTGCCAAAAATACCGATGTCTGATATGAAGTATCTGCTTCTTTAGACAATCTGCTAGCGATCGAATAATTGAGAAATTTTCGCCAGTTATTAGCAACATTTCCAACGAGAGTCATTTGTTCGGGGGGTGGTATATTAGCAGAATATTGCTTTATGTCCGTGTGAGGCATTTTTCAAAAGTATACGATATATATGAGAAAAACAAATTTCTGTACTTACTGTTCTCTCTTTTCTTACTTTTTTTTTGTTTGTGGGACCGTTTTCCGTAAGTCGTTTGTTTATCGATAGTAGAATTTTCTTTCTCTTAGAAATTCTTTTGTTTTTCTTACTACGATATCCGATCTTTTACTTTGTTTTTTTCGGTCTCCACAAATTGTATCCTTTATCTGACACCATGGAACGTTATTGGTTGGGTTAAATAAGTAGTAAGACGAAGAGAAGTATAGAATAAGTAACAAGGTTTATTGGCGGTCAAAATACATTCTAACTGAGTCATCGCCAGGGGCCGTAACTCGTCCCCTCACCGGTGAATCGTCGGTGCAGTAACACTACAATAATACACTGAATTACAAAAAAAAATTCCCACGTTTTACTAAAAATTAGCAAAATTATTCCTCCAAATGTCATAAATGAGTAAAATCCACCATCACTTAATCGGTAAAGGACTTTGTTTACCAATTGACTATCGCCATGCAAAATATATGGAAGACAAAAATGTCATAATTTATCATTTTTAACTTTATATATAAAAATGGTTTTGTAATAGTTTATAGAAGTTAAACAATTATTATCCATTAATTTCTTTATTCTTTTTTAAGGTTATAAACAAATTTAAGTACCCTTATTGTTATAATAAAAAAAGGAAATGCTTATTTAATTAAAATATTTGTGAGTGTACGCAATTAAAATCTTATTTTATTTTTAACTAAAAAGGTTCATATTTAACTTGCTATTAGTTTTTAATTCAGTAATACTCTGAAATTATTGATGACGTCTGTTTACCAATGTTTTTCCTTAGAATTTGAAATAACTTTTTTTAAATGTTAAAAATTATTACGTTACGAACTGCGTCAATTTTATCAATTTTTTTTTACATGATTTAAAACTTTAGTTACTCGATTTATTCTTAACGTGTCGTAACGATAAATTACATTGATTTTTTTAAAAATAAAGTGTATTTTAAAAAAAATTTTAAGCGTGAAAAAGTAAATTAAAGTCAATGACTACACTGACAATTTATTCATTTAAAAAAGTTAAAACAGTTATTTATTGATAAACAGAATTCAATTTTGAAAGAAAAATGTCATGTTTGAATTCTCTTTATTTATTAATAAATAATTGTTTTTAACTTAAATATTTATTAATGAAAAAAAAGACAAAACAAATACAAATCTTTCCAAATAATTGACGATGAATTGTGAAATTAATGAAATTGTTGAATCTCTGAAAAATAAAAATTTGAGGGCGGTGTAAAAGTGAGTGGGAAAGCTAATCCCACCTGGTTATTACAGAACGGGACTACCATACGAATCAAAGTTCATCGTTAGTAGAAATTATCCAATTTGTAGAATTCTTTTTTTCGTTAAGTTCCTCGGTCTCAAAATTTTCAATTTTTGGTTTATTTTCAAGATTATAAAAATATTTCTTGCGCTGATAATGCCACGTTTATGCATGAAAGGGAAATATAATTATGTCGCATTTTTTATTTTCCCCCAAAATTTAATCATTAAAATCCCATGGAATACTTTTTGCAATTATATTATTTTTTTAGTGAAAATATTGATTAAACAACGCTTTATTCAATATCGCTAATTCAAAAAATTAATTTTTCTTCGAGTTATAGTGATTTTGTTAACACGGTATTTAGGGGCCTTTTTCGTAATATATAAAAAATATTAAAAAATGTTTTTTTAATTGTTAACATCTACAATGCTTTATTTTCATAAAAAAATAAAAATTAATGCATTATTTTTTATTAATATATAAAAATATAACTTTAGTAAAGGTGTATTTTGTTTTAAAAAAATAATACATTTTCACTAAGATTAAAAAAAAAATAATGGTTTCATTATATTCCGTGATTGTTGATTAATAAATATTGAAAATTTCATTAAAATTGGTTGATTTCCTGAATGTTAGTGAATTTTTAAGTGAAGGGGGGGGGGGTCAAAATGTTTTTACATTTTGGGAATCGGCCATTGATTTTGCACGTACCTATTGTTAACTATACTACACTATGGCTAAACAAATTTATTGGTTCGTTTTAGGAAAACAACTTTTGGTGCTTATCTAGAATTACGGAGAGATTCGAAAAAAATAAAAATAAAACAAACTGAGAAATATCTGTTTAATGTAGATACTTGTAATGGAATGAATATATCGTAAATCCAAAATCACGTAAATTAATCAATAGTTTTTATTTTATAAAAGAAAATCAAATTCATCGATAAACGAATAAGGTTGAAACATCGGCGCCATATTATTCATATTCAAGGAAGATAATACAAACTTTTGCGAACAAAAGAAATAATGTCGGGAATTTTGAGTATTATCTTCCTTAGCTCCCTTAAATATGACCGATAATTACGCTGAGATATCAACATTACCCGTTTATCGATAACATTTGATTTTCTTTTATAAAATAAAAACTACTTGATTAATTTACGTGATTTTTGGTATACGATATATTTGTGCATATATCGTATACCATTCGAAAAAAACAAAAAACAAACTGTTAAATATCTGTTTGATGTACGTATCTGTCACAGAATGAATATATAGATAGCATACCAAAAATCACGTAAATTAACCAAGTAGTTTTTATAAAATTATGAAGATTTATTGAAATAAATTAAGCATCACAGAAAGTACAAAATAGAAAAATACGTAAATGAAAGGAAAAATACATAAAACATGGGAAATAAAGTTTTTGAAATAAATGAAAGTAGTACACTGGGTAAAAATTCAGCAATCTGTGCGCACATGGCCGCAAGATGCAAGTCTCCGAACCTGAAATTAACCTGTGTGCTTGCAAGAAGTCTATTATTTTGGCATGATATCTGGTTAAATATTAAAATATTTCCAAGTTCAGAGCGTTAAAATCCATTTTTAGATAAATATAGGGGGAACATTTTGAATTATCTCCCCCTGTTATTTGACTCTTCAAAATTAAAGATACAAACTTTTTGCTTCAGCCCTGTAATACAGAAGCACCGAAAAATCATTTCTTGAAAAAATCTTTGTTAAAATAAATTTGACAAAAAATCGAAATATGTTTGAAATCAATTGTTACTAAAAAAAAAAAAAAGAAAAATCAAGAGCGAGATAAAGTATCTCAACGTGAACTGAAAAAAAGGGGCAAACAGTTTATAAGCAGCTTCAGATATTTCATAGATACAAAGCGCGACGCACGTTGGTTTGTAAACGTAACTGCACTGTAATAATTCTAAAAATAATTTACGCAAGGCAAATAGCTGAATTAGACAATCAAGGGAATTAACTCATTATATTGCCCGTGTGAGTTCTCTCCCCTTGACTGTGATTTCTTTTCGACAAGGTTATTGTTACTTTCCTGCACTGATGAGAGCAATAAGCTTGAAACGTTAGCGTCTGTAGGTATTAATAATTCAATATTTATTCATAAATATTATACTAAGCCCTTTTAAGAAATTAAAGTTAAGCACTCTCGGGGATATTAAAAATAGACTTTCAAAAAGCTCTGAATACGTTCGTCGAACACTCTCGACTAGTCTTCTATCTGTGCCCGTTTCTAGGTACATATAGATCTTAATTTCCCTTAATTACGTGACAGTTTCCATTGGCCGAGTGGATATGGCGACTGCTTGCAGATTCTAGGCTGACTCTGTGAACCGGATTCGCGCCTCCCGACCGTCTGAAATTGTTATATATATATATATATATATATATATATATATATATATATATATATATATGACTAAACTTATGAGACAGCAATTTTAAATTTGAGAAAATGAATACTATATTATTAGTAAATTTAGAAGTAATCTTGATGAATGAAACAATTTTTATTGCAATTATCAATCGAACAATGAAACAATGTTAATTCACGAACTAAAAATGAAACAATGTTAATCAAAAATTAAATAAACGAAAAATAAATTCACATATTGATCTCTGATAGAAATAATTATACGAGAGAATACAGTAAAATAATGGGCGCTCTTGTATAAGCAGTAACCGATCTGAGGGAGATCCGAATTCGCTTATACTTTGGAAAGGGAGATCACTTTGCCTATTAATAAAAAAACATGTTACGGTTTTGAAATGCGTTAAAAACACTAACCCTAACCCGTTCAAAAGAACTTTTAAGCACTTTTATTTACATGCCACAAATTGTATACACTTTATATAAACATAAAAAGAAAACTTATTTTCTTTCATGGTGCGATAAACAAAGTTATCTCCCTTGCCAAAGTATAAGCGAATTCGGAATAGCGGCGGCTAAGAAAAATAGAGTTATCCCTCAGATCGGTTACTGCTTATACAAGAGCGCCAACTAATGTTTAATTGTTCGATTGATTAATTGTAATAAGTATTCATTTTTATTTATTAAGATTGCCGTCTACAACTACCGTCTAATAAGTTTCGTAAGTTTTCACGTCCCAAATTGTCTCTTTAGTATCTACTTATTTCACTTAGTCAAACGGAGTTATACCCTTTGCATTTAACACCCTTGTCGACACAAGCGCCTATAAATATATGTGTGTGTCTTTATGTTTTATTTTACTTCAGTCGAAGGTCTCAGAAATCAAGGGCCTCTTCCTGGGGCTAACACTTGATCTCTATATGAGATGTGTAGATAGCCGAGTGTTCCATTAAAGTTCTCCTTCACCTGTCAAACATTGAATTGTGAAAAAAGTTAAGAACAATATTTTCTCTCTCCCCACTTGACCACGTAACTATATTATAGTATATCTTTCTTTTGGTCTCTTGATCTTACATGATTCCAGGATGAGAACTCATCTAGTCTGGTGAAGTATCTAGATAGGTGCTGTTACTTGAGGTAACATTACTTGGAAAAGGAGCACCATTCCTCGTATGAGCCAGTGTATAGCCATATCGAGGTGATCTTATTTGGGCTTCGAATACTATGTAATTTTGACTATTTGGTTAGGGTTTACTTGTAGGGGAAATTATCCTCATCTCAGGTTGTCCTGCCAAACCCTTGTACAGAGAGACCGAAGACACTCGAGGATAGTGTCTAGAGTAGCTAATTCAAACTGTGCGTGTGTGTGTGTGTGTGTTTCTGCGAAAGTTGGCTGATGATTACCAGTCGAGTATACGTTCTCGACAATCAATCCGATAGAGACTGGCCATTTCAGTGGCCTTTATCTGTCGGATTGAGATATTATGTCTTGAGTAGTCCAAGGAGGTCCACCCTCCCAGGCCTTACATTCTCTCTTTGGAAAGGAGTTGGTTTATTGCTTGAGGTGCCCCACCGGGGAATGCCGACGTTGCTGCCCGGGCTATTTTTAGAGGCCAGCCTGCCTCTTCTACTGGGGCACTGGCTTTCTATCACCTATTGGCCTTGTGCCACGTCTTCTTGCCGTGGGAAGGAAGAAAATTAAGTGTGTCTGAGAGAGAGAGAAAGAAAGAGAGAGAGAGAGAGAGAGAATTATCAGATTCAACCATAATTTTACTGTCGTAAATATAACTAAAACTTTATTGAGAAAACTCTAAATAAAAAGCAGGATATTTGCAAAAATCTTAAAGCCGAGGTTTCTGAGCTTTTCGTAAAATTCTTAATATTTTGGAAACAAATAATTTGTTGATTCTTTAAATCTTTTGATTGTAATTTTCTTTTTTTTAATTCCAAGTCTAGCCATTTGAGGAAGCTATTAGAGTAGAAAGTCGTCTGGCATCTGGAGACTTCTACAGTGAATGAATGGGATTTAGCTGAGTTTTTCGGGTGTATTTACGTCGAGGGGGCACCAGATCAGCAAGTTTGTTGGAGCAAATTACATTGAAGTACTTGTAAAACAAGCACAAGGACGCAGCATCGCAGCGATAGGACAAGAGTTGGAGCTTGCTAGATAGTGTCGAACCTATTAGATTAGAGACTCTTTTTTGGACTCTGACGTCTCAAAAGTACTTATAATTTGAATTAGAAATGCTACATTTCAGATTTCAATTAATTGAACAAAAATAAATTATCAGTCACAGGATAAACTTTAGAATTTTTTAATTAGATTTCGCTTGTTAAGAAGAAAAGAGGAAAAAAATTATCAGTAAGAAATACTGACATTTATATTTTTTTCTCGGAGAACAGCCTCTGTGAGGACCAATCGGCTTAAAAGACTACTTCAGACTCTGTTGGATTTGGAGGCAACAGTCACCACAAAGTTCCCTGGCACCACAGAAGAAGGGCGTCTCATCTCTCCTGCTCACTGGACAGCCGAGCGAAGCTATCTTCACCGAATATATTTTTCTCCAAGAAAAGTGACAGACTGCTAACTTTCTTACTTAATTCTTTTCTTTACTCTGACACTCTTAACTTTCGCTAACCTACACCCAATGGTGTAGATAGCAGACATAAATACCTTTCGTTGTTGTTTAAAAAGGGTTTGGTTTTCCTTTGGTTTGACATCCGTGTTGCTACAAAAATAGGCACTTACGTAAGATATAAGGAGTTACTGTGGATTAGGGACCAGAAATTAAAGGAGGCATCATAAATGAGGAGTTGTGCAGCTAGATGTTTGTTTACAGTACATTTAAATTTCTGTATGTCAGTACAGTCAAGGAATCAGGGAGCAGGGAGGGAGTTTCAAAGGCCGGCAGTTCTCCAGCATCTCAGGACCTACACAGTAAATAGATGGGATTTGACTGATTGTCGAGTTGGGCGGGTGTATTTATATCGAGGTGTCATCAGAGCAGCAAGTAAATTTTTGTGCGTGTTGTGAGCAGATGGAGTAACTAATCTTGGCCAATTTTATTTTATAATTTATTTTTAATTTTGGACTTGTGCATAATAGCACGCAAGTGATTCTTTAGTTTAATAATCGGTGATTAAACACAAAAAATTAGTACATGAAAAATGCCAAAACAAATGGTGGGCAAATTATGAAAAAGCACATATATTTCTTCTAAGTTGTGAATGTCCGAAAGAAAAAGAAAGTTAAAAAAAAAAAGAAGCAAAATATTTAATTAGTCATAATAAAATGTTTTCAATTATGTTTCAGAAGTTTTTAGATAAGGATTGATAATTTGTATTATTCAAATTATTCGGACTACTATTCTCATCTTGGATGTTATTCTGGAGCTCTGGTAGCAGAACGGTACAAAATTGAAAGGTGAATTTTGGACGTTAAAACCTACACAATCGAAAAATGGTCTTCACTCCTATACTTTTACAAATAGATAACACTCTAAAAAAAAAAAATAGACTAAAACATTGAAAATTTAAATATATAAAAAAATATTCAGTGCTTTCAATAAATCAGGAGCTCTCATAATAGCACGGTACCAAATTGGAAGCTGAATTTTGGACGTTAAAACCTACACAATCGAAAAATGGTCTCAAATCCACGGTCTACTTTTTCTGTTTTCATGTACATTAATTATTAATTATAATTAATTTTTAAGAAAACGATTATTATTTTTTTTTATTTATATAAAATCAACGAGAGTGGAAAACAATTTTTTAAGTTATTGTTTAACTCCTAAACATTAAACTCAGAGGGGCCAAAATCAACTGCAGCAAGTCGATCGGCCTGCGGGTGGGTACCTAAAGCGGGAACACTATGCTTCCGGCTCTTTTCTGCTGGACAGATGGCCTGGTTCAAATCTTCAGCGTGTGATTCAGCTCAAAAGGAATTGGTCGGAGGTACAATCAAAGTTCGAAGCGTTGGTAAAGACTTGGCTTCGAAGGAAAATCTCTTTAAAGGGTAGAGCTGAGGCGTGCACCACTTATGTCTTTCCTCTCATCCTTTACCGACTGGCTACACTTTTACTGCCTGCAAAACGCCTAAAGGTCCTCTGGCGCCTTCTTTCCTCACTTTTTTTAGGACAGAGGGATGCACTGTTTTCGTAGAGAGGTCTGTATTCAACGCATATGTGAGAAAGGCTTGGGGATGTCCGACTTGACGTGTTATTAACACATCAAGAGATTGGCTTTCCTGAATAATACTTTGACAGAGGAATCTGCGTGGAACCCCTTAGTTGAGAGCACCTTTCCTGACCTCTTTCTCAACAATTCAGTCGAGTTCTGGCATAGGCATAGGCATAGGCAAAGGGGTGAATCACAGTTCTTCAGAGAGTGTCGAGACGTGCTCAAAAAGCTTCTTGGGTCCAGTGACCTTTCTTGGTGTTCTAGAAAGGAATTCCACAGGAGATTAGTAAGAAGGGGCAGTTGAGGATCCGTTTATTGAGTGGTCGGGAAGAAGATCCGCTCTAAATGAGGTTGGGTGTCAGGTACTAGTCATCTCAACAACTCTGAGTTTTCTCTGATCTGGCGATTGTCCCGGTATGCGTTATCCCTCAATGCCATAAAATACAGTTCCGGAATGGAGGACTCGCCCGAGTGTTCCCACGGCAACACACTAAAAGAAGAAATGCCCGATCTTGCTTTCTTCGAAGTGGTTCTGGATGTATGTCGGCGAAGTGATGGCTTGTATCGATCCTGTGCATAAGCTATCCTATGTAATTGACAACGTCTGGCCGCCGTGAGATGAATGCTGTTTCTCGCGATCCTGGCCCTAGCATGAATGTTGGTGTGGACGTCGCATCCGAGAGAACCCCAAAGAGTTGAATCTTTTGCTGATTAGGATATGATCGCATTCTTCAGGCACAAGCTGAAGGTCAAGATCAGATGTGATAGAAAAAGATTACATTCCTCAGTTTATGAAAAAAGAGGTATACAAGTATTGAGCTTGTGTGTACTAAAATAAGTCAAGTATTTTATTTACTTCCTCTCCAGGAGGTTAGACCCAAGGTCAGGTGTGGGTTTTGATGAAATTGTTTCTGTAGAACCAACTGGATTCGAACCCGGCACACCCAGGTCCTCAGTCTGCATCATTAACCACTTAGCCAACGTCGTTCCCTGCCTGAGCATGGAACACACGGTTCCTCGTTCTGTCCGAACCAAGTTTAGCCTCTTTGCTAGTAGAGTAAATGAGTTACCCCCTCTCCCAGGTAATAGAAATCCTACAAAATGTCCACTCCTCACTTTCAATTTGTTGTCCTCGGCCTCCCCAAAATTGTATTTATCTTGGAAGAACACCACCTATTTTTAAAACTCTATCCCCTATGTTCTTTTTTCTCCCACTTAGATTCCACTCCCGTTTAGAGATTGATCTATTTGTTTTCGGTTCTGAACAAACAGGAAAACAGTGGGCGGTCTATCATTTAGAAAGGGTTGGGAGGGTCTTACTAACTGAAATCTTTAAATTTTTGTTTTTTCTCCACTCCCCGTTTTATTCCAATGAAATCCGTGTATATAAATATATTTATGAAAAATAAAATTTTCAACAAATTTGAGGACATTTCAAGTAGGATGGCTTCCACAGTAAATGTGGTATTGTGGTGAGTGAGATTATTCTAGTTAAAAGTAGGATGGACATTGTTATCATTATTGACCAAAGATGACCAACAACCCCTCACTTTTGACGGCCTTATACCTAATTTGTTTTTAATGTACATTTTTATATTTTGTTAAAATAAATAATTCAAACTGCCCTTTTTAGGGCAACTTTCAACATACTAAAATGTGATCAAACTGCCACTGTTTGCTGCTGTCTGCTTCCTGAGATGTCTACCTCTTTCGAACTAGCTTCTAAAGTTCCTGCTATAGCTCCGACTCTCGCACAGCTCATGCAGCACTGACTCCAGCTCCTTTCTGCAGCTCGCACTCTGGCTCCTGCTCATTGTTCCTGTAGCTCTGACCAAGTGGATATCTTCTATATTACCATTAAATAATTTCTAGTGCCCGTCGATGTCTTACACTTGCTTGTTCCTGCTAATCTGGCTCTTGGCCACATCCACATCGACCAGACCTATATGAGGCACCTCATTACACCTCAGAGACGTCCACATCAAACTCTGTGCAATGTCATTCCATGCTGTCCAGCTTTCAGAGACGTCATTCCTATCGATCCAGCCTTTTCTGCTGCCCAGTTTCCAGGGGCGGTATTCCGCCTTTCCGGCAATTCTTGCTTCCAGAGACGTCATCAAAGCTATTCCCCCAGTTCTTCTCCTTATTTCTTTTTGCACCTATTATTATTATACTTTTAAAGTGTGAAAACCGATTGTTAAATTTATCATCTCTGAATTTGTTATTGTAAAATTGACTGATCAAAAACACTGTACTTCTATCGATCCTGATCCAATCTCCATGAACTTCGCATCGGCAGCATTCGGGCATGCTAAGTAAACACCTCAGAGATGATGAGCCGAATGGTGGCAGCCGATACCTTCTATAAATTGCTGCGTCGTATTTTTTTCAGTTTTATCTTCAAGAATGATTGCAAAAAACAAAAACAAAACGAACAAAACAGCGAAATTACTGTTAATAAATAACTTTTTGGTTTTTATTTTTATAACAAAACAATGCTAAACAACTGTTAATAAATAATAATAACAATAATAATAATAATAATGATAATAATATCTTTTCTTTCTATCAAGCGGCACATGTAATAACATTTCGGACATTATTTTTTTGCCAACAGCGTTTTTTCCTGGCAGAATGAAATGACCCCTTCGCGCTACACAGCTCTTCATAATTCAGTTGTTTTTCTTTTTTTATTTAACAGGAAATAAACATACACTGGCTTTGATTAATTTCTTCTGGCTTTAATTAATTTCAATATTGATTAAAAAAATTGTCGTCTGGTTACTGAGAGCTGATTGGCTAATAGCTTGGCATGTCTCTGCCACTATTCGGCTCGGGTGTTTACAAAGCATGCCTGAACACTGCCGACGTGAAGTTCACGGAGATTGGGTCAGGATCAAACACAGACAAAAAAAATGGTGCAATTTTCTTTTTTTTCAGGTTGAAAATATAGTAAAATAAATGACTTAACCTACCACTAAACCTTGCCATTTAGACTTAGGTTTATTGGTAGGGTAAGTAATTTTTTTTCACTAATTTCTTTAAGGAATAAAGTTCTCTCAACAGCAGAGAGCGAAAGCCAGCCATTTTGATTCTTGTTTGACGAAAAAGAGAGCTTTGAACAATATCTAATTTGAAAAAAAAAAAAAAATGAAAGTAGTTTCAGAAGGTTGAAGCATACAGGTCGGTAAAAAATTAAATTTTAATGCGTTTGGTGAAAAGTTATTTGTTGTATGATTTCTCGACTGTTACCTATACTGCAAGATTACCATGCTTTCATTTATCCATTACAGATTTTGTTATTAATAAAACCTGACTAAATTATGGGGATTTGAAAATGTTGCGATAAATATGATCTCGATCTTTTACACTGTTGCTGTTATCGTTACTGTGTCTGCTTTTTTAGTTGTAAAAACAGCAGACCACTAGTTATCATCGAGCTTCTAATGGTATGATCTAGCGCTGTCATTGTTAATTAAAAGCAGCTTTACATGCAGCCTTATCCTCGTTCTCCTTGGTTGCGGCACTGCTATAAAAGAGGATTTGGGATATTCCCCAGCAGAACTGGTTTACGGAATACCATTGGCATTGTTCACACTTTCTCACTAACAAAACAGGCACACTAATATACACATATACCCATCTTCATGCCTATCCTATTTACACAAACGTAAACGGCGCCAGCCGAAATGAACACGTCTACTTAGTTTCTACTTAGGGACAAAAAGCTTTCTTTCATCTAGAACGATCTTGGACTCCTTGAAATGTCGTATTATACCAACTTTTTATCTTTCGTTGTCAACTGAAGCATGCTTGTTTTAGTTTTTGCCAAATTAATTGAATTGTGAATAAAAAGTAATTACTATGTATGGATAGATTTTGACATTCTTTCATTTGATATTGTCTTCCCGGTGCTTCTGCTGTTTAACAGTGACATGTTAAAAAAAAAAAATAGCTAAAGAAATGTATAAACTTTGTTATTTACTTACGTGGTAACTTAATAGAAGACTGTACACCAAAAATTACGCCAATTCATCTAGTAATTTAAAAATATAAAAAAAGCTATTTTTATCGGTCGTCACAATCTTGTATCTTTCAATCGCTCGATTTTATCATGGGTCGCCAAGGGAGAAGGGAAATAACTGAGTTATCTAAATTGGTAAAAAAACGACTTATCTCCCTTGCCTAAACTGGTTACAAAATGTCTAACGATACGTAAAATTGTTTTTTTTTCCTTTTTATTCTAATTTAATAAATACTGGATGAATTTGTGTGTTTTTTCCTATAAAATCTTATTGTCATCAAACACGTAAGTACATAAAGTTTATACATTTCTTTCACTATTTTAATGTCACCGTGAAACAGCAGAAGTACCGGCCCCCCCTCTACAACCCCCCCCCCCAAGAGGTACTTTGGTTCAGCTGCAAAAATATGCTGGTCGCTCCAATCGTCAGCCATTTACTAATAAAATAAATACATCCCTCTCCGATAAACACTCGTGTATTCAAGCATTATTGTCTATTTGTCGTCTGCTATACGTAATAAGATTTCAATGGAGATAGTGTCTGTCATAATTTTTTCCTCATTAAAATATTAATATATAATACTAATTTTATTTGTGATATTCAATAGAGAAATCGTCCCTTTTTCGAAATGATTTCTTTTTAAATTTTCTTCCCAATTTTCTGCGAACCTGCGCTTCCCGTCGCCATCTTGAATTTTGATCGCCATCCACGATACCAGTCACATTTTAAGAATCATTTCGTTTCTTCCTTGAAAACAGATTATAAAATAAAAAGTAAGTATTACTAATTTAATTTTTTACCACAGGGACGCGTCTAAACCATTATATATATATATATATATATATATATATATATATATATATATATATATATATATAGTGTCCGATTTTACCATGTAAACAAAGAGATGTCTCCCCCCGTTAAGTATTTATTGAAAATGGGTAAAGGTTTATTTTTATGTTGTTGTATTTTTAAATAATATTAAATGAGGAACCATTTCGAGTAAAAATCGACTTATTATTACCTATATAATTGTAAGAAAAACATGTTTGAAATGTGTAAATATACTACAAACTAACATAGAAAATGGACGCAACGAAAAACGGAATGGAAGTACGAAACAGACCAGCACTTTGATTATCTCAGAATTTCTTTGATTCCCGGAATAGTATCTATAAAAAAGAGGTGAAAAACATTTTAATTTTTGTATTTTTATTGAGTTGTGAAATCAAGAAACTTAAATAAATTATTTTTATAATTTGTGAAAAAAGTGGTGACGATACTCACGCGGAGAGAAGGGGTGGTCCGGAAGGTGAAACCTGATGACTTCGAACCTTTTATACGAGTAGAGAAGGCAGTCGAGTGTTATAAAATCTTCCTCACTACTAGAGAGCGGCATTAACATTAGGACTTGCTCTCAGCCACACCTCTGTTAACCTGTTCAGATATTATCTCTTTATTTTGTTACCAAGCTTACAGCTACCCCCCCCAAAGGATTATTCGTCATTAGTTACAACTGTTACTTGACTCCCCGATTTCGGTGAAAAGTCGCGAATCGGCAGTATTTCGCAAAACTACAACCGTCACTAATTATTACTGCACTTCTACTATTCATCCCTTTCTAACGGTCGAAAGATTTTTTCGACACATTGCGAAATAGTCTGCAACAGTTTGAAGTCGGTTGGACCTTTTTTGCTTGTCTGCTTACTGCCTTTTCACAGTTTTTTTTTCAAAGAATTACCGTTACAGATATTTTACACCCCTTCAGGCAAAATGGCAGAAAATATCGATACAGTACGCAACTAAATTTCAGTTATCAAGGATGTGGTCCAGACGAAACTTGCAAGTTTACCAGCTGGAAGGACCTCTTCACTTACATTTTCAGTGTTCGAGGAACAGATCATTACCTATCTGGTGGAAATTGACTCTCACATTAGCCATATCAGACTTCACGACCCCTCCTCCCGTGGAGAGTTGGTCTTCGGAATACGCAGGGTTTTGGGATTCTCTCCACCAACTTCGTATAACTAATCCCCCCTCCAACTCTGATAACGCATTTGGCCTGCCTCCACGCTCTCGACCATCTTACTCCTTTCCTCACAGGACTCCTTCTTCCTTTGTAGTGAACTCTCCTCAGGTACACATAACGGCACCTACCTTTAGTGGTCGAGAAATGGGAGAGGACATTATGAGCTTTCGTAGCTTTCTCTCTCGATTTGAGAATTGCATCGCAGAAATGGCGAACGACGCTGAAAGACTAAACTTTCTTAAGTGTTCTGTAACTGGAAGTCCTCTTCTGCTCATCAAACACCTGAGTGTATGCGACTTGAACTACCAAACAGCAGTAGACCTCCTTAAGTCGGAGTATTTGGATGAAGAGGAAATCATCCAGCAGATAGTCCAAGATATCCTGGATTATAAAGTCTGACGCGATTGCCCCTCTACTGATTTAGGGGAATTCCTGGCCAAAACTGCTGCCCTCCTCACAGAACTGGGAGATTCCTTTGGCTGTGATTTTACAGATGATCACTCAGCATGTGCTCACTTTATGCCCCAAATTTTGTTCATCAAGTTCCACAAGGAGATAAAGAGAAAAATTATTCTGCTAACCGGACGAAGAATCCCTTCTTTGTCCTCTTTACTTCGTGACACTGGAGAAGCAATCAAACGACTGTGTGTCAAGGAGGGCAGATCAACCCATCCTACCTTCCCGAGGTTCCATGGCTCTCAATGTCCCCCCTCACGGAAACCAGGAGGTTCGACCCCTTGTAAAGATACATCCTTCCTTACCTCGACCGAAGCCACAGGAAGTATTCCTCCTGTCATGCGCGTCTCCTTCTCTTGGGGAAACAAGACCATACATTTTAACTGTCTGCTGGACACCGGAAGCAGGCATACTTTTGTTTCGAAAGAAGCTCTATGACCCCTGCATATCCCTGATTCTGGGGGTTGAGACTATGAGCTTTCACTCCCCACATTCCAGAGACAACATAGGAAGTGCTATCGAGAGATTTCTTTGAAGACCGTCTAGGAATAGGACAAATATTGTTACTCCCCATTCTAATGCACGAGAATTTGGATCTTTCATCACGCTTGGAACATCTAGATGACCCGTTGGACAATTTCTGGGAAATGGGATATACACTAGCCGGAGATTTAAGATTCAAGGTATTCTTGGACTGGATGTTATTCAATATTTAAGACCCCTCCAAATTGTGCCCTGCGCTCGGGGCCAGGCCTTTTCAGTGCCATCCGGACTCATTCCCTTTGGAAGAGAAGATTCTTTCCTCTCCGAGGAGAACCCATCTCTTCAGGAAAATGTAGGCCTCTCTTCCTGCAAGTTATTGGATTCTATGGAGAATGTTGAATCATCCCTTTTGTGCTTTGCGTTGGAGTCTAAATCCACTTATACAGATCCATTAGGAGATTTCGTCCCAGACAGCCAGGTACAGAGGGAATTGGAGCTCATGTTCAGCATGGAATCGCTGGGGCTTCCCGAGGAGAAATCGACCAGGAGAAAGTGAAATATTTTCAGGAGAACATTATTCTAGGACGGCAAATATTATGTGGAACTACCTTGGCATATGAATAAATTATCACGTGTTCGTTCCAATCACGCGGTCTCTCTCCGCATTTTGGACCGGGTGGTTAAGAAATTAATGAAAGAGGGTGTGTACGAAGAGTACTGGGAGGTATTTCGTCAACAGGAACTAGATGGCACCATTGAGGAGATCAAGGTACTTCCTCACCAATTCAAAAATTATGTGTGGATTCCTCACTGACCCATCATGAAGACGGACCCAAGATTATTCAATTGCGTTTTAAAGGTTGAAAACTCTGTTTCGTTAAACGAAGTAGCCTACCCCAGGATTAATCTGACCGGCGATATGCTGAACCTCTTGCTTGCATTCAGGTTTAACAAATATGTGCTGTTAGCAGATATTAGAAAGGCATTTCTGATGATTCGTCTGAAACTGGAGTCTGATAAGAACAGGTTTTGCTTCTTCCTCCGCGATGGAGATCGACTTCGTTGTTACAGGTATACGACAATCATTTTTGGTTTTGTGTCAAGTCCCTTCATCCTAGGTTGCATATTAAAATTCCATGCAGCACGATTTGCCCCAGACCGTTGTCGATCTATGATGGAGGAGCAATTTTACGTGGACAACTTGGTAATGACAAGCAGAATCAGAAATCATTACCGAATTGTACTCCACCTCTAGAGCTTGCCTGCAAGAGGGAGGTTTTGAGTTGCAGGCCTGCAACTCCAATTGTGCCACCCTCAGAGGAAAAATGAGTCAGGACAGCACCCATGGAAGCAGTTGAGAGAGAGTATTAGGTTATCGCTATGCCTCACTAACAGAAAAAATGAGTGTCAACCCGGTGAAATGCCAGCCGGATGCTTCGACCAAGCGAAGAATACTGGCTGAAGCCGCTAAAATCTTTGATCCCTTGTGCCTTTGCCTTCCTGTGACCCTGCGGAGCTGAGTACTAATGACCAAATTATGGAAAAGAGGACTAGGATGAAATGAAGAGATCCCAAATAAATATCAAATACTATGGAGGACTCTTGCTCGGGACCTGTCTGACCTGAGTGATTTGCAGTTTGACTGTTGTGTCTTCCAAGGAGGTCAAGAGGGAGAGTTATTCGTTTTTTGTGACGCCTCTGCTGAGACGTATGGGTTTATGGCATATGTCTTGCATCTGGGCCATCCCCGGTTTATTTTTGCTAAAGCCAATGTGGCCCCCTCCAAGACAAAGTCGCTCTTGACATTGAAGCTAATGGCCATATACTTGGCTCTAAAGTGCTTGCCCTCAGTGTTGGTGGGCTGCAGGGGTTTGATCCCCACCAAGTTGTATATAGCAACGGATGCACAGGTGGTCTTGTCGTGGATTCTTTCACAATCTATGGCAAGTAAGAATGTTTTTGAACAAAATCGGCTAAAGGATGTCCTTCATATGAGGAGTCAACTTGCTACTCTCCACGGACTCGAAGCGGTGTTCCGTTATACTCTAACCTCTCAAAACCCAGCTGATCTCATTACCAAAGGAATGTCTTTGAAGAAGTTGAGGTCGGTTTTCAAATTTTGGTATCATGGTCCCTTTTGGTTGGGGGGAGGAAGTTCTGCTTGGCCGGTACAGGATATGCCATGTCTCAGCAGGCATTCCCAGCAAATGGCATCAGCATGTGTGGGTGTTTCCATGACCCTTGAGACGGATTGTACTCCCTTCATCAACTTTGGACGTTTCTCCCAAGGTCAGAGTGGTGACCTTGGTGTTCACGTTCATTAATAGGCTTAGGGGACGCCACGAGGATGCGAGAGGAAAGGCTAAAATATATGTGATGAAGAACTTACAGGCACAATCCTGCTTGGTAGAATTAGATTTCTTACAGGATCCCTCTGGAAAATCGGTCCCCTCATTGATCCATTCTCTTGATTTGTTTCTGGACCAGGATGGCCTTATCTGTTCTCGAGGCTGAATAGACAGATCACCGCACCTCAATTTCGAGGTAAAAAAACCCATCTTTTTGGGCAAGTACCACCACATCACTAAACTTATCATTCTGGATTGTCATTACAGGAGCGCTCATTTAGGAGTGGGGTCTACTCTAGCAAAGCTCAGGCGTTGTGGTTTTTGGATTCCTCAAGGGAGACAGGCAATCACTAAGGCCTTGGCATCTTGCTTATGTAGGAAATACAATTCAAGATCTGTTCTCCCCACTAATTCGGCTAGTCTTCCAGTGTCCCGGGTCGAGTTTGCAGAGCCCTTCTAAAACACTGGAGTGGATTTTACTGAACATTTTTGGATCAAGAGCAGGTCTACGGAAGAAAAGGTGTACCTTTTACTATTCATCAGAGCTATACATGTGCAGGTGGTGCCTGGCATGGAAATGTTATTTTTCGTGCAGGCCTTGGTTAGGTTCACTAACCTTTATGGTGTGCCTCAAGCATTTTATTCAGATAATGCTAAGACATTTTCATGAATACCAAGAGAAATTTGCCACCTCCAATATCAAGCTGCGCACTATTCTCCTGTATTCTCCCTGGTATGGAGGTGTGTGGGAGAGATGCATACAAACTGTCAAAACATGCCTGCACAAAACCATAGGCAGGGGACGAGTTGATTACTTCTCGCTGCTGACTATCATTTCGGACATCCAGAGGGCGGTCAATAATCGTCCTCTCACCTATTGGGAATTTGCAGACCGAGGACTAGAGGTCGTGACCCCTAGTATGTTCCTGGGACCCAGGAAAAACCCTGGATTGATGTTTAAGCTAGGAGCAGATGACCTGACAAATACAGCTCCTCCTGGTTGCAGAAAATTGGTCGAGGCTATGATGCTGCAGAATGAATGGTTGGAAAATTTCCGGAATGTGTGGTATGTCTTAGGGAGAGGCCCCAAGGCCGATCAGAGGAGTCTTCACAAACCGATTAAGGGTAAATGATGTTGTCCTCATCAAGAGCCCCCTTAAACACAGACCATTTTGGCTCTTGGGGTTTGTCTTGGAACTTTTAGGATCCGACAGGGTATCGTCAGGTCGGCTTGTATCAGGCAGAGTGATGGTGCAGTAGTGGTGCATTCTCTGAAAAATCTATTTCCATTGGAGCTTTCCCTTTCACCCGAGGAGGCTGGACAAACTGCAGACTCCTCTTCCCCGTCCAATATTCCAAGCAGCCCCATAGCAGAGGAGCCCACACTGGTTATGCCTGAAATGCAATTCTCCTCAAGGAGATGAGAAGATGATTGCCTGTGATCGGTGAAACAAATGGTTCAATTTTAGATGCGCAGGTGTGGAAAGGGCTCCGCCGGAGAGACAGAAGTTGTACTGTCCAGAGTGCGCTCCCCACAAACGCCGGTAGGGCAGACCCAGCTTACTTCTGGCTTAAATTAAGGTCCTGGGTACAACTATAACCTACCTCTTACCTCTCCTCTTTTTTCTTTCTTTTTTTTCTCTTTTCTCTTGTTCGGGAGTTTGTGAAAGAAGAGGTGACGATACTCACACGGACAGAAGGGGTGGACCGGAAGGTGAAACCTGATGACTTCGAACCTTTTATACGAATAGAGAAGGCAGTCGATTGTTATGAAATCTTCTTCACTACTAGAGAGCGGCATTAACATTAGGACTTGCTCTCGGGCACACCTGTTAACCTGTTCAGATACTATCTCTTTATTTTGTTACCAAGCTTACAGCTATCCCCCCCTCCCCCAAGGATTATCTGTCATTAGTTACAACTGTTACTTAACTCTCCGATTTCGGTGAGAAGTCGTGAATCGGCAGTATTTTGCAAGACTACAACCTTCACTAATTATTACTGCACTTCTACTATTCATCCCTTTCTAACGGTCGAAAGATTTTTTTGACAAATTAACTACAAGAGTTTGTTTCAGTATTCCATGCTTTACAATCCATGTTTTCATATGCTTCATGTCAGTATTGCGTGTTTTAGATGAAAAATGTATTAAAAGGTCTTAAAACAGGTAATAATAAGTAGAATTCGACTCGAAATGGTTCCTCATTTAATATTATTAAAAAAAAACAACAACAATATAAACAATTTTCATCGCCTGTACATAATTTTTTATTACAAAACTCCAAACTAGACCCTGTTGCAGGGTCCGGTTACCTAGGGAGCAGCGCCAGGTGCGAGGCTTGAGAAGTACCATTACTCTGGGGCAATGTTTTGTCGGCAGCGACAGAGGAAATGGTGTCAGGCGCTGAATGAGCTAGAGTGGAGATGGACACTGCTTTTATAGTGTCTTGCTGACTGCTGCTGGTACAACGCAATGAAATTTGATTCGTTGGAAAGAAAGTATGTTGATTTCTGTCACACAGGTTAAGGCACTCAAGGTTTAAATATCCAGTTTATTTTAAGTGTGGCGCGTCATAAAAATGAGTGTCGGCATGACAACCATTATATGAAAATGTATTAGTAAACCTAAAACTTCCTGCAATTTTCAGTGCTTTTACAAATCGACCCCAATGAGGGATGATATTATTCGGTAAAATCTGACAAAGTTACGACAACAGCTGAAAGGCGACAACACAATGAAATCCAGGTTCTAGAAACATGAAGGGGGGAAAACAACATTTACTTATATATTTGGTACTGGTGGTACAAAACGTCAGTTTCAGCATGGGTCGTAAAGTGTAATACCCCACCGGAAGATGCTGAAACACTTAGCCAATCAGATTGCAGCAGACGACAATTGGCAATAGCAGAATTGAATATAGTGTAAAATTCAAGAGGTTCAGAAAATTGATTGAAACGATCATGAATTTCATCGAGTTAGGACAGACACTTCAGGAATTATCTAATTTTGTTAGAAAAGAAAACTTGTAGGACAAGAGATAAAGTTGCAGAACATGCTCTTTTTCACACTAACCTTACAAAAAAAAAACCAACCTAACCCTAACCTAGTCGGTCAGGTTAAAAAAACTTCTAACCCAACACTAACCCTAATCTAGTAAATAACGTTTTTTTTTCTTGATTTAAATGTTTTTTTCTTTAATTTTTCCCATTTGATAGCATCACTTTGTTTCAATTTTGATACCACAAACTTTTAATTCGGCTTTTCACATAAACTGACAGAAGATGCCGACAGAACGTCGATTTCAGCAAGTCGAAAACTGCACCAGTACCATATATTTAAATTGTTGCATTGTATCTTTTTTATAAATTGTTGCTTTTTTTGGTAATTAGTAACAATTATTGTATTATTGGAGCCATACATTGCTAATTTTTGCTAACCATTACTATTACCGACAAATTATTCAAAAGTAAATACGTTGGGAAATTAGTTTAAAAACAATTTATTTTGCTTTATCTACTGATGTGTGACTTATTTCCATTAAAGTATTTAATAGAAGACATAAGCCTTTAAAGTTTCATACCTATTTTTATTTAGTTATTTAGTAATGTAAGCAAAAGAGGCTACTTTTCTTCAAATTTGATATTTACAAACTTTTAAACTTATATTAATTTATTTAAATGCAATAGATCACAAATTAGAAGATATAATTCAGATTATCCTTATTGTAAGTTTAGTTTATAAAATAATATAATTCTAACAAAAGATTATTATAAGGCTTCATGCTTTGTCTGGAGCAATTTTTATAAAAAAAAAAGTACTTTTTGACTAATTTCCCAAGGTTATTTCCTTTAAAATAATTTATGTCGATAATAGTAATGATAACCTAATATTCCTAAAAATAAAAATGTGGATTCTACTGTTTTTTTTTATGGGAAAACAGGCTGAAAAAGTAGTGTTACATAGCCGTCCTGGAATGGGCCGTGGCAGTTCTCGCCTTGTATATCCGTCCTGGAATGAGCCATGGCAGTTCTCGCTTAAACAACTAGTCATTTTTAACACCAAAAATGTATATGTTGCATGCCTTTTAATTTCTCGTACCTTCTCTCTTTCCTCGTCGTGTGGAGGGTGTCGTCTTGATATCGTCTAGTTTCTCGTATCTTTTCTTTTTCCTTGCGTGGAGGGGTGTGTCGTCTACTGTGTCTCGTACATTTTCTTTCGTCTGGTGGAGGGGTGTCGTCTAGTAGTTGTCTTCTTTCTTCTCTTCTCTACTGCCGTGAACATCGCCACTACAACAAAAGCCTCATACCACGATTCATGAGACAAACAACCATTTAAACTTTCATTTGTTTATTTCAGGCGTCAGTCTACCATCAATGGAGATGCTTCACTAACGTTGAGGGAGAGACCAAATTCTTACTTTATCATAGTTACTTCCTAGCTTAAGTCCTTAGCCATTCGAGGAGGGGGGGAAGAAGAAATCTCATGCCTGTATTCTCTTAGGGAAATAAATTCCCATTTCTCATTTCAAACTACATAGAGAAACACGTCTGTTCGATTTGCTTCCACTAACCAGACTCGCAAAACTCTGCTTCCTAAACAAAAGCCTGGTATGTCACAGAAACCCCATGCACAGGTGCACCTTGACCCTTAATCTGAGGTCTCGTCAACGTGGTGGCCCTGTCAACGTCTTTGAGACTGTGAGAACCAGTTTATTCTGCACTCAACTGTATGAGTCCACCCGCACTAAATTGCGCAAGCCAAACCAAACGATTCCTCACACATGCGTTCACTTCAAGATGCGTCCGGCCCCACAGGGCCATTATCCAACAGTAGGAGGTAAAAATTAAATTAAAAAACATAATTTTATAGATTCACTCCCGTCTCCAATCTAGTATTTTTTGTTTATTTTATGTTTTCGAGTACCCTGAAAACGATTTTGGTATTGAAAAACGTTGCAAATAAGTAGTTTGGTTGTTACGTTATATGGCATCAGGGACAGGGGGAACCCCCTGATAACACCCTAACTGGCTCTGAAACGATAGTGATTCTATAAAAATACTTAAAAAGATTTTACGTAGTTGGGGAACATTTTCGCATATAAATTTAACATAAAATGATCACCCACTTCTAAGCCACTAGGTGGTAATTATCATTTACTTCCAAACTGAGTTATCGATTTCTGTATTTTTAAAATCTAATTTTTTTGCTGAAAAAATACATTAAAACATCTTATAAATAATTAATTACTTTTTTCCTGTTTTCCTTACTAGACACCACCCTCAGGTGTCTTCGATCTCTCTCCAAGTGTTTGTCAGGACAACCTGACATGAAGATACTTCCCCCTACAAGTAAACCCTGACCAAATATTCAAAATAACATAGTATTTGCAGCACATATAAGATCTTTTCGGTATTGCTATATACTGGCTTATACGAGAAATAGTACACCTTCTCCTAGTGATGTTATCGTAACAACACATAGCTGGATACTCCACCAGACTAGATGAATTCTTGTCCTGCAATCCGGTAAGACCAAGAGACCACAAGAAAGATATACTATAACATAGTTAACTGGTCAATTGATGAGAGGAAAACTAATGTTCTTAACTTCTTTATTAACTCAACGTTTGACAAGTCAAATAGATGTTTAATGCAATATTTAAATATCTATCTATCTCATATAGAGATCAAGTGTAAGCCCCAAGAAGGGTCCCTTGATTTCTGAAAACTTTGATTGAAGTAAAATAAAACAAAAAGATCAATATTATTCAACGTTCTGCCAGAATTACTGCCCATCTGGCTCTAATCGCATGTGTTGTCCTATCTATTTGCAAGTTTTTGCATAGTGGGATTAGGCCCTCCCCCTCTAGAACCATGCCTTTTTGTCATTTCTCTATAAAGTCAATCATGGATAATCATCAGCGGCCATGGACCCTTTTTTAGTTCATGTTGTATAATGTTGACAAAGTAAGGGATCTAAGGGATCAAATACTGACAAAGTTAGGGACTTAAGGGGTCAAATGCTGACAAAGTAAGGGATCTAATGTTGACAAAGTAAGGGATCAAATGCTGATCAAGTAAGGGATCAAATGCTGACAAAGTAAGGGATCAGATACTGACAAAGCTGGAAAATTGCCTCTGTGGTACCAGTCTTTAAGAATTCTGGAGATAAAACTGACCCTCAGAATTATTGCCCCATCAGTCTTTTCCCAGTTATCACTAAAATCTCTGAATCCTTAATTAATCTAGCTATAGTCCGGCACCTTGTTAATGCCAAACTTCTTTCTGACCATCAGTATGCATTTAGGCAAGCATGGTCTACTGCAGATATCCTAACGATCATCTCTGAATACATATACCATACACTGGACTAGGCAGGTGAAGCTAGGACTGTAGCGCTTGATATATCCTAAGCCTTTTAAAAGGTCTGCCATAAAGGGCTTCTCATAAAAATTAATTCATATGGTATTACTGGACGAATATTTAATATAATTAGATCCTTCCTATCCAAAAGAAATATCCAGGTTGTCCTCGATGACCGTTTATCCAAACAACATGACATAAATTCAGGTGTACCCCAGGGATTGATGCTTGGACCTTTATTCTTCCTGATATTTATAAACGACCTCCTTGATGACATTGTGTCTGAGATGGGTATACTTGCTGACGACACCACACTCTACTCTCATCATGTGGGCAAAACGGATGTGCACATATCCGAGGCAATGGCTGAATCCTTAGAAAGTGACCTCCAGTCTGTAGTGGAATGGGGTCATAAATTGATGATAACATTTAATGCTTCTAAGACAAAGCTTGTCTCCTTCAACAGCTACAAGAAACCTCTTCAACCACCGATTGCCATGGCAAATAACACTCTAACTGAGAGTCCAACGTTCAAACTCATCGGCTTAACATTCACAGGTAACATGAATTGGAACAAATACATAGAAGATATTGCCAAGGTTGTTGCAAAGAATATGGACTCCTTCTACTGTGGTAGAAAACTTCTCACACCTGACAGTATCCTATATCTCTACAAAGTCTCCATCTGCCCATGCATGGAGTATTGTTGCCACATTGGCTGGTGCACCATCCACTAGTTTTTCCCTGAGTCGCTAATCTAATAGGTCACTCACTATTCATCAAGCTCCAGCACCTGTCCCATCGCTGCAATGTTTACAAATACTTCAATAGAATGTGATTCGATGAACCTGCTGCTCTGGTGCTCCCTCAATGTAAATACACTAGATCAACACAACAATCAGCTAAATCCTGTACATTCACTGTGGAGGTCCCTAGATGCCGGAGAGCCTTCTACTTCAATAGCTTCGTTTCTCGTACTGTCAGCTTTTGGAACTCTCTACCTGCTCCCTGTTTCCCTGACTATACCGACATACATAAAATTAAAACTAATGTGACTAAGCATCTCGCTGCACAGCTCCTAATTTAGGATGACCCTCAAAATGTTTACCCTATTTCTCAGTAGTCCCTAACGTCTACAGTGGCACCTTGCCTTGTTTAGGGTAAACTATGTTTAAAAATGTTTATTTTTTCATTAAAAGAAAAACTCTAAAGTGAATCAACTTATTTTTAATTTCAATTTCACCATTGCTCCTTCAAAACGACTTTAATTTTTTATTATTTTAAGTAAAACAACATACTTTTTCGGGAATTATACTTTTAATTCTTCTTTGTAAATTACTTTTGTTATTTGCCTTATTAGTACCAATGACCTATAATACTTGACTTTTGGCTAGAAACTTTCATTGTAACCAGGCAGGTTTAAGTCTTCATTAATCATTTGTACCGACGATCACTGTGACAACCATTGTTTAAGTGTGACTTCATGTATAAACAAACTTTTGAATTTAGTTTCAATTTTAAACAATTATATTTAATTTATTTATTGACAAAAAGATACCTTCATAAAATTACTTTAATTTTGAGAAAATTCTTAATTAAAAAGACATTTCAAAACTCATCCGAAAAAAGAGAATTTTAAAGAGCGCATGGCGAGAAATTGACAGTCACTATACGTTGTTGACTATGTCTGTAAACTACTCTCTCCTTCACTCTCTCTTCTAAAATATTCACAGCTACGCACACATAACAATTAGTATACTATTAGTACACTAGTTTAAAAAAAAACTTGATCCTAGCCAATGGCAATACCTCTCTTTCTTCCGAATAATCATGTTATGCAATGTTTCCTGTTATATTTTGATGGTTAAATCGAATTACACATTTATTTATATTTTACTTGTTTTGTTTTAATTAAACACGGGTATACATTGTGTAAACATTAGTCAAGAAAATTATCAACCAAAGTAACAACCATGTAGCTACAAACGAAATTTCAAGGACCCAACAACTCTATTGATGAATGACAACAGGTTTATTAAGGCAAGTTTTCACCTGAGTTGATAATAACAATCGACCCTGTTCTTTATCTGTTAAGGTATTTGAAATGTGGATAGTCTTCCACCTTTATATACTGAGTGATCAAGAACTGGGAGTTTAATGAACTTGTTCATAATCTATTTCTGAGACAAGATTTTCTATGTGTTCGGCTCAGGATTTTTCGACATATAGGAATCAAGTATGTAACACCAAGTCCTTAAAACATTAGAGTTCCAACTGACTTTTTTGACATCTACTGTGCTTGGGTCATAGAAAACCGAACTGATCTTGTAGCTATTTTTTTTTATTCTCTCATCAAAAATGGGATTCAACCATCTTTCCACTTTGGCTCTATTTCCCACCATTACCTGCTGCCATTTTCCAATGCCTATGAAAAGTTTTCTTTAATTTGTTTTTCTGCAAAAAACATTAAATTTTCTTTTTTCTGTCTTTTTTTGCCCTTTCTTCTATTTACTTTTCTCCCATTTCTTTTTTTCATCTCCCTTCTCTCTCCTTCATTTCTTCATCTTTTTAAAAATTTCTGGTTTGCTTATTTTTCTTATGGATCATTGGTCATTCAATTTTTCTTTTTTCCAACTATAATCCCACCTTTTCTCTTTCAATTAGTAAGTCAAGGCAGAGTAACTTTTTTGCAGAAATATATTTTACTTTTGCCACTGGCAAATTTTTCAGTGACATTATTTAGGTGTCACATATGCCGTTTCATGTTTACAATTTTAGTTGGTTAAAATTTCTGGTTCAATTCTAGGGTTGTCTAGCATTTGTTTCCCTTTTTAAAAGCTCTATTTTTACTAAAACTCTCTAGTGGCTCCACCATGGGGTGGCATACATTTCTACCTCTGTTCGCATCCCGACTGCTTGCCCAGTCAAGAAGTTATCTTTTCCGATTGATAGTTAGAATCTCCCATTTCTCCAAAGCCTAGCAATTTATATAGATATTATCTTCTATATTTTTAACAAGAAAATCTTTTTATCCCCAAGAAGTTCCAGCTGACATAAACAGAAAAAAGGTATTTTTTATTTGTTTTATAGAAATCACTCCAGACAAAGTATGAAGCCACTTGATGTAAGGAGCTAACAAAAACGATATGATTATCGCAAAGACAGGAGATGCCTATTGGCTTTAGTCTTGAAAAGACTAAAACTATAGGTAGGAGGAAAACAGTAAGCAGGAAAAAAGTTCTACAAGCCTGCAGTTCTTGAAAAGAAGCTACTGGAATAGGAAGCTGTATTACAATGAGCTATCAAACGAGCGAATTGGTGGAGACTACTAGACCAACGAGCTGGAACAAAGGAAGCAGAAAATAGATCACATAACTCTGAAGAACACATGCCATAATAGTATTTATAGAAAAGACTGAGACTAGCAACATCACGTCTGTGTGAGAGAGAGTGAAGAGAAGAAGAAAGGGTAGGGCCAATCAAATTACAGATACGTATCAGGGCCGGCGGGACAGTAATAAAAGTGGGTGGGTGGGGGGTTCTCCTAAAAGTGGGGGGCCCGGCCCACATTGTGCCTAGAATGTCAAATATGGGAATAAATTCAATATCTTGACTAAAAATGATCGTCCGATAGTGGGTGAGAGCTCGTTAGAAACGGAATAGAATTTAGTCCAGGCGATATAGCACATTTTAGGGCCCAACTTGGAACAAATTGCAACATAATTTTTTTCACCACCAGGCATTCCCATGAGGTGTCTAGAACATCATACTAAAAGTCCTAAGAAATCAACGTTGAGGAAATATGTCTAATTTGCATAAATCCAAGATGGCCGCCAATTTTCGATAATTTGCCATATCTCCGCATTTAGATGTCATAATTGAGTGATTTGAAGTGCTAAAATGGGGTTTTTGAACACAAGGATTTACGTGGAGTAGGTTACATTTTTATTGGATAAAGAATTTATAGCCAAAAATCCAATATGCTGGAAAGAATGTCTATTTTTAGAATGTATTTGCTCAACATTTTATTTTTTTCGGTACATTTTTTAACCTAGGGCCTACTGAAATGTAGGAAAACACAATTGTAGCCATAGATAAGTTTGTTATCATACTCATGAACAACAGTAAGCCTGTGTTTCAACAACAGATCATCAATATTAATTTCAAGAGTGTCAATTCCAGTTGTGCCACTTTGCGGTATCCGGCTTAAGCATCGTCGTCTACATCATCTGACAAATCTGGCACCTGTGAGTTAGAGCAACTTGTACCACGACATTCTCTATACACGGCAGTGCAATGGAGACCATATTTTTGGCATGTGCACCTCCTTGTTTTGCAGTTTTTCTTGCAGCTACAACAGATGACATCCAGTATCTCCGGTGGTGCTGCGGGCTGATCTGTCTGTATAGGCATGCACCTTCTGTCCACAAGGTGCCATCCCCAATCTTGTGGCTTCATGTTGACACATGTTCCTTTCCACTCCATTACCTGGTAATAGACACGGAGGCTATGGAATCTTGCAGCTGCTGATGTTGGGGGTAGAGCTTGTGGTTCCACGGAAGATGTGTTCTTGGAAATCTTGTCACAGAACCGTTTGTATCTTAAGCTGTCCAGTCCTTCCTCTTTGGTACCACCGTACAGTGATACCAGAGCTTTCTCTCCTGCAGCAGTTATGTCCGCCGGTGTTTGCCATGATTTGTGGAACATCTCTGATTGCTCACGAAACAGGGAATCAGTCTTCACCTTCTTCACTGCCAAACCTTTTCCCAATCCAAACAGGCGACTAGTGGTATCGCAGCCAAGAATAGCATGGACAAAGAGCAGATGGTCGCAAATCTGAGGACCCAGCAACTCTTTCGACTGCTTTATGCACCACACCCTTCTCGATTTGGTGGCTTGCTTTGACTCTGATACCAGAAACAGTTCGTTTTGGTCATATCAGCGTGATACAATAGGAGGACCAACAAATCTGTGTCGTCACCAATGAGAACCGTATCTCTTGTTCTGGCAGAGGCAAGGGCTGTTTGAACAATGAGGACATCAGCATCATGCTTTGCGTGTTCTGTGCTGCATCCAGCCCTTTCTAGTTTGTCGCTGAGAAAATGTATGAAGCGCTGTTTGTTTGCCTTGTTGTTCAGGAAGTCCTCCTTCTTGGATTGGATGATCATATCACCAGCAAAGCTTACGGTCAAACTAGAGCAGGTTCCTGTTCTTCTTTGTTGTGTGGCATCTTTAGTTGTGGGTTCATCTTTGTAGCCATCGAAAACAATGACAGCAGCTCCATATTTCTGTGTAACATATCTGACATAAATCTGACACACACTATTATATGTGGAACCTCTTGGCCAGGGAATCCGATGGAGTAGCGCGCCACCATCAAGGACATATTGGACTTGGTCTACACTCGGCTCACGTTGTTCTTCATCTATAGACTTCCACAGAACATCAGCAAGGACTGCCTTATTGGCCTGCAAGGGAAGGGATGACGAGTCAAATAAGGCAGGAGGGTGGCTACAAAGTTCGAACTTGAATAACGTTGACAAGTCTTTGCACCGTTCACCTACAATTACCAGTCGCTGGAACACCAATTGTGGATCCACTACTACAGATTCCCCTCTGACTTTGACAGTTGATCTGGATGCAAGTGTCATTGCTTCATCGGCTTTTCGGAAGGTGAACTCTTCCACAGATTTCCCTGCCATGCTCACAAGAATCTTTTCTCCAATTTCTTTTGTTTGGTCAACATTGACTCCGTCCTGAGCGGCCATGCCATTAGCAATGTTGTGAAGTGAGGTATTCTCCTTGGATCTCTTTCCTTCAGATAGCTGATAAGATCGAGGGTGTCCTTGACATCTCTGGCCTGTCTAGCCTTCGAAATATCTTTGTGTTGGTCGCTGGTTTCGTAGGAGACCCCGCTGAACTTCTGCATTGCATCGTTGATGTTTGCGCATGCTGGCATGGATAGGACCCACAGTAAGCGCTGAGTCTCTGTCATCCCTTTTCCTCGAGTTAGGCCCCCATGCGTCTTTATACTTCTCATCAAAACTTGTTCGATGATCAGATCTGTGGAGAGCCCTGCCCAGTATCTATCACTGCGCCGCACAACGTGGTATCCCTCTTGGAACTTCTTATACACATCCGGATGTGTATTTGGTAGTTCGGTCATCATTTGCAGGTAAACATATGCAGACTTTGTATACAGTCGGTGTCCAGAAGCGGCAAGGTAGGGAAGCATATCGTGCACACATTGGAGGTGTAAGCTCCAGTTCCCTGTTCTTTCAGCTTTAATAAATTTCCGCAAGATGTCCACCATGTTGAGATACTGCAACCAGAGTTTTGCTGTTGGCATAGTCATCATTTCCTTTTTGTTGTCAAGTTCAGCCTGGATTCTTTGCAACACTTTTGCAGAGCAAACTTCTTCCACTGAGAGGGAAGAGGACATTGCTCTGTCATACAATTCACTTGCTGTAGTTATGTCAGTCGTCACTGTATCTGAAGGAATATCTTGTGGTTCTACATTATCTGTCTCAGTATCAGCAGTTGCCACTTGTGGTTCCTGAACTGTGTCTTTGGTTGGCACAGGCACATTGTAGGCATCAGCGACCAAAATGGTGTGCAGCATCTACCAGCATATGTCCCCGCACTGCTCTGGAAACAGCTTTGCCTGTCATCATGTGGGGCACTGTGTTTCCAGCATATACCACTTCGAGCAACTCTTGCAATCCCGAGCCTGCCATTAAGTGACCTATGCTCCCAAGAAAGCTCATCTGCATGTGAAATCCCCCAAGCCTGAGGACTATGCGCTTGAGATCACTGTCATTTGGTTGAGACATTATAATCGTTAAAGCTTTCCAGTACAAGGGTTGGTCGAATGTGAGGATTGGAGTAACGTCGTATAGTTGAGCTTGGGTAGACACAAACTTCATTGTAGAGTAGATACATGAAGCATGAGTGGGATCAAGGTCAATCATTGGAAGGAATGTCACAGAAGCTTTTCCTGGGTGTTGACCTCGATGCAGGAACTGCATCATACCATTTTAGCACTTCAAATCACTCAATTATGACATCTAAATGCGGAGATGTGGCAAATTATCGAAAATTGGCGGCCATCTTGGATTTATGCAAATTAGACATATTTCCTCAACGTTGATTTCTTAGGACTTTTAGTATGATGTTCTAGACACCTCATGGGAATGCCTGGTGGTGAAAAAAATTCTGTTGCAATTTGTTCCAAGTCGAACCTTATTTTGCCTGGACTAATTCTCTTGGTGATAGAAAAAGAAAAATTCAAAATATTTCAATTTTTTGGCGTCTGGGCTCAAATGACCTGTTTGGGGGCATATTTTAGTTTAAAATGATCGTCTGGTAGTGGTCGATGGCTCGTTAGAAGCAGAATGGTATACTCTTGGTTATAGATAAAGAAACATTAAAAAAAATTAAATTTTTTGGCCTCTGGGCCCAAACTACCATATTAGGGCATTTTGGACCAAAAATATCTTTTTTGACATAATTTAGACATGAAATGATCTTCTGATAGTGGTTGAGGTCTTGTTGGAAGCATATTAGCAAGTTGCTTCTGGTGAAAAAAGAACAAACAGAAATTTCAATTTTGGGGGCCCAAATTACCATATTTGATCATTTTGGACCTAATACACTTTTTTGGACTTAATCTCGGCATAAAATGATTTTGTGACACTGCTTGATGGCTCATTTGAAACAGTAAAAATGACAAAATTCCAGAATCAATTGGTTTATCAAATATAGAAAATACATAAAGTTAAAAGTATTAACTGACAAGGTGCATATAAAAGTACAAAAGTATAAAAGTTTAAATGTATTAAGTATAAAAGTATAAATGTATGTATTGGAATTGGAATAGCTCATTGGAAGCGTATTAACAAGGTAGACTTGCATTGTTTCTCTGTTCTTCACTTCAAATTGCGTTCATTGGACTTTGCTCAAAAGATACTGTATCGGTTGTTCTGTGGACAGAAGGACTGGAGGGAGGATGGAATGAATAACTTTGGATATTATGCGGATCCTCAACAATGCGAAAAAAGAATGTATAGATGCAATCCGAAAAATCACCGGTATATTAATGGATGCACTATGTGCGAGTGGAGAAAATACAAATAATGGTCCGCTTTGCAACAGATTTTTCAGCCCTCAAAATCGCTTTTACGGATGTTCTCTCATCTGTAACAGCATCGATCGCGAAAATTTTGAAACGTTCATGAGTAACAACAACATCATCCTGTCTATCACCCAATCCATCACAAACAAATGTGTGCATGTGGAAGTATTGAAAACCTTGGGCATCGAGATAATGCTTGATCTCAAAATTGCCTTCGTCGATGAGAACACATGCATATCAACTTAATTATTGATGACTGTAAAGTGGGGGGGCAAGTCAAAAAGTGAGAGGGCTTGCCCATGGCCACCGAGAGTTACTATAGGCCTGTTTGCTAGAAAATGACGCATTGCGTGTCAAAACAATGGCCGTCGTAATAACAATAAGAAGGCATTTTGACTTCTCCATTCACTAAATAATCCATCAAAATTCAGGAAATCAACCAATTTTAATGAAATTTTCAGTATTTATTAATTAATGATCACGGAATATAATAAATCCATTACTTTATTATAAAGCTTGGTGCAAATGTATTATTTCTTGTAAACAAAAACACTTTTACTAAAGTTATCCAAAATATTAAAACATGTTGACCATACGATATTGTAAATATTTAAAACAAAGCATTAGAAAACTTTAAAAATTGCATGTAAAAAAGAAAAGAAAGGAACACGATTCGATTTATCCTGAAACTGATCTTTATTCAATATAAATTCAAAGAAAATAATAATTCACGATCAAATACTGCAAAAAACTGAATTATGAATTACCATTATTTAAACTTCCAACCCAATCAACCGGAAGTAATTCAGACTTTGAAATTTGTTTAAAAATTATACAAAAAAAGTTCAATGTTAACTGTTTGTTTAATAATGGAATCAACAACTCCTATCTTGCTATTAAGAGATAGGTACGTGCAAAATCAAAGGCCGATCCCCAAAATGTAAGAACATTTTGACCCTCCCTTCACTTAAAAATTCACCAAAATTCAGGAAATCAACCAATTTTAATTAAATTTTCAATATTTATTAATAAACAAGCACAGGAGATATAGTGAAACCATTTCTTTTAAATCTTAGTGAAAATGTATTATTTTTTTTTAAACAAAATACATATTAAAAAAATCCATGATTTTTTTTAATGAAAATAAAGATCTGTATATGTTTAAAATATTTCTTTTTAAAAAAAACTATTTC
Source organism: Sepiola atlantica (assembly GCA_963556195.1). Taxonomy (NCBI): domain Eukaryota; kingdom Metazoa; phylum Mollusca; class Cephalopoda; order Sepiida; family Sepiolidae; genus Sepiola; species Sepiola atlantica. The sequence goes on from OY744542.1 coordinate 893,705, forward strand.
GTATATATTATGAAAAATGCCCCTACACTTTTGTTAATAAAATCAGTATAACTCGAAGAATTAACGATATTATCATTGAATAAAGCATTGTTTAATTAATATTTTTTGTGAAAATATTGATTATATATGACGTTATTATTTCATTTATTTAATCTACAAAAGTACAGAGAAAAGATAAATTATACTACACTTAAGACATCGAAAAAAAGTAATAAAAAAAATGGAACACTACTTTTTTATCAAATAATGAATAAGTAATTCAGACTTTTGATTTTTTATATAATTAAAAAAAATTCAAACTTACTACACTATATTTAGTCGGTGTAAACATTATTACGTGTATCCATATTTGCAGTAATTCTTTCTCTTTTGGAAATCCTAACATATGCAGTAGGCATTTTAACTTTGTGAATTATGAAATGAAATTTAAAAAAGCGCGAAATTATTTTAAAATTGGTTGATTTCCTGAATTTTGATGGATTATTTAGTGAATGGAGAAGTCGAAATGCCTTCTTATTGTTATTACGACGGCCATTGTTTTGACACGCAATGCAATGACGTCAGAGGGGGGCAAGAAGTGCCGCCATCCATGCGTATAATCTTAGCATTAGACTATATATCTCAGTTCAATGTTGCTATTTAAACAGGACTTTACTTTTTCTAGAAAGTAACCTGTTTCTTATTTAAGTGGCCGGGAGTGTATATCCTTGAATACCAACCCAGTATTAAGATATGGTGCACTATTTTGTAACCTAACACTATGTAATTGCTATTAGAAATTCAAATGTGGATTAAACCTCTCTAAATCATAATTTTAAATTTGATATCTTTTACAATAATAATCACTTTAGTATTTTCGTTTATATTTGATAAAGAGTAAAGATGTTTAAGCTCTTATAATTATATAATACTATCAGGGCTACCCGGCGTTGCTCAGGGCCATAAAACAAAATTAAAGAGGTTAAAAAGTGTGTGTAACATATCTATATTAAGACTTCTATCTTTCTACCTCTCTCAATCTGTCTCTATATTTCTTTATTTTCCCCTTCCCCGTTTTTTACATCCGTCTCCCCAACCCGTCTTTCATCTTTGCCCAGCTCGTTCCTCTCTACTGAAAATCATAATAACGTAAGTCATTCACCTCTCCTTTATATAAGACTAGCAGGGGTACCCGGCGTTGCCCGGGGCTCTCCCTCCTCCTCCTCTCCGCAAGCAAAATAGAATATTGAGCACTTTTCTCCCGGACAACGCCGAGTATTTAGAAAATCAAGACGGCCTCCAGAGCACTACTAAAATCACTCTTACCGATCCCCCCTTCTTTTCATCTGCACAATAGTCCAAAGAGAAACACTACAGTAGCTCTATCTAGGACATTTAGCACTTTTCTCCCGGACAACGCCGAAGCCTCTGGGTCCTAAATTGACGAAGCCCCCCACCCCACCCCGGTGCTGGGTCCTATACTGTAGAAGCACTCCCGGTGCTGCATCCTATACTGTAGAAGCGCCCCAGTGGCTATACTGCTAAAGCACCCCCCGTCCCTGTACTGCAGAAGCCTCTGGATCCTATACTGTAGAAGCACCCCTGGTGCCTATACTGCATAAGCACCCATGGTCCCTATTCTGCAGAAGCTCCCGGGTCCTATATTGTAGAAGCACCCCCGGTGCTGGGTCCTATACTGTAGACGCACCCCTGGTCCCTATACCGTAGAAGCAGCCCTGGTCCCTATACTGCATAAGCACGCATAGTCCCTATTCTGCAGAAGCATCCGGGTCTTATATTGTAGAAGCACCCCTGGTTCCTATACTGCAGAAGCCCTTGGGTCCTATACTGTAGAAGCGCCTACCCCCCCCCCCCCCCCCCCCGGTGCCTATACTGCAGAAGAACCCCCCGCCTAGGTCCATATACTTCAGAAGCCTCCGGGTCCTATATTGTATAAGCACCCCCACAGGATGAAGATGTTGATAATTCCCCCCCCCCCCCAAATTCCCCCCCCCCCGCGTCCCAAACATCCCCCCCCCCTCCCCCAAAGAACTATTTTTATTTTAAAAGATATAAGTTTAGGTTGCTAGGTGCGGATGTGATTGAGCAACCCTTGTTTCACTGTTATTGATACATCCGGACAGAAGTTATAGGATGACTAGATACAACCGGACAGTGCATTTTTATCAAGTTGTTACATGAATACGTGGCTGATTTCAAAATCACCAGTAAATAACATTGAAAAAGTTTCAAAACAACAGAACCGCCCCCGAAAACTGGCCCTGTTGACCCCCAGGGACATTTTTTTTTTTTTGTAATTTTGAGATATTATGCTCCCAGGTGTTGTCCGGTCCTAAAGATGTCGACTTGTCGACAGTTTGCCGAGTAGTTTTTGAGGAGTAGCTGTACATACAGACAGACAAACAGACATACAGACAACTGCCCTTTATATAATAGAAGAAGACTAGCAGGGGTACCCGGCGTTGCCCGGGTCTCTCCCTCCTCCTCCTCTCCTCTCCGCAAGCAAAATAGGATATTGAGCACTTTTTTCCCGGACAACGCCGAAGCCTCTGGGTCCTAAATTGAGGAAGCCCCCCCCCCACCCCGGTGCTGGGTCCTATACTGTAAAAGCACCCCCGGTGCTGGGTCCTATACTGTAGAAGTGCCCCGGTGGCTATACTGCAGAAGCACCCCCCATGCCTGTACTGCAGAAGCCTCTGGATCCTATACTGTAGAAGCACCGCCGGTGCTTATACTGCATAAACACCCATGGTCCCTATTCTGTAGAAGCATTCAGGTCCTATATTGTAGAAGCAACCCCGGTGCTGGGTCCTATGCTGTAGAAGCACCCCTGGTCCCTATACTGTAGAAGTACCCCTGGTCCCTATACTGCATAAGAACCCATGGCCCCTATTCTGCAGAAGCACCCAGGTCCTATATTGTATACGCACCCCCGGTGCTGGGTCCTGTACTGTAGATGCACCCCTGGTGCCTATACTGCAGAAGAACCCCCCGCCCAGGTCCATATACTTCAGAAGCCTCCGGGTCCTATATTGTATAAACACCCCCGCAGGATAAAGATGTTGATAATTCCCCGGGGACAATTTTTTTTTTGTAATTTTGAGATATTATGCTCCCAGGTGTTGTCCGATCCTAAAGATGTCGACTTGTCGACAGTTTGCCGAGTAGTTTTTGAGGAGTAGCTGGCCATACAAACAAACAGACAAACAAACAGACAAACAGACATACAGACAACTGGCCTTTATATAATAGAAGAAGAAGAAGAAGAAGATAATAGAAGAAGATAACATTGGAAATAGCTGAAAAAAATGCCCCCTTGCCCAACAAAACTTCGCTCAGTTGACTCACCAAAGAATAACGAATTCTTTTATAAATTTTAGATATTATTCACCCAGGGCAACGCCGATTTAAAATATATGGGTGTTTGTTTTGTATTTTTGTACTTTTAGCTAGAAACACACACACACACACACAGATAACTGTCATTCATATTATAGATGATTAAGAGAAATATAAACATTTTCTTGTCTGCCATTTAAACAAAATTGAATCTGAAAAAAAAGTCTTCTAGCACAAAACATAAATCAGGGTTCAGTTTTGTATAATACATTTGTAGAATAAAAAAATTACTGAAAAACCGACCTCCTCTGACAAAAACTGGGCCAGTTGACCCTCAGAATAAATAATTTATTTTTAAAATTTCAGATATTATTCACCCAGGTCAACGTCGATCAAGAATATATGGGTGTTTGTTTTGTATTTTTTGTACTTTTAGCTGGACACACCCACACACACAGTTTGAATTACCTACTAGACACCATCCTCGATCCAAACCATCATTCACAAATAGCATGTTTACTGTGAAGAAAAGCTCATAGAATTAAGAGTAAATAACAGGAAATCTATTTTATTGCACCAGTACTATCCCAATTACTACCAGGGGTAAGATTGGTCTATGATCGCTGCATAAGAAGCGAGATGTTGTAATGGCAGTGAGTGTTGGGCCCTCACGCAGGCCTTGCTTGCTCGACTCCAGAGAAATGATGGAAATAATTAGGTGGATAGGCAATGTGAAGCCAGACTAGGTACAGCACATTAGGTCAGACACTCTTCTTAAGAAATTGGATATTAAAAATGTTGATGTCCTAATAAGGTCAAACCGTCTTTGCTGGTTCGGGCATGTTGAAAGAAGCAAGGGGTATATCAGCACATGCAGAGACCTAAGGCTGAACAGCAAAACGAAAGCTGACCGCCCTAGAAAGACATGGATAGAAACCATTGAGCAAGAACAGTGTCAATCCCAACAATCGTGAGCACTGGAGACTTAGCATAAGGACAGCCAGACAACATCGAACCTCTTGTCAAAGGAAACACAGACGATAAACCTGGATAGTGAGTGTGATTGATTGTGCTAGAGTGAGTGGATCAAAGAGCTCGCTTATGAAAATTAGGAATAATATGCATCACTTCTTGGGCACACCTACATTGATGTGAGGTTGTTTTTATGCATGGCCATCAAGAACGAACTGGATCTTTCTTGTAGCTTAAAAAGATCTGATTATATTAGATATTCGTCGAATAATACCATGTGAGTTGATTTTCAAGACAAGCCCTCAAGAAATCTAGACGTACCACCCTAGCCACCCCTTCTTTTATCCCCTTTCTTGTATATGTGTTAAGAGATGATCATTAAGATATCCGCTGTAGAACAGAATGGCCTAAATCCATACTGTTGGTCAGAGAGAAGTTTAGCAGTTTTTATATTATGAACAATTGCTAGTTTTTTATGTTATGAACAACTGCTAGGTTTGTTAAAGATAAAAAAAATTAGTGAAAAGCATAAGACTTATGGGTCTATATAGTACCATGGAGGCAATATTGCAGCTAGCAGTGAAACAAGATTCTGTGAAGCATTTGTCATAGATTTCTGGAGAGAAATGTTCGTTTGCTTTATTATAGTCAAACTGAACTAATTCATTTTAAATCACATTTGAATTATTTTTTAATGTAATAGTTGTTTAATCATATTTCTTCTTTATTTACAGGTTGACTGGGAAGCAAAACTAATCGAATCAAGAGTAAATAACAGGAAATATTTTTGATTTTTCGAAAATGAATGGATCAGTGTTATCACAAGTTTCTTATTGAAAATATATTGAAACACATGATTAAAAGAAGAGTTCTAATGGTAGATAAACATTTTCAAAAAACATAATGAAGATAAAACCCTATTAAGCTTTTGAATAATAATTTAAAAAAAGGTTCTCAATAGTAAGAAACATGCAATCAAACACTGGAGAAACAACTTATCATTGTCAAGTCTGTGGTTCAGAATTTTCAAACAATTATAATTTAAAACGACACATGAGAATCCACATTGGAGAGAAACCATATTCTTGTGAAATTTGTGAGTCAGTCTTTTCAGACAAATATGCTTTAAAAATACATATGCGGACACACACTGGAGAAAAACCTTATTCTTGTGAAGTCTGCGGATCAGCATTTTCACAAAATTCTTCTTTGAGAAAACACTTGAGAACTCACACTGGAGAGAAACCTTATACTTGTGAAGTTTGTGGGTTAGAATTTTCACACAATTGTAATTTAAATACGCATATCAGAATACACACTGGAGAAAAACCGTATTCTTGTGAAGTATGCGATTCAGTATTTTTAACCAATTTTAATTTAAAAAAACACATGCGAATACACACTGGAGAGATATTTCATTTTTGTGAAATCTGTGGGTCAACATTTTCGAATAATTCTCATTTAAAAACACATATGCGAATACACACTGGAGAGAAACCTTATTCTTGTGAAGTCTGTGGAACAGCTTTTTCGGATAGTTCTGTATTAAAAAAACACATCCGAACACACACTGGAGAAAAACCTTATTCTTGTAACATCTGCAATTTTGCATTTTCACAAAATTCTGATCTAAAAAAACACATCCGGATACATACTGGAGAGAAGCCTTATTCCTGTGAAATTTGTGGGTCAGCGTTTTCAGATAATTCTTATTTTAAAAAGCATATGCGGCGACACACTGGTGAGAAACCTTATTCTTGTGAAGTCTGCAAGTCAGCGTTTGCAGAGAATTCAGATTTAAGAAGACACATGCGAATACATACTGGAGAGATATTTCTTTCTTGTAGAATCTGCGGGTCAACATGTTCGAATAATTCTAATTTAAAAGCACATATGCGAATACACACAGGAGAGAAACCTTATTCTTGTGAAGTCTGTGGGTCAGCTTTTTCAGATAATTCTGTATTAAAAAAACACATCCGAACACACACTGGAGAAAAACCTTATTCTTGTAACATCTGCAGTTTTTCATTCTCACAAAATTCTGATTTAAAAAAACACAAGCGGATACATACTGGAGAGAGGCCTTATTCCTGTGAAATCTGTGGGTCAGCGTTTTCAGATAATTCTGTATTAAGAAAACACATTCGAACACACACTGGAGAAAAACCTTATTCTTGTAACATCTGCAATTTTGCATTCTCACAAAATTCTGATTTAAAAAAACACAAGCGGATACATACTGGAGAGAAGCCTTATTCCTGTGAAATCTGTGGGTCAGCGTTTTCAGATAATTCTTATTTTAAAAAGCACATGCGGCAACACACTGGTGAGAAACCTTATTCTTGTGAAGTCTGCAAGTCAGCGTTTGCAGAGAATTCAGATTTAAAAAAACACATGCGAATACATACTGGAGAGAATTATAATGGCTGCTCAAGATCAAGGCTTGATGACCAATGCCTTTAAAAAGATGAGTGGTCTCAGCAACAATAACAAGTGCAGGTTCTGCCACACAGAAGTAGAGAGTGTGAGCCACCTGACATCCAGTTGTAAGGTTCTCCTGGGGGATGACTATTATACAATGCGACACAACGGAGTGTGTAAATATCTTCACTGGACTATTTGTAAAAAGTTGAATATCCAGTGTAGCAGCAAGTCCTGGGAGCAGAAAGAACAGTTGGAAATAATTTATACACAATGCACTATGACTATGCAATCCCTACAGCTACATATCTAGAAAACGGAGTTGTTAAACCTGACATCATAATATGGGACAAAAGGGAGAAAGTAGAAACCCTAGTTGAAGTCAGTGTCCCTAATGGTGCAGGATTGAACAGAGCAGAAAGGGAAAAGATTACGAAATACTAAGGTCTTATGTACGACATGAAAAGAAACTGGAATCTTAGGAAAATCTCCATCATACCAGTAATTATAGGAGCAACAGGACTAATGAAGAAGAATTTCAAGAGCTATCTGGCGAGTATACCCGGTGAACCGAGTGCAAGAGAAATACAAACAACTGCACTTAAAGGGACGGTTAGAATCTTAAAACGATCTCTAGACTGGAGTGTTTGAAATAGCCGGTGAATGTCTGGCATCCAGTAGGATGCCCCATCTCCAGTAAAAACAGAAAGATAAGAAAAATAAAAAATAACGAGAGAAACCTTATTCTTGTTAATTCTGTGGGTCTGCATTTTCAAATAATTCTAATTTAAAGAAAGACATCCAAAAATACACACTTAGGAGAAACCTTATTCTTGTGAAGTTTGTCAGCATTTTCACAAAATTCTGATCTACAAAAGATATGCAGAAACACTCTGGAGAGAAATCTTATTCTTGTGAAGTCTGTTGGCCAGTGTTTTCAGACAGTTCTTATTTTTTAAAAAATGTGGGTGCACACTAGACAGATTTTTTATGACAGATCACCCAACATCTTGGAGCATAAATATTCAGCGATAACATAAAATGGAAAGGTGACAGTCTTCTATGACAAAACATACAGGCGGGCATTACATAAAAGATGAAGCCATCAAACCAGACATTGTTATATGAAACAAACTTGAAAGCACTGTGCTCATTATTGACGTAACCGTTCAAAATGACTTTGTCCTCAATAGAGCAAAACACAAAAAGATAACCAAATATCAGAACATTAAGAATTATTTAAAATCAACATGGTCTCTGAAAGTAATAAATATTATACCGGTTGTAGTAGGAGAAACTAGCCTAATGAAAAAAACCTTAAGAAATACTTAGAAACAATCCCTGGTAGCGAAATACAGATAGCAGCCATAAAAGAGACAACGTTGATCCTAAAAAGAGCCCTCGGATATAAATTTAAATCGTAATGAAATCAAGTGTTAGCTCCAGGAGGGAGCCCTTTTTTTCCGTTGAACTAACTGAAGACAAATTTTTTAAATATAGAGCAACTGTATTCTTGGGAAGTTTTATATCAGCATTTTTACAAAATTCTGATCTATAAAACACATATAGACACACACTGGAGCGAAAGTTACCTCAAGTAACGCCACTCAGCTGGATACTCCACCAGACTAGATGAATTCTTGTCCTGGAATCCAGTAAGACTAAAAGACCACAAGAAAAATATACTATAACATATTTAACTGGTCAATTGAAGACAGGAACATTAATGTTCTTAACTTCTTTACTAACTCAACGTTTGACAGGTAAAGAAATACTTTAATGGAATATTTGAATATCTATGTTTCTCATATAGAGATCAAGTGTTAGCCACGGGAAGGGGTCCCTTGATTTCTGAGAACTTCAACTGAAGTAAAATGAAACAAAAAAGAGGGAAACCTTATTCTTGTGAAGTCTGTGAGTCAGTCTTTTCAGACAGTTCTTATTTAAAAAAACAAAACATGCAGGTGCGCACTATAGAGAAACCTTATTCTTGTGATGTCTGTGGTTATGTGTTTTCACAAAATTCTGATTTAAAAACACAAGCTAACACATTGGAGAGTGTTGTTTATCCTTTTCAAACAATTGTCATTTAAAAATTCATATGTAACACTGGAGAGGTACTTTTTCTTGTGAAGTGTGAAGCTCAGCATTTTCAGATAGTTCTTACTTTTAATAACTCATGTAAACTGGGAGAAAGAGTTTCACCTTTGGTTGAGGTAAGTGTTCCAAATGACAATAGTTCTAAACAGAGCAGAAAGGGAGAAGATAAAGTATGAACACCTAATATATTATATGAAGAGAAACTGAACCCACAAAAACATCAAAACTATCATAGTTATAAGAGGATCTTTCATCGGTTGAAACATAATTGATTCTTTTAATACATGTGCCCATCGAGTTGTCTATAAACACCTCTCTCCATAGGTACGTATGCCCAGTGATTTTTCTAGCTGCCATTTGATATAGCATTTTTATCGCTAATCGAGCAAATTGAATGAATACATCTCATTAACAAAAAAAACTCAGATCTCTGTACATCTGTTAGAGTCTTTGCACATCAGTCACGCTGTCAACCATTTTTACTGATTAGTAACTGTTTATCAAGGTCAACAACCATTCGAGGATGAGAGTATATAAGATCGATAGATTGTCGGTTTAATGATGAAAAATATTTGAGAGGGATGCAAAGGATTTGTGGAATGAACAAAGACATTGAGATCGATTACATGGCCAGTTTCTCCCTCCCTGCATTCGTCACTTAATCAGCATTAAAGCCAAAATCCACTCGAGAATAAGGGTTAATGGATGAAGAAGAATTTAAAAAGTCTCTAAAAATTGTTGTGTGAAAACAAAGTGCAAAAGAAAATCAAATAACCTCACTTAAGGTAATGAACCAAATCCTTAAACGAACACTCGGTTGGTGCCTCTAATCGGCAGGCGATTGTGTGGCATTTGGAAGAATGCCCCATCCTTATACTAAGAAAAATAAAAAAAGGGGATGGCCTTAATTCATCTTCTTGGTTTGGAATTATCAGATAGTTACGATTTTATAAACTTCAGTTCAAAAATTGCACTCATATACACTGAATTGAATTGAAGAAAAATTGCCTATTGACGTAATGCTTGAATATCCGATCTCACTAATATGAAGACACTTGTTGGTTAAATATTGCCTTATAAATTTGGGTATATGAGTAATTAGACGATGCTGGATATTTCACTGAACTAGCTCAATTCTTGTCCTTAAATTCAGCAAAACCAGGCAAGGAAAATGAAAAAGAAACTATAACAGTTAAGTAGTCTATTGAGGAGAATAATGATTCCTGACTGTTTTCCTTAGATTCGAATAGTCAGAGTGAAAACAATATTTGAGGCACAAATAAAATCTTCAAGATCATCTCAAGAAAAGATAATCTGTTCTTTTTTACTTTTATTAAAAAGTTTTATTCACCCATACCAGGCATATTGACACTGAGCCATGAAGGACTTTTGTGATATGTGTCAGATTTATAAGCGGCAACCTAAGTGAGGAGTTGGAGAGCAAGATGTTTGTTCACATTACATTTACATTTCTGCATATTGGTACCGTCAAAGAGCAAGGGGGGATTCCAAAAGCAAGGGTCCAAGGAAAGAAGCTATTAGAGAAAATTTTCCAGCATCTAGGGGCGTCAACTGCGAATAGGGGAATTTTGCTGCTAGTTGGTTTGGCTTTAAGTATTTTCATTGAGGGCGTACAAGTGCAGTAAGTTCATTGGAGTACATTCTGTGGAAGTACTTGTAAAACAAGCACAGGAATGCAACACTGCAGCGATATAACATGGACTGTAGTATGGCAGACAGTGCAGGACCAACCTAGTTGTGGCACAATACTCCATGCATGAGCGATTTGTGTCTTTTTAGAGATATAGAATACTTGCAAGTTTGAGAAGTTGTTTAGCTCAGTAGAGGGAGGGTAATATCTTTGCAGCAGACTTGACAGTATTTTCTATGTATTCCAATTCCTGCTGCTTGAGAATGTTAGGCAGAAGAGTTTTAATGTTGAACTCTCAAAAAGGATGCTATCAACTTTGACAGCCGGTGGCCTAAAAGGTTTCTTATAATTATAAAAGGGAAAGGAGCTTTGTCTTGGCAGCATTGAATATAACCATCAATTTTTGGCCTCATCCTACTACAGACGTTAGTATTGAGCTTTGATATGTCTGCATTCAATTTGCCTGAATGTTGAAACTAGACCTTGGTATCAGCAAAGCTACTAGTCTTAGACGTGATTCGATCAGAGAGTTTTTTTTATCAAGATCAGGAATAATAAAGTGTCAAGTATCAATCCCCTGGGGCACAACTGCATTAATGTGATGTTGTTTTGATGTACGGCTATCGAGAGCTAACTGAATCTTCCTTTTAAGTAAGAGGGATCTGATTATATTTAATATTCATCCTGAGCAGACCTTATTGCCAGGCTTTGTAAAAATCCTTTGATATATCAAGTGCTACTGCCCTAGCTTTACCTGCCTTTTCCAGTGTGTAGTATATGCATTTAGAGATGATCAGTAAAATATTTGTGGTAGAACGGGATGGCACCGTGGCTAAGTGTTAACGACCTGGACTAAGGACCTGGGTGTGCCAGGTTCGAATCCAGTTCCTTCCACAGAAACACTTTCATCAAAACCCACACCTGACCTTGTGTTTACTCTTCTGGAGGAGAGGTAAATAAAATACCGGGAGAAGTTTATCATTTCTAAGGTGGTGAACTATCACTAGATTGATTAATGATTCAAGGATTTATTCAAAGAGTGAGAGAAAATGTATACGGCAGTAATTTTACAGGTAAGTTCTTTCGCCAGATTTTTTGAAAACTTTTACCACAAGCAATTTTCCAGCTATAAGGGAAGCAAGATTCTCAAGCATTTGCTAGAGTTTGGAGAGGACAGGGGCCAGCTCAGCAAAGCATTTTATTACTATACCAGGGATAAGATTTGATCTGATTACTTTGTAGGTAGAGCGTTTTTTTTATAATAGCCAGGACATGTGAAAAAGGGATGATAAGATCATCTCGCACAGTTTCCATCCATAGTGGAAAATTAAGTAAGGAGTGGTTATGGAGTCCAAGGTGTACTTTAAGGAAAACCACAGGGCAAGCAGAGCAACCTTATCCATTGCCATGCAAGTGACTTCGTTGTGGTTTAATAGTGAGGGAATTGTTGATTGCCCATTTTAACCCATTTTTATAGATTTTCCAGAAATCGCAAGTTCCTAGTAATTTCAGTATACTTACTCTTAACTGCAGCTATTACACTTATACAGTGGTATCTTTATGCTCCAAGTTTTGGCATATTTTCAGCTGATTTATGGTAATTGAAACGGTTGAATGCTTGCTGCCAATGTGCAACAGCAACTTCACAAGTGGAATTGAACCTTTGAGGAGAATGAGGCTTACTATGGAATTTCTGCATCGGGACGGATGCTTACATGCCTGCTTTGACACATTCGGTTAGATCTATTATGCACTTTTTTGCAGGGACAGAAAAATTTCACAAGCTGCATTTCTGCTGAGATGTCAGATATTATCTATCAACATGTTGGTAATATTTCGTTTTGAATAACGGTCCATAGATTTGACGTCAGAGGTTTATGGTAATATCGACCATTATTACAAGGTGATACACATTCCTGAGTTAATTATGGGCAGTTTTGTCTAGAATAGGTTAAAACGTAAGGCTTGCTGGTTCTCATGATCTGGTAGGAAGTTCAGGAAAGTGACGGTTTTTATGTATGTGCAATCGAGTAGATACACATGCTGTTACCACCTGGCTCTGTAGAGTTTGAGAAACTGAGAAAAATTCTGTGGTTAACATTAGTCTCCAAATACATGGATTTGGGTGCTCGGTACTGAAGAAAAGGATGTGTTGATACTAACAAATATATATTATACTTCTGAAAGGTAATGTTACAATTTAACTTAGCTTCAGATTGCAATACTAAAATTGAAAACCTCAGTCCTGGAGATAACCCTAAGGTATAAATATAACTCATAATAAAATGAAGTATGAGCCGTAGTTTTTACAATTAACCAATTTTTTAAAATAAAAAAACTATTTCGTTTCTGGATTTTTGAGATGAGGATTGATCATTTGTATAATTTTGATTATTCGGACTACTATTCTCATCTTGAGTGTTATTCTCACAACATTTCAGCCACTGTAACCTCTGGACTTCTTCAGGTGTATCTTTTCAAACTCGAGAATATTTCTGTTGTGTACGTAATAGTCATCTGAAAGTTGCAGATTAAATCCTCAATGTGGGCGATACAAAGAATTGCGAATTACTGAAGACTTCTCCCAGTCATGACTGACGGAACAAGTGCATGCTACCCCTCGTGGATTAAATAAAGGGTTCCGTTTGAAATTCTGTTCATATTCCCAAGTTCCACAGAAATATTCCCGAGTTCGAAAAGTTACACCTGTAGAAGGCCGGAAATTACGGCAGCCGAAACGTTGTGAGAATAACACTCAAGATGAGAATAGTAGTGACTTTTTCCCGATATTTATTGTCTTTAGATTTACTGTGTTTATCCCTTCAATTATTAGTCAAGAAACAACCTCTTTTTATACACATATAACACACACTATAAAACTAAAAACTTATATAAACACAGGAATTGTATATTTATTATTTATAGTAAGTATAAATGACAAATTATAATGCAAGATCTTCCTTATACAACCCTCATCTCTTAAAACTGGTCAGGAGGGAGAAGAATAATAAACTAATCTTGTGCTGTCGGATTCTGTTGTCGTCATGTAAAGGGTTCGGAAAAGGAAAACATCAACTCAGATTTTAGAGAAACAAGTGTGTTGAAAAAGTATAGCACAACAGATAACAAAAGTGGTTGTACGTAGGTCTTGACTGCCATCATTGGACTGGTGTGGTTACAGGTATTTGATTTCTTCCCACCGCAGGAATATGTGACACAAGGTCGGAAAGTGGGGGAAGAGTCAAGCCAGCGCCCCTAAAGAAGGAGCACTCTGGCCTTGCAAAAATAGCCTGGGCAACTCCGTCGGCATTCCCCAGTAAGGGCGCCTCAGGCAGCAAGCAATAAACTTACTCCTCCCCAAAGAGGGGAGGCAAGTTCTGCAGGGTGCACCTCCTAGGAAAACCCAGGACAGTATACCTCAGCCCGGCAGATAAAAAGCCACCGAAATGGCCCAGTTCCTGCCGGACTGATTGTCGAGATCGAATCCTCGACTGGTATTACCTTACCCCATCCCGACGCCCACACTTAACTGAAGTTAAGGAGAAACTGATCGGACTAGAGTTGTTATCACTCTGAGATGCATTTGCTCCCAATATTTATATTGATTGGAAGAGTTTATGTTGTCCGTGAAGTAAGATATAACAAATTTTAACTAACTAAAGGTTGTTATTAATTTATAACTTACACTTATAGTTACTGGAGTCATATGACCGGTATCACATGATCATTGGATTTAGTTATAAGGGATGGATAATGCTTATCTCTTTTATGATTTGCTTATTTGGCTATTCGTGTGTCAGTAGACTTAGATAATCGGCGAGCCACCTTTTTACAAGTGCCCGTCAGGTTATTGTTGGTTGACAGTCAAATGTCAAGCAGCATTGTAAAGATTTTCAGATTAAAAACTACGTCACGGAAATTTATTTTGCAACTTAAAAGTAAGTGCTCGTGCTACTCTCCTCGATCTAACCAGTCTTTATTTTGTTTTAGGACTCGAGATTTTCTTGACATAGCCAACTAGCCAAACCAAACTTCATCTCTGTGCACACATGTTGGATATAAACCTTTTGCTGAATGTTATATTTAGACATGTAAGCGGATTGATACAAATAAACCATCTGATTCTAATCGTCTTTTTGTATTTTTTATATGTCGTTTCAATTTTTGTAATTGAGTAGATTTGTTGAGTATTTGATGTGAAAATAATTGTAGGTTTTGATTTGTGCAATAAAAATTATCACAGAAAAAATCCATTATTTATATTGAAAGGCAGTAGTCAGTAAGAATTTCTGTTAGTTCTGTAACTGGTAAATTGTCCTGATTAGATCAAATGGCGAGTCAGGATAAACAATGTGAAAATAGAGTTCATAAATAGGATAGACAATTACAAAAGAATACACATAATTTAACTCGAAGATTAACCTATTTCATTACGATCTTACAATTATTTATCACGGACACTGCCGAGAAGAATAAATGGTCCCGGTCAATTCCTAACTTCTTAACTCCACCCATTATTTTACAATAATCTGAAGGTAAATGATGTTGATAAAGAAAATAGTCCAAAGAGATTTAGGTGCTTTTTTACATTAGGACCCACGCTCAAAAGTGCCTTGGCGTCGGCACTTTCCGGATAATTACATAAAACACCGGATAATGCCGAATGAAAAGTCCTTGACTTACCTGCGTCCAAAAAATCACAAACGAGGCTGGATTTACAAGTAGGAAAATAATTAAAGCAAAAAGAAATAAAATACAATTTGATTAAAATTGTAGGAAAGAAATATTTATTTTTTTAACAAAGAAATAACTGAAGAAGTGTTAAAATTAAAAAAAGTGACTCAAGTAAGTGTTTTTTTTACTGAAAATTATTTTTTGTTTGTTATGGCGTCGATAAAAGTTAGTATTTTTTTTATTATTGTTACTTTGCTAGGGTTACGGTTTTTTACTGATTATTTTTGTTACTTTCTTAAGGGTTCATGGTTAGGGGTGCTTTAACAGATTAGGACCTACGCTAACTCTGACCCCGTCGTTAGGGTCAATGTCAAAGTGGGGGTTCGGTTAGGGTTTAGGATTAGGGTTAGCATGAGTCATAATATGCGACAGTACCAGGTTAGGGTTAGTTTTTTTTCTCCACACTTTAGGCAATTCTTTTCCTTTACGATCAGTGTTTCATCCTGACAAGATGTTATCATTCCTTCGGGAGACTTCATTGCAGTATTTGCGCGTTACAATCAGTTGAAATCGCGTTTCAATAAGTTTAACAATTTAGACTCACCTCGGCCTTTTGGGCGAGATCAAAGTGTAGTATCTGTTCCGATGGATACTGCACCCCATAGACCGGTATTGTCTTGGCCTTCGGGGCTTGATTTACGCCGGTCTGTGGGTTTGTCCTGTGCAGTTCTAGGAGGTCCACCCTCCCAGGCTTCGCCTCCTCTCTTTGGGGAGGAGTAAGTTTATTGCTTACTGCCTGAGGCGCCCCTACCGGGAATTATTTATATAATCAAATAGAATTAATAAAACTTAGTTCTTTATTTATTTCTCAGTCTGCCCGCTAGATTAAGATGCTGACAAGCATTGTGTGTCGCAGATAATTCCAGCCACGAGGAAGACATTCTTGGTTTGTAAGTCAGAATTTACTTACACTTAATTAAAAGAGGCAGCAAGTCTCTATTAACGCCCTAATTCTTGGTTACAAAGGTGTATAAGCTGTCTACCACTCGATGGGTTTCTTAGTGGTCGAATCCTAAAATTGTGTAGAACATTTAGTAAGCCCCGGTCGCTGAAAATTATCAACTGGAGTCTGTGGTAACCCCAATGTTTCAACCGAACTGCAGTGAATAACAACAGATTTATTAAAGTGAATCACAAGTTTTTGGTTTTCGGTTTGTGGTTCATATAACAGTCAGTCCTCGTTTGTTTTCGTTATAAAATGGTCCAGGTTCGTGTCGCGATTAATCCACGTTGGATTTTCGACTCTTATTGATTCATAATAAAGTGTTTCGAGGTTCGTTTTGGAGAAGGCCTCAAGAAAATAGAAAGGAAAATTAACATGACAATGAAAGTAAATATAACCAAATGAACGCTCAAAATATGCATTGGGGGTTCAGCTTTCGGAGTCAGACATTCTGGGGAAGTTTTTTTCTCTTCGTTGTCATTTCTGTCTTCTTTTTTATCATCTCTTTCTCCTTTTTCTTTTTCTTCCTCTTCTTCCCCCTCTTCTATGTCCTGAACGGTCACTTCTGTACGTGCTGACTGAACTTCTATAACATTTCTATGACATACCGGTTCTACTTCCTTCTCTGAGGATTTATTTACTTTCACACCAGAACGCGTTCTTGGTTCGGCATATGAAATATCAAACCGGCTTGTTACTTCTGTTCTTATATTTTGAACACTTTTGGTAGACATTTTGTCGCTTACAGTAGCAGCAACGTAATCTTCCTTATTATTAAGTTTCTTTTTAGTTTTATTTTATTTGTTCACAACAAAGCATACTTATAACATACAAACTAAATATATATTTATATTTAATTAGTAATAGACTTGTTTGTTTTGTCGTATAACGTATGTTATGAATCAATAATACTAAGTCTCCATATAATAATTGTCTGTAATACTATCTGTAACCAATTATTTTAGTTAATGAGGAAATCTGTAACACTAATTATATGTGATCAAATTTTGTAATTAGCCAGAATGATTTATTTAAAGTAGAAAAAAATAAAATGTTACCAACACCTGACAATTGTTCTTTGGCGATTTTTCTCTGATTTATGGCGGTTCAAATAGCGGTTCAAATAGCTGTTCAATGGCTGTTCAAATTGCTGTTTAAATGGCGGTTAATATGGCGGTTCAAATAGGGTTTCAAATGGCAAAATACTTGGTGTCTATGCGCAATAACAGCTGCACAGATCGAATTGAAGAATTGGGGAGGAAGATCAAATCTCCAAATAGAAAATAATCGAA
Organism: Sepiola atlantica; assembly: GCA_963556195.1. Lineage (NCBI taxonomy): Eukaryota > Metazoa > Mollusca > Cephalopoda > Sepiida > Sepiolidae > Sepiola > Sepiola atlantica. The sequence continues at coordinate 911,160 of OY744542.1, forward strand.
TCAATTATGTTTTTTCCGTAAGACTCAGATTTTGGCGGCTGGAAACAAAGTAGAAATGCCTAAAAGACGTCCATTTAGTTTGAAACAAAGAATTCAAATGTGCGATTTTTTTTACAATTTTTGTCTGACGTCATAAAAAGAAATGACGTCATTTAGTTGATGGCATTTTGGAAAATCGTCAATGTTCAACTACGTCGACAGAGTAAGGTAAATATTACCTGGAATTAAGGCTATTGATATTGTCGCGGTCTGCACCGCTATGTTTGTTTACGCCATTTTAGAAAAAGATGACAGCAGCAGTTTCTTAACCCCTTGCATGCTACGTAAGACGGAAAACTACTGACTGCTGCCTGTGATTGCCGTCGCGGATGCTCTTATTAACTCGTTCGTCTGGCAATGGAAAATTACTGGGGTTCACCGAATATTCTAGAAGAAATATCACAAAAGACAGAGTTTCACCCGTATCTTCTATCTTTTTGGATGGAAGGATTAAAAATAAAATTTGTTGGGATAGCAAATTATATTATTTATACAGTCCAGCAACTTCTGGACTAGATTAAACGGCGAATGATTCTCACAAGAATTATTTGTTGTTATCAATCAATACATTTAGTAAAATCAGCGACTGTAATGACACACTCTCTCCATGTATTCGCCAGCTTTTCACTAAAAAAAAAGGATTCAGCCTGTGGCTGGGCCTTTTGGCCAAGATCAAAGTGTAGTATATGTTCCAATGGATACTGCATCACATAGACCGGTACCATCTTGCCCTTTGTGGCTTGATGACGCCGGTCTGTGGGGTTGTCCTGTGCAAGGTCCACCCTCCCAGGCTTTGCCTCCCCTCTTTTAGGAGGACTAAGTTTATTGCTTACTGCCTGAGGCGCCCCTACCGGGGAATGCCGACGGGGCTGCCCAGGCATTTTTTGTAGGCCAGAGTGCTCACCTTCTCGGGCGCTGGCTTTTCAAATCCCACTTTCCCGACCTTGTGTCACATCTTACCTTGTGGGAGGAAGATAAATAAAAGGGATTCAGCCGGGGGGGGGTAGGAGACCCCCATATCCGACTGGGTGGACCAGTCGTCGAGCCAGGAAGCAGACAGCAGCAACAATCAAACAGCCCTTTTCAGGGCTAACACAAACTACTAATGCGATTAACATGCTCCATCCCCTGAACTCCAGCCTGCCTCTCCAGTCTCCAGTTCCTGCTTCGACCCCAGCACATGCACCAGCGGCTCATGCTCCATCTCATTCGGCTCCTGCTGTACTAGCAAGCCTGAGCAGACTCCAGCTCTCTGCAACAATCTTCAGCAGTCCTGAGCAGACTCCAGCAACACCCAGCATCCCGTAGCAGCTACATCGGCACTCTGCAATACGACACTCCCCGGCAAGCTCCAACGGCTACTCCGGCACTTTGCAGCACGGCACTCCCCAGCGGGAACAGCACTCTCCAGCTGCCCCAGCGCTCTGCAGCCCACTCCGTCATCCTACCACCCAGCGACGTCACTCTTGCACCAGCTTCCTGCAGCGCATATTCCAGCTGACTCCTGCAACACCTGCAGCTCCAGCTGACTCCTGCAGCTTCAGCTAATCTCTGCACCAGCTTCCTGCAGCTCCAGCTACAGCTCTCTCCGGCAACGCCTGCTCATCATTCCAGCATCACCTTCTCCAGCTCATTTTCCAGTACCAGTGACGTCATCACTGTTAGTTTTACTTTTCCTTTTCGACCATTATTACCTTTATGGTAAATAAACGTCTCTTCTTTTTTAAACTATACATCTGCGTTTGTCCTGTCTTCTTTGCCATTGTCGTAATTTGTCTGTGTCCACTTTCTTAGTTGTAAGACCGATCGCTCCGGTGATCGGACCCCGCAACAAGATTTAGTTTTTAATCTATTCGACCCTTTAAAAGGGATTGAGTAAATATTGGTCGAATTTTACGGCATGTTCACCGCCTAGAGTCATTTTCTGCCGAAAGCGTACATATGTAGTGGCAAAGGTTACCCTTCAGAGCCTAAAATGAAAATGCATAAAATCGTTTCTGCTCATATAGCTTGACGCATACACGGGTCTGAATTAATAAAAACGAATAAAAACATTTAGAGCCAATCAATTACATTTCTCTGAATTTGTCAAAAATTTCCTTTTTTGATCCATTTCGAGGGCATAAAGAGACAAATATTTCAGTCAATAAACATGTTTATCCAAAATCTACGACAAAGCTAACATTTACTTCTCGCCAGCTTCCATCGCCCGTCTGTCGGGCGTTGGGTAACCTAATAATGCATGTCGCAATTAAAAACACACATTCAGTCAAAGGCACACACACTCTGACACCAACGCACACACATACACAACGCATCAACTCTTTCACACTGTCGTCTGCTCATTAAAACAAATATATAAACTTATTCACTTTGATACTCTTAACATTTATCACTGAACTTTTCTACAACTAAAACAAATGAACATTAACTTTTATCAATAACTTTCAAGCAAATGTAATTTTTGTAATTGAGTGGACGTTTTTATTGTGATTTTCCAGACCCGTTGATAGTTCACAGGCCTTCAATTATCGACTCAGACTTCCTCGATATCTCAGCTAATGAACGCCCTTGTTCTTCAAAGACTTTCTGTATGCTGTCTCTGATGTGCATTGTTTTTTAGAAAAGGTGCAACCGTCGAACAGCTAGCATAAACTCTTATCGACAAACAAGACTCTGGGGCATAGTGTATTTTAGTCACATTTTTTTAATTGTTTATCGATAAAGATAACAACGGAGATGCAATAAGAAAACATTGTTTCAGGAACACGTAAATACAAAAACGAAAACGAGGTAGGACGAGGAGGTTGCCTAAAGTCTAATGGGACCGTAAGATACTAAATTTACAGGAAAGTAAATATTAGGAGCATAAAAGATAATACTAGAAAGAAGAGATACAATTATGCAAGGAAATAGGTATGTTACACGCGGTAAGATATAGGTTACACGTGGGGAGAGGAATGTAAACACAGTTCTATGAATCGTAAGAAAAAAAGGTTACGAAAACAATCCAACTTTCCAACAGATGTCCACCTCCACCACTTACTCTCTGCTCTTTTCTCTGCTGTCTGAAAACCAACTCCCTGTTTTTCATCAGTCCTTTCATTTATCTCAGTTGATCTCCACATATGCCAATGAGTTATAACTATAAAAGTCTCGCGAAGCATCGCATTCTCTTTTCAGCTGGTAAGTGTTCCTCTTCATCGTCACAGAGACTCACCCATAAAAAAAATTCGTAAGAAATTGAAGTTAAATTAAACATTGTGAAATGCTCCTAAAATTGGCGAAAATCCTATACATATTGGTCACGTACTAAGTCCAAACTGTACGACTGTAAACACAATTATTAAATTATATGATTTAGAAATGTGTTTTAATGTCATATCATAACTTTACTACTGGTTAAGCAGGGGTGGAGTGATGCAGCTATGATACAGCTTAGGTCATAAACTAGGTTACAACGTGTCGTAAACTGAAGACCTTGTGTGTAGAGATAATAATACATTTGATTTGAAATGTAAAATTAAAAATATCTGTCATAAATATAATTAGGGTCTGAAAAAATTCTGTCAAAGTTTGATCAGTACCACTTAAGAGCCATGAATTCTATAGCTGTTCTGTTTTTAAATCTCAAAAAGAGTTACATGGCAACAGGTGATGATCCCTGTTTAATATTTCGCAATTTAAGTTAAGGTCCCCTGTTTTTCTTTCACTGTTATATGCTTGAATCTTATTTTGTATTTGTTAATTTTCCAGCGATAAGTCGGCTTATGTGAGTGCTAAGTCTGCAATATGTTGGATTGTGTTAGTATCCCTGGGAATTTAAACTGCATTTTCTTTCTTTGTCCAAAATGACTCAAAGCTTCTTTAGACTATATATATATATATATATATATATATATATATATATATATATATATATATATATATATATGTGTGTGTGTGTGTGTGTGTGTGTGTGTGTGTGTATTTGTGTATGTGCTTTGTTAATGCGACAACTGTTTTCTTTGAGACCATACCACATGTAATTAAACCAGATCTCATGCTAAAATTTGCATACATTGCCATATATTTCTTATCAACATTTTAATAATAATAATATACGTATTTTTCTGAAAAATGAAATATGTACATTTTTACATTATTTGCTAATGAGCCAATCTAAATGTACATATTGGTAGAGACGAGAGAATAAAAATATACGATTAAAATTTCGTCTTTTTTCGCGTCGGAACAAAAATAGAATAATATATATATGTTTTGATTACTCGGTTCTGGAGAACGAGAAGAGTCAGAAAGAGTGGAAAAGAGGACATGAGTTGACGGAAGTTGATCTCTCAAAGTCACTAGACAACAGCCTTTCTGCCGATCTCAATTGGGACCAATTAATATTTGGGACACCCACAAATCCATAACTGCAAAGCCCATTCCGTGATGTCGTCTACAAACCTAAATAAAATGCGGGGCTTACATTAATGTTATGATTTATTTAGCGACAGGTGTATTTTCGTCCGCCCTGTCTGCAGGAAGACTCCGGCCAGGTGGGTGTATATGTTAATGAAAGAAGGGGTTTGGAAATCTATTGGGGAATAGCTTTCATTCTGACTCCAAAAGGACCGTTAAATGTCCTGGAATTAAATAAAATTAATTCTACTTGTTGCCCCAGTAAAAAAACACGGCTCACTGCTCGCTCGACGTTTTCAGGTTCTCCTCCTCTATTCTTGTCTTTCTGCCTGTTCTACTCTTCACAACCTCAAGTTTAGATTTGAATTGCCGACCTGCTCCAGTTTTTCTCGATTTGCATTACTACCCATGGATTATTTTAGTGGCGCACCTTCCAGAATTGGTTTTCCTTTTTTTTGTGTATACCCAACCATCTTCGTGGAACTCTTGTGAGACTGTGAGCTTTGTTTTTGCAGGCTTTTACCAAGGTCACATCAATTGTAAACGTGTATTCATCTATCAGTGACCGTAGGTTTTCTAAGGGCCGCCTCACCAACATGTCACCAGCCGCCTTCGTGTTTAAGCGTGCTTTTCCTGTCATGGTGCAAGACACCCATCGATGCATGCATACGCATCGCAGAGACTAAACCTTGATTGATGAAGATGTCGACGTATGTTGACGTGACACTTTTGATTTCTTTATGTTGAGACGTTATCGCGGCAATAACAGATTTAATAACAAATGGTGCCCATTTAAACCGAACCCAAAAGGCAAAACAGCTTGCCTTTGATAATCACAATGCTTTGTCAGATCGAAATTGTAGGTAATTTTCGTTTTTTTACTTGGTTGTGACGAAGGTTAGCGTTGACGTCTCTTTCCCTGGATCTTTCCCTGGCACTCTGATGAAATGTGCCCAAGTTGATCGTTGAACAAGTTCAGCCCCTGGATATTAAGGCCCTGGTTGTGGACGGGTGGTTGCTATGATTCGATCTCTTTTGAATTGATGCGATTAAGAAGCTTGGAGGCATGAACCTGACTGAATCGGATAACGTGCTCTTCGGAAACATGAACAAATGTGCCGCTATTACGATCGATGAGCCAGACTTTAGTGTAACGTTCCATCGGAATACGAAAGCATGGTTGTGTCGTGGAAATGGGCGAGTGGTCATTCCCCCAGAGTGCTGACAAATAAAGTGCCTGATCATGCCCGGGAAGCGTACGAAGAAGAACTCTCACTGTGGCAGCGCAAAGGATGGCTATATCCTGAAAAAAACTTGGCCCTCGCAAAAGCACAAGCAGAATGTCCAAACAGTACTCAACTATTGGGAATTCCCGGCAAGTAAATGCAGTGTCATTAGAAGACAATATTTCGCATGACAGGCCTCGTTCATAAAAATAACTGCCTCCAGCTGACGAAGAATACTAGTCAAATCTTGGTGTCGCAGTTGCCGCAATATTGAGAAACGGGGGGGGGGGGACCACAATCGATAAGCGTAAAAAATAACACCCGTCGTAATGTGTTACGTCTATACTGAAGTATATATGCCGAAATAACTAAAATTAAGCCAGTATTAGAAATCCACCACGCAGTGTTCAATTCAAATATTTCTTTAAATATTTGAAATTGCACGCCAGGCAAAGACGGGCTCTGTTACGGTGAGGATGAGGCAAGTCGAGGCCACTCCCACTGCTCGATCCTGGTTCAGGGTCATCGCGTTCGCCACACTTAATGAGTCGGGATGCCATTTCTTCCGGCTAGGTGCTATGTCCAGTACCCCAGACAGGATATTCAACGACGGTCCCTTGATCCCTGGATCCCTGGAACCCTGCACCCCTGTAAAGCGTTGGATTCATCTCTTCTCGTAAGGGATAGAAAATAAATGGTTAATCAATGCACTCATGAAATATTGTAGGATTTTGCACATATTTATAGGACAGTGTATTTAATGATAAATTGACGAAAATTACCGTTCGTCGGTTATTCTTACGTATCACCGAACAAGATTTATTGCTAATTTTCAAAAAATTACCGAAAGATAATTTGTTGGAAAAACAATTTTTTTACTTTAACATTTTTTCTATTTTTTATTCATTATTTCGACTAGATAAATCTTTAAAGTTGCTTCTGCTAAATTTATTTATAAATTAACGGTATATATATATATATATATATATATATATATATATATATATATATATGAAGTGAAAAAAGCAAAACTAAAATTATTTATGTATTCATTAACGTTTTGTGTTTAGTTCAAGACCTCTTCAATGAGGAGTTTGACGAAATAACATACGAATCAATCATCTTGAAGAGGTCTTGAAATATAAACGAAACGTTGATGAATATATAAATTTTTTTTTTCATCGTCCATCACGTGGGTATATTATTACCATGATTTTATCCATATATATATATATATATATATATATATATATATATATATAAATAAATGTTTTGAGGTACAAAATTTATAGATAACTTTAAAAAAAATTATATATATATATATATATACATACATACATACATACATACATACATACATACATACATACATACATACATATACTGACTTCTCACAGCCTGGACTCTCATCCAACGCTCACAGTAGCCACGGCTACTACTTTTATCTCTCCATCATATCAACCCAAATTTGGATGTACTTGCATGATATTTTTCTTCAAATTATCATCCTGAGGAAGTCTTACATTAAAGGCGAAACGTTGATGAATATATAAAAAAATATAATTTTGTACTTTTCTTTTTCATTTCCATATATATATATATATATATATATATATATATATATATATATATATATATATATGTATATATATGTATATATATATATATATATATATATATATATATATATATATAAACAATATTATAGCCTTACATCAATCAATCAACGGTTCGACGTATCACCGCATCTTGTCAAAGCTCTGTAAATGCTCTACTTGGTATTAAGCACCCTTGAAAAAATTGGTTTTATGTTCACTTTATTAACATATTTGAACTAGATCAATTAATTTATATATATATATATATATATATATATATATATATATATATATATATATATATATATATATATATATATATATATAATGCAGACATTGTTAAAAATAACAGAATTCGTCTGTTTAATTATACCTTTTTTATTTTTTCAATTTTTATGATGGTCCGTTTTGTATTAAAATCATTTAAATTCAGCAACAATGGAATGGCATCACAGAACAAAATCGCATTACATTAAACATTTAAAAATGTTACCACTGGTTTCATATGTGATATTATTAATTTTAGATTGTTGTGTTTTTATGTAGCTAGCTTCCAGTGTTTTTAATTCTGTTAATTGGTTTCGTAATGTATTATTTTAAGTGTTATTAACTAGAATTTGTCTTAAATCAGAGGGAGGGCAGTTATGTTTTTGTAGATGTTGGTAAATTGAGCTAGAGTTTACAAGATGCATGGCAATGCGGCGGGATGGGGTAGTGCTTGTAAAACCAATGTAGCTATTTAGTTTTGTTATTATGATGGGAGTTACATTCTCTTAAAGGGGATTTAACCTTATAAATAACATTGTTTTTTTCTAGCATTTTTTGTGTTAGGAAGAGGTTGTTTTTTACTACACGATTTTGGGTGTGAAATCTCTTATAGTATCTATCTATCTATCTATCTATCTATCTATCTATCTATCTATCTATCTATCTATCTATCTATCTATCTATCTCTTTATATATATATATATATTAAAGTTGAGCACTCTCGGGGATGTTAAAAATAGACTGTCAAATAGCTCTAATGCAAAGTTCCGAATACCTTCGTCGAACACTCTCGACTAGTCTTCTATCTGTGCCCGCTTCTAGGTACATATAGATCTTAATTTCCCTTAATTACGTGACAGTTCCCGTTGGCCGAGTGGATATGGCGACTGCTTGCAGATTCTAGGCTGACTCTGTAGATCGGCTTCGCGCCTCCCGACCGTATGAAATTGTTACTTTCCTGCACTGATGAGAGCAATAAGCTTGAAATTAATAATTTAATATTTATTTATTAAATATTATATATATATATATATATATATATATATATATATATATATATATATATATGTTTGACATACGTTTTTTTAATCACGGAATGTTTTAGCTTACATAATCTTTTTTTTTTCATATTTTCGATATTTCGGATAATCCTGTCTAATTGTCGGATGTAGGCTCAGTAGTTTAAAAAAACAAACTATTTTAGAGTTTAGTTCCTTAAAAAAAAGAAGCTTTTCCAATTCTACCGGCGTTTTTTATGAAATTCTTTTATTTCGATCTAGCTTTTTATTATGGTTATAGTTGTTGTTGTTGTTGCTTACGCCCTCCTTCTACTTCACCTACCCCCCTCATATTCGTTCTCTCTTTAATACTCTTTATTTAATCTTTTTAATGTCTTTCTTCTTCTTCTTCTTCTTCTTCTTCTTCTTCTTCTTCTTCTTCTTCTTCTTCTTCTTCTTCTTCTTTATTTCCCTTTTCTTATTCTGCTCCATTTTCTTTTGCTGTTTCTTTTGCCTCGTTTTTCCCCTTCTTCATTTCTACCTCTCACTTCTTATTCCCCTCTTCGTACTGTTCATTCTTCTTAATCGTCATTTATTCTTCTTCCTTCTTTTTCTTCTTTTTCTTCTTCTTCTTTTTTTCCATTCGACTCCTTTTTATTCTTCATTTCTTCTTCCTTCTTTTTCTTCCTTTTTCTTCATTTAGCAGCCTGTCTTCCGTTTTGTTTTCTACTCCTCTTTTTTTACTCTTTTTTCTCTATGTATCCCAGTCTTTCTTTCATTTTTTCTTCTTCTTCTTCTTCTTCTTCTTCTTCTTCTTCTTCTTCTTCTTCTTCTTCTTCTTCTTCTTCTTCTTCTTCTTCTTCTCTCTCTTTATTCTTTCTTGTTCTTGTTCTTCCGTTTCTTCTTCTATTTAATTCTCCTCCTCCTCCTTTTCCTCTCCATCTATCTTCCACCTCAACCTCCTCCTAATTCTTCTTCTTCTTCTTCTTCTTCTTCTTCTTCTTCTTCGTTTACTTTTCATTTCCTCTTCTTCTTCTTCTTCTTCTTTTACTTTTCATTTCTTCTTCTTCTTCTTCTTCTTCTTCTTCTTCTTCTTCTTCTTCTTCTTCGTTTACTTTTCATTTCTTCTTCTTCTTCTTCTTCTTCTTCTTCTTATCACAGAACAAATATAAGATGAACCACAGAATCAATTTGTTTAACATTAACATCTAATCGATCCGAATTTGCCGCTCGTGTCGTTGCATAAAACCGGCCATTCATCATTCATTTCCTTCCATTTTCTTTTCGCAGTCCAAAATGATCGATATTTATTGTCACTTACAAAAAAGCGAACAACAATGCAAACAAAATCGGCGCTGGAATCCATTTTCTCTTACAAAAGTTTGCTATCTGTACATGTTTATACAGTTGTATGTACATGGTCCACTTCTAAACTAATTAACCGATCTTTATGAATTTCGGAACACAAATGATAGGCGTAAGGGTGGTCAATGTGAGCAATATTTAGTTTAATTTACTTGTATGTTTACATTTCACAAAAGATGTAGGTATCTGAATTTTCACGAAGTGCCCATCTTTTGTGAAATGTAAACAAAAGGCATTAAACATCAATTTAACAACCTGCATATCCACACTGGCATTGTTTCTTCAGATGTGAGACGGGAATTGTCCATCCGAGTAGAAATAACAAAGACTATCAGTGATAAACACCATCCCCTTTATGGACGTGAACCAACTGTCCAACGACTGAAGTCAAAGAGAAGCTTCCTCAGCAATGTCAAACCCCTAACAACATCTCAGGAAGAGACCAGACTACAGCTGTAGACCAGACGGCTAAAGAATAAGGCCCTCATACTAACATGGGACCGCCCTCTTTACTACTCGTTCAGACGTTATTCCCCAAGTTGCAACAGTCTGGTTTATCTCTATACAAGGATAAGCACGCCTGGATACGACGTGCGAAATTGTCAATAACGCTAATACAGTCCTCCTTTTACACTGCCTTATTCAACACACTATACCGTCTGAGAACGGGAATGGAGCAGTCAAAAGCTGCTATGACTTGATGGGGCTACAAAACTGAGCCAACCGTCCGTAAATGTTTAGAGGAGGACCATACGATGCAACCCTGCCTTGTCTACCCTCTACTGCCCAACCGGTGCAGCTTGAAAGATCTTCCAGAGTACAACAATAATGCAAATGGCTGCGTAAAAAAGTGGGAAACATGACTACATGCTTCAAAGCCACGAAAAGTATAAGAATTAAACATCAATTACTAAATATTCCTCACCCAATTTCAGTTTCTTTTGAATATTTCAAAAGCGTTTAAGGAGGCATATTGTGAACACACCGATTTAAAAATTCAAATATATCAGATTTGCATTGAATTTTATCCATAGTTATTAGACACCAATTAGACAATATTCCGTGCATTTCAATTTCCTTATAATACCACGTAAGATTAAGCCTTACATTTTAGATATCAATCAAAATCATTTAAAGGATTTTGATCAACATTATGATAAGGATTCTACAATTTACTAGCATTAAGTCTTGATTTTAATCATTGTAAGGGGACATAAAGTGGGAAAAACTGTTTTGTTCTTGGATTTAATTTTACCTATCATGAAGCTGTTATTTTTTTAAAATTACTCTATACATGTGTGTATACAAATGTATGTAATGGGCCCTTCTTAAAACTGAGCCCCGCACTACTGTTTGTTATATATAATTTATTGATTCGTTAATCACTCTAATTTTGTAGGATATGGCGGAAGCAACACTTGTGGTAACGTAATCAGATCTCAATGGGAACTCGATCGAAGAATATACTACAAACATTGCAAGGCAAAGATTCTAGAAGAGGCTGCTGCTGGATTGCCCAACGTCAAGGGTGGGGGCGAACAACTAAGTGCATTCCGAGTGTGAAACGCCGGCGGAATGACGATGTGCGCAGAAAGAATGACATTGTGATGATTTCTGTCACACAAGCCACGCTGTTGAAAGATCAAAACATTTTTCGTAGAAGTGACGAATCGTAATGTTTGTACACCAATAACGACTGGCCATTACCATCGGAGGTTGTCGTGTTTTCTCGGCGGCTTTACCGTTCGGGGAACTCAACAATGAAAAGGGGGAAAAATGTCTTTAGTCGCTGTAAATGACATGTTATGTCGAAATATATTTGATTATTATAATTTTTTTTTCATTTATTTAAAAATCTTTCATCTCTTAAACTTGTTTTAAATCTTTCAATATTAATTCTCACTTGAAGATGTTTCATTAATTTAAAAATTAGAAATAAGTATTATAAGTATAAGGTTAAGCATCATGATATTTTGATTTTAATCTTTGTAAGGAGCCGTAATAATTTCCGCAGAAATGTTCTGTTCGGGGAATTAAATTTGCTCCTTCTGGAACAGGCATTTTATAAAAAAATAATTTAAACAAGACTATCTTAAAAACAATTATGTATAATTTGATAACATTTTGGTAAGATTAATAATTCAATCACGAAACGATAATAAAAATGTACCTTTTAAAATTCTATTAAAAATATTTGTAAACAAAGCAAAATACATATCAGATAAAAGCGAAACAAAAATGAAAGTAAACACTCCCGAGCAACGCCTGGTAGTTAGAGTTAAAAAATAATAATTATTTTTATACTATACTTTTATTCTCCTGAGTCTGGAGTGAAATTGAAACAAATCCCTATATAAAATGCAAAAAACACTTTTTCCCACGTAAAATTATTGAATAAGATACTATTTGATTGGTCAGTAGTTGTCTACTTTGTTCCTTTAAGGGTCGTGTGAATTTGAAAAAAAATATTTGATAGGGTTTAGATCGATTCTCATGATAAGCAATTTCCAAAACAAAATAAAGCTCAATATCCAATAATCAAACCCATAAAAAGTTATTTTAAAATAAAAAAGTTACAATACAGCTATAAATAAAAAAATTACTAACCCCAACCCTAACCCTAACCATAACCTCTATATCGCTCGGAATATAATCTGAAAGCTTTTTAACATGGATGTTATGAAGTTTCATCTGACTATTACTATATCTGAATGCGTAGTGTTCATATGATAGCTTTGAAACTGATATTAAATGATAGCGTTGTATAACTCTGATCTTTATATATATATATATATATATATATATATATATATATATATATATATATATATAGTCTCGGAAGTTTTTTTAACCTTCAAAACTGGAAAAAAAAATTTTCTTTTTTTTTTTCGTCGAAAGATTTTTGTCTAATAAGTCAATCAATCAATCTACTGCAATCACTATATTAGTTAACTTCCAAGAATTTACTCTAATATAAATATATTTTTATATATGTTTTTTTTATATAAGGGATTGTCAGTTGTTTACCATGAAAACTGTTTCGGGATTTTAAAAACAAAACAGTATTTCTTTATCATGGCATCCCAGCAGTGTTGATCAGACACCACCTTCATATATATATATGAAATTGTTAATTTCCTGCACGGATGAAAGCAATAAGCTTGTGTCTGTAGGTATTAATAATTTAATATTTATTTATAAATATTATACTAAGCCCCTTGAAGAAATTAAAGTTGGGCACTCGCAGGTATGTTAAAAATAGACCCCAAAAATCTCTAATCCGAATACGTTCGTTGAACACTCTCAACAAGTCTTCTATCTTTGCCCGCTTCTAGGTACATATAGATCTTAATTTCCCTTAATTACGTGATACTTCCCGTTGCAGATTCTAGGTTGACTCTGTGAACCGGGTTCCGCCTCCCGACCGTCTGAAATTGTTTCTTTCCTGCACTGATGAGAGCAATAAGCTTGAAACACTAGCGTCTGTAGGTATTAATAATTTAACATCTATTCATAAAATATTGTATATATATATATATATATATATATATATATATATATATATATATTTAGACATACGTTTTTTTACATCACATAATGTTTTTGCTTAATTAATATTTTTTTCATATCATCAATATTTCGGATAATCCTACTTGTATTCCTGTCTGATGATCGGATGTAGGCTCCGTAGTTTTTTTTTTACCATTTTATCATTTAGTTCCCTTAAAGAAAAGCATTTCCAATTCTCTCTCTCTTTCTCTCTAACTCTCTCCCTCTCTCTCTCTCTCTCTCTCTCTCTCTCTCTCTCTCTCTCTCTCTCTCTCTCTCTCTATATATATATATATATATATATATATATATATATATATATATATATATATATATTAAAGTAATCGTTTTTTGTTTTGAAAAAAATGATTCTTAAGATAAATAAAATCTTGGACTTTGGAATGTAGCAAAATGTTGTTTATTTATATATGCTCTGTTGGTACATGTTGACAATCATCGAGCTTTCACTATGAAGCAGTTGGTACACATAAAGAATGGAAAGTAAATGCTAAAATATATATTTTCATACATTCCAAAGACCAAGATTTTATTCATCTTATCAATCACGTATTAAAAACAAAAAAACTATCTTACAATTACGAGTCCGTTTCGTTCATCAGGTGAACAATCGATATTTGTATGTCAATCCTGGTTTTTTCTTTTATGGATTCATCACATTTCTAAATCTCTCTCGATGTACATGAATTTGATGTGAGTTGTTTGTTTTTCGATTCTTGTTTTTGTATCACTACGTATTTTTCTGCTTTTCTGATGAGTACATTAAAGAAAAGTCCGGGATTGACATAAAAATACAGTTGTTTATCTGTTGAACGAAACGGATCCGTAATTGTACCAAAGTATTTTGTTTTGTAAAAACTGATTGGTAAGATGAATACCATCTTGGTCTTTGAAATGTAGCAATGTTTGTTAATTTATATTTGTGCTGTCGTTACATGTTGACAATCAGCGAGCTTTCAATTTGAAAAAATTGGTATATACAAAGACTAGGAATTATATTCCAAAACATATATATATATATATATATATATATATATATATATATATATATATATATATATATATATATATATATATATATAGTGAGCTATGAAAATATTTTCATGGCAATTAAGCTACAAGGAGACTCCCGCGTTTCATCCCCGGGGGAATATTCAGGCTAAAATGCATGGAGTTATTTTTGCCGGGTGTTTTATATACGGCTAGCTAGCTAACCTATTAGATTCTTTGTTGTTCTCTCAGCCAATCGTTGGGCTTTCCACGAACAAAGGTCTGGTTAGTGTTACTTCCTATATCCTGTTTAATTGTTCTGTTTTCCATGGATTGTCCTATATCCTGTTTTATTGTCGTGTCAATATGATGGGTGAATTCATTTTAACACGTTGTTCCATTGTATTTCTATTTTAGTTTAGGTTTTAATTTTTAAATTGTTAGGTTTTTGTTTAGTTTAGTTTGTTTTACTTATTTGTTTATTTATTTATTTATGTATCGTTTGCCTGAGGCGAATTTATTTCTGTGTAGGCAGCTGTTTGCTATCTCACTTCTACATTTTAATAGATTTCGGGGGTCTTTAAAGTTTAGGATTTCAAATTTTTAATTCAGACATAATCTACACGGGTCGTTTAAATATCTACATGTACTGGCCTGTCGTATTATTTTTCATTTAATTTTTGGTGCGCGTCCATTTTCTTTGAGCTCCCAATAGTGGTTTGCTAGTGCTGTTTTAATTCGACGTTCTCTGTTTTAAGCCTCTGTGTAGATTAATTACCATAAAAATATTTTCATAGCTTAATACATAGCTCTACTTACGTATCGAGCACTGTTGAAGTAAATACTGAAAATTGATACATAAAAAATTATATCTCCTTATCAAATTTTATGTGGATACATTATATATATATATATATATATATATATATATATATATAATACTAATAATCCATGGAAAACATCCACAGGATAGTAATCCAAAGAATTTCAACCAGGTTTATTAAAAAGTGCTCAATATCAAATACAGATTTTACATATGATTATTTTTATTTACACAGACATGTACAAAATCTGCGATACTGGCATGTCGATGTCATCGATCAACAGCTATTATAAACTGAGATCAAATCAGGAAGAGTTAGAATCCGATCTTAACCGTAGATCATATTTGGACAGGCTTTCCAAATATGATCTAAGATTAAGATCGGATACTAACTCTGCTTGATGAGATCTCAGTTTATAATAGCTGTTGATCGATAGCATCGACATGTCAGTGTCGCAGATTTTGTACATGTCTCTGTAAATAAAAATAATTATACATATAAATAAATATATATATATATATATATATATTTTGTTTATTAAACTAAACAAAAATATCCAGTGCAATCATAAATAAATTCGTTTTCTCTACTCTACCAAAAACATATTTTATTAGAAAAATGTCTTGCTTCGTTCGCATCTTTTCAAGGGCTCTTGTCACTTGCCAAGCTGCATCGATCCTGCAACTACCGGGATGTTGCTATTCAGCGCTTTCTTACATGACCACCTGAAGTGGCGCCATTTTCATTTCTCATATCGGGCGAGAGGATGAAAATGGTGGGAAATATCAACTAAGAAATAACGTTATATACAATGGAACAGAATGATAATCTTTCTTTCTTTTTTATTCCTAAAATCTACAGGCACAAATATGGAGGATATCATATGGCGGAATAGAGCAATGTTCTCGAGATTGTGTCGGTGGTTATCGGTTTTCTATGAGATAAAGTTTTCATTATTTGCGTCCAGCTATAGAAAATAACAAATACCAAATCTAACAAAAACAGTTTGCACACATTGACATCACCGAACAACAATACAATATATACATAAGATTGTCAAAGCAGAATCTACACAACTAGTCAACAAGGACGAAAAGAAATGGAGTCAAATATAGAAAACGTAAATAATTTATCACCGCAAGAAATAATCATGTTGCGTAAAGATAGTTGAATGCAAGCACACAATCATAAATTGTGAGCTTGACAATACTAATAAAATAATAATCATATATATAAAGTAAAGTCAGTCCTGCCTACATGTTTACTAGTAGAATGTTACGTAATTTAAAAATTTATATTCTTACTAATAATTGCCTGTAGTGAGGAACGAACCTTCAAACATCAGAAGATTGTCAGGTAGAACTTATTATACTTAGCACTTCATCCTTTGCGCCACGTCTCACACGGCGCAATGGAAAGTAATAATCAGTTCTAAGTGAGGGTCTTCGAGAGATTGAAGGTTCAATCCTCAGTAAAGGCGATACTAAAAATATAAAACGAGTTAATTAAAGATTCCTTACTTCGACACATCAATACCCAAGTTCTGTAACTAAAGAAATTCGGAGGTTGCCTCAGTCGAAATATGAGAATAACATCCACGAATTTGTTTGACTAGTTGACCAATGTAATAAAGTTATTAAAATCTAATTAAATGAAACTTAATCATGAATAGTATAATATTGTTGTTGCAAGATGAGAAGTTTTCTGGTGCAATATTAATTAAGTTGAATTAAATATACGGATTAATCCGGTTGACACACCGGTTCTCGTTAGATCACCAGAGTTAAGCAATGTTGAGCCTGGTCAGTATTAGATGGGTGGCCATTTATGAATACTAGGCGCTGTATGTAGGAGGACGTCGACGACTCCCTGCAAAAACGTAACGTTGTCATCCCCCCTAACCAGAATATACATGCGACTGGAGACCGCTTGTGAATTTGATACTCCCATGAAAGGAAGCCGGTACACACCGTCCAGGGTGAATGCCGTACTAGGTACAGGTACAAGTACATGGCTGCTCAATAGTTTCAGTAAGAAAAAAACACATGCAGACACTTTTTCTTTTAGTGATTCTTGCCATATATCGATTGTTCTCAGGCTGGAGAGATCTTGCGAAGTACAGCAGTAGTGCAAAAGACTGCGTAAGAAAGTGTGAAACTGGCGTTTGACCACATGCTTAACATACACGCAAAAATGAGGAAGTCAGCCTCAAAAGATGAACAGTGTGCCTTAGTAGATAAGTAAGATTACTGACACGCTGATGGCCTTTTTATTTCGAATAAAAGTCTGAAAACACTTGCCACGTCTAGCTGCGCTGAAGAGCCATGATACTGCGAACTAGCTTTATGTGAATGGCAATATATATACGACGTTTACTTATTAGATATTACTTTATGCAACTTAACTTAGCTGGATACTCCACCAGACACGATGAATTGTTGTCCTGGAATCTGGCAAGACCTAGAAAAGACCCAAAATAACGATAAACTGTAAAATAGTTACGTTATCATTTAAAGAAAGGCGAATTGGTATTTGTCACTGCTTTAATGACTAATTATTTGAGAGGTATAGGAGAATATTGATTAAAAGCTCGGATATCTATGTATCTCATATAGATATAAAGTATTAGGCCCATGAAGGGGCCCTGTTGATTTCTAAGAACTTACACAGAAATCAAAATATAAAACTTCAATATAGCTGTACGGCAATGTACTTATTTTGTCCTGTAGTCCTCACATTCCATGAGCGATGTTTCTGACAAAGGGGGAATAATTGTTGTTTTCTGGGTCGGAATCTATCTATTTATCAATCTATCTATCTAACACTTATCGTTGGCTAGTTTTTGACCTTGAAGTAGTAGTATTTTAGCACCTTACATCAAGTGGATTCATGCCAAGTCTGGAGCGATTTCCATAAAAAAATCTCCAAATAAAAACAAAACAATAAAACTTCACAAACGACTTAACGGACGAGATCATTGATGTGTCAGATGACGAGTTCGTCTTATTTCTGCGCTAAGACATTGTATTCAACGTTTGAACTGGATAATCAATCTCAACCTAATTAGCCTTATTAAATATTTTGCCAAACTGTTTAAGGTTTATAATGGTTTTAAATAGGTTTAAATATTTTTGTATAATTAAATTAATGTCTCTTCAAGCTCAACTAATACGTAGTGGTCGTATATATATACATACATACATACATACATACATATATATATATATATATATATATATATATATATATATATATATATATATATATATATTGTCATTTCCATATAGCTCGTTCGCTGTATTATGTCTCTTCAGTGCAGCTAGACGTTGCAAGTGTTTTTAGACTTTTATTCCAAATCAAAACCTCATCAGTGTGTTAAGAATCTTACTTGTCCTCTACGGCACAGTGTTCATCTTTAGAGCCGATAAATAGCTTAAACTATGCGGAATATGCATTGATGTGAAAACAGTCATATTTTTATTAGAATACACAATTTTGTGATGAATTTATCAAATTCAACCTAATTGGCCTGATCAAATATTTAGAGAAACTGTCATATCACGCAACGTAAATTACAAATGCTAAATGGATGTCAATACCGCTGCAAGCAATTACGATGAATTGAACCATTTAAAAAAAAGATAGAAATTCACTTTCATTTAATTTAAAATCGACGTCATTCAATATTATTAGCAGGGTTAACCAGCGTTTGGATAGCCTCAGATGCAACTGTATAGTAAGGAAAGTTTAACTTAACAGCAACGTTGATGTTATCAGCTTTATATCTTAACAGCTGAGCTGTTCAGATATATGTTAATAATCTTTAACTATCTCTTAGATCACTTCCAATTGTGACTAGCAGTGCTAGGAATCTTAAGGCACTGTGTTCACCTTATGAGCCGGATAATCGATAAATAGTTTAAAATATGCGAAGTATCAATTGATCTGAAAAATGCCATATTTTACGTTTTTTTGTGATGGATTAATCAATTTCAACCTAATTGTCCTGATTAAATATTTAAAGAAACTGTTATATCACGCAACGTTAATTGCAAATACTTAATGGGTGTCAATACGGCTCTAAGGCAATTCACATAAATGCAATCCTTTGAAAACAAAAACTAAATAAAAATTCATTTTCTTCATTCGTTCGTCTTTTACCAATTACTAGCAGGGTTATTCGACGTTGCCAGGATGTGAATATGGGATAGAATCATATGCAAATAGTATAGTAAGGAAGGTTTACCTTAACAGCAACCTTGTTGTTGTCGCCTTGTATCATAAACACTGTGCTATTCATATATATGTCAATACGTTTTTAAATAATGCTTATAAATAGATTAATTATACTGTGAAACGTGTTGGGAAAGAAACATTTTTTCATTCGTCCATTTAAAAAGTGTTATGAATTTTTACAGGGTGACCCCAAAAATGCTACCCAGGACGACAGATCACATTAAACAGTAATCAGCAGTGTCAGGAATCTTACTTGTCTTCCAAAGAACTATATTCACCTTATTTTTATTTGTGGAAATTGACTAAGACAAGGCATGAAGCCACTTGATGTAAGGAGCTAACAAGAACAAATATGATTATCGAAAAGTCAGGAGATGCCTATTGCCTTAGTCTTGAAAAGATCAAATTTATAGGTACGAGGAAAACAGTCAGCAGGAAGAGAGTTCCATAAGCCTGCGGTTCTTCGAAAAAATCTACTTGAATAAGAAGCTGTATTACAATGAGGTATCAAAACAAAGAATTGATGGAGACAACTAGACCAACGAGTCAAACGAGCTAAGACAAAAGAAGCGGGGAAAAGATCACATAATTCTGAAGAACACATGCCATAATAGTATTTATAGAAAATACTGAGACTAGCAACATCACGTCTGTGAGAAAGAGGGTGTAGAGAGAAAGAAAGGGTAGAGCTAATCAAATGCCAGATACGTTTCTGCACCTTATCAATAACCCTCAAATGGGACAGATATTCACCAACCCAAACATGACAACAGTACTCCATACATGGTCTGATAGTAGATTTGTAGAGATAGAGAATAGCTTTTGGTGTGAAAAAGTGTTTGGAGCGATAGAGAGAACCGACTTTACGAGAAGCACAAAGAGCAATGGATCTAATGTATGAACTCCAAGAAAAATTTATTGAGATTTTATGAGCACGATAATCGATAAATAGTTTTAAATGTGCTAAATGTCTATTTTTACCTGTATTTTTTTAATAAATGAATTTATTTCAACCTAATTAACATGCTTAAATAATTAGGGAAAATGTCATATCACGGAATGCTAATTACAAATTCTAAATTGATGTCAATACAACCGCAAGGAAATTTAGATACATAAAACCGTTTGAAAAAATGGATAGAAATTCATTTTCTTCATTCGTTTATTTTAAAATCGTTCTTTCGAAATTATCACGCACTTTTACGATGTTATCGCACATGAATTGGAACAAATACACAGAAGACATTGCCAAGGCTGCTGCCAAAAAAGTGGGCTCCTTCTATCGTGCTTGACAACATCTCACACATGACAGTATACTATATCTCTACAAAGCTACCACCCGCCCATGCATATAGTATTAGAGTCACATCTGGGCTGGTGAACCATCCACCAGTCTCTGACTCTTAGACAAGATCTAAAAAAGAGTCTCTGATCTAATAAGCCCCTCACTATTTACCAAGCTCCAGCCCCTGCCCCATCACTGCAATGTTTCATCCTTGTGCTTGTTTTACAAGTACTTCAATGGAATGTGCTCCGATGAACTTGTTGTCTGGTGCCCCCTCAACGTAAATACACTCGAGCAACCCAACAATCAGCAAACTACCATCTATTCACTGTGGAGGTCCCCAGATGCCGGAGAACCTTCTACTCCAATAGCTTATTTCCACGAGCTGCCGGCCTTTGGAATTTCCTCCCTGCTCCCTATTTCCCCGACTGTACCGATATGCAGAAATCTAAAACTAATGTGAACAAGAAACTCGCTGCATAGCTCGCAATTTTAGATGACCCCTAAACTTTCACCCTACTTCTCAGAAGCCCCTTACGTTTACAGCGACAGCTTGCCTTGTTTGGGGTGAACTAAGTCATAAAAATAAACACAGCAACCTTGTTGCGATCAGCCTGGTATCATAACCATGATGCTATTCATATATATGTTAATACTTTAAAATTGATTATATAATTATAATGTGAAATGTTTTGGGAAAGAGACATTTCTTCATTTAAAAAAGGTTATGAAGTTTTACAGGGTGACCCCCCAAAATGCCACCCAGGCCACTAGATCACTTTCAACAGTGATCAGCAGTGTCAGGAATCTTACTTGTTCACCAAGGCATTGTGTTAACATTATAAGCCCGATAATCGATAAATAGTTCTAAATGTGCGAAATATGCATTGATGCGAAAATTCCATATATTTTTACGTGTTTTTTGATTGATTAATTAATTTCAACATAATTGACCTGCTTAAATAATTAGTGAAACTGTCATATTACGCAACGTTAATTACAAATTCTAAATTGATGTCAATACAACCGCAAGACAATTTAGATACATGGAACTGTTTAGAAAACAAAATGGATAGAAATTCATTTTCTTCATTCGTTCATTTTAAAATCGTTCTTTCGAAATTATCAGGAACTTTTACGATGTTACCGCCCAAAATATCGTGAAGCTCCTTTCTGAAATCCAACTATATTTGGTAAAAATAAACTTCCGATTATGTCTGACTTGTCAACCAAGTTTCACTCATTAATGTCCAACAGACTTTATTTTGTCTCATTCAATCATATGCAGAAATACTTTCGTGTTTGTCTCATTCGGTGGACGTGTAAACCTGAATCGGCTTCACACTCACCGAACCTTAAGGCGCACATTTTACATATGTTGTGTTATCTGAAGGAAACTGTCTATCCAAGCAATCCCCAGTCTATGCCACCACAGTCAAAATAATATAAATGAAACGATTTAAAACAATAAGAGAAATTAAATACATTCATTCGTTCGTTTTAAAATCGCTTTGGGAAATTATCACGCAATATTACAGGTTGAACCCTAAAATATCCCCCATGGAGTCTATGTCCGACTTATCCCCAATTATAAGCACACCTGGATACGACGTGCGAAACTGTCAATAACTCTAATACAGTCCTCACTTTGCACTGTCGTGTGCAAAAAACTCAACCGCCTGAGAACGGGAATAGAGGATCAAAAGTTGTTAGGTCAGGCTGCAAAACTGATCCAACCGTCTGTGAATATGGAGAGGAGGACCTTATGATGCAACACTGCCTTGTCTGCCCCCTCCCTACTGCTCAACTGGTGCAGCTTGAAATATCTTGCATAGTGCAAGCAGTGTAAAGGACCGCCTAAAAGACACGCAAAGAATAAGCCAGTGTTAAATATATTAGTATTGAAATAAAATAATAATTAATGATACTCTGACTCCGTTCTTGTTTGTGATCTGTCTCTACTGTTGAAACACTATTGATCAACATAGCGAATATGGCCTAACATAAATGCCAGCAAGAAGCAGACGGCATCCAGCGAAAAAAATCACCGATGCCGATTACGCCGATGATATTGCACTGTTAACTGATAACAATGCTAATGCCCAAAGGCTACTTCATCTTCTAAATGAGTCAGCTGCTATGATTGGATTGCATACGAATGCAACAAAAATAGAATATATCTGCTATCATCAAACAGGTCCAATAGAAACACTGAACAGAACACTTCTCAAGCAGATAAAGTACTTTGAATATCTGGGTAGCCACATCGTCTTGACAGAAAAAGACGTGCTCGTCAGAATAGCCAAGGCTTGGAGTGTACTTAATTATCTAAGAGTTATTTGGAAATAAGAACTGTCTGAACAAATAAAAAAAAACTTTTTCAGAGCCATAGTGGAATCCATACTGCTTTATAGATCACCAGCTTGGACTCTAACAAAAAAACTGGAAAGGAAACTAGATGGAATTTACATACGGATTCTCTGTGCTGTATTAAACATGCACTGGAAAACGCACCCATCTAATAAACGGCTGTATGGCAACTTGTCTAAAATATCATCAGTAATAAAAGAAACGAGAATGATATTCGCTGGGCATTGTTATAGAAGAAAAGAAGAGGTTATCAGTGATCTAATTTTGTGGACGCCAACACACGGAACAGTTAAGGTTGGTCGACCCTACGTACACAAAACAGTTGACCGAAGATACTGGTTCTCAACTCGAAGATCAATGACGAACAGGGAAGTATGAAGGAGTTGGGTCAATATTGTCCAGGCAACCATCCCGATATTATAGATAGATAGAATAATTAATGGTTCTTGTTTTCTTAGACAAAACAGATACTATATATAAATATAATTAATATTTTTTAAAAGGGTTCAACACTAAGTAGAACTTTATAAATAAATCAAATTATATAAACATTTGAACAGCCTATGCGAATTCACCTTCGTTTCAATGTTAGTGCTCAACTACGGACTGTGAATCAAACTTAATATTAACTTGTCCCAAGAGAATCAGATAAAATAAAACAGAAAATTGTCCAGAAAAATTAACTTTTTTCCAAAGACACGCAAATAATGTTTATTGCAATTAAATGATTTTTTTCCTCCCCAAGAGGTTAGATACAAGGTCATAGTATTTCTGGTACTTATATCGAATATTAACCAGTTTCTGTTAACTTCGCATCGGTAGCGTTCGGGCAGGTTTCGGAAACGCCCGAGAGTTGACGAAACTATTAACTAATCAGGTTGAAGCAAGACAGTCAGGTTCCAAACAAGCAGAAGATAATTTTTGGAAGAAATTTATTTCTACGATCTGCAGCGTGGTAACAAAATACTTGATTTATCCATATCTAAAAAGCAATCCATTGGAACATATACCAGAAAGAATAGTTGGAAATAAGTCATACACCATCCATTATGACTATGCAATCCATACTACTACACATCTAGAAAACGGAGCTGTTAAAGCTGACATAGTGATATGGTACAAGAGGGAGAAAGTAACCACCCTAGTTGAAGTCAGTATCCCTCATGATGCTGGCTACAACAGAGGTAAGAGGGAGAAGACAACGAAATACCAAGGTCTTATGTACACGAAAAGAAATTGGAATCTTCGGAAGATCTCCACCATTCCAGTAATTATAGGAGCAACCGAACTTATAAAAATAATTAAAAAAACAACTACTTAGCGAATATACCCGGTGAACCAAATTCAACAGAGATACAAACAATTGCACTTAAAGGGACGGTTAGAATCTTACAAATATCTCTCGTTTGGAGGGTCTGAAATAGCGGGTGAATGTCTGGCATTCGGTAGGATGGCCCATTTCCAGCAAAAACTAACATATAAGAAAATTGAAAAAATCTTTTTTAAGAAAATAGGCGTTGTTTAAGACGTCATAATCTAAATTGAAAAGGTAAACACAGCTTAAATATATTTAAACAAGGTCAAATATAAGTTGTGTGACACAAATCTGAATTTTCCTGTTTACACATGAATTTGGGGAATGCTCTTTAATAAAAGTTTAAAATAAAAAATATATTTTCGCATTTTTAATTTAAATGAAATTTTCCGCTCTTTTTTACGTTTATTGGACATACCTTGTATTTTTGACATCCATTTACATTTATTTTAAACTATCAATTAATTAGAGACATTTTCAAACACTTGTAATTTTTCGACTTCCGTTTCACAATTGAGAAAATAAAATCAATGCAGAAAACGAAAGTTTTCATCTTTTTGGTACTTTTTAGACAATAGGTATCCAAAAAAAGTTTCAGTACTTACGTCATCAATTCCGAGTTTCACCGGGGACTTCTGAGACAAGCGAATGTTTAAGTGTAAGGAAACGGACGAAATGAAATAACAACACCTCTTTATAACAACAACGAAAGGGGGTTATTCTTTAAAGTTACCAATGTCCAACTTCTTTACATAGGTGGAAACAGTTTGACAGTGTTCGAGTGAGAAAAAGGAAAATAAGAAGTTCTTATGGCTGCCGAAAGTCTGAACAGTTATCTCCAGGCGAAGATTTTAGGTACTGGAACGCCCAGTGGACATGGAGGCAGAAGAGAGACTGTAGAAGTGTTTCCTTGTTGCTTGCAGGAGTCTCTCTGCTGACCGACCGTGATTCCCAGAGGGACTGAAGTAGTTCTCGAGCGAACAGAAGGAATCAATGCGCCCTGCAGGCTGATTGGTTAGTGTGTAACCAGATCACTTAATAGGGGCATTTTTCGGAGGGAGAAAAAAGGTCTGTTTATGGCTTCTACAGAAGAATTTAACCGAACAAACTGAATGTATTATTAGGCTTTTTTGCGAACAAGGTAATTTAACGAAATAACATTTTTAATTGTCTTGTTCTTTAATAAAAGTTTAAAAGAAAAAATGAAAAATATATTTCAGCATTTTTAATTTACGTGTAATAAACAAATAACAATTGTCCGCTCTTTTTTATTTCACCGTTTATCGGGCATAACTACAAATCAAAGAATGATTGAACATTTTCTACGCAGATTCTAACATACGCTTTGTATCTATCAAACTATTTCCTTCGAGATATTTATCCACAATTTCCGGCATCTTTACGATTCTTTCGCCGATGCTGTCTGAATGATGAATCTGTTGGAATTGGTAAATCAATCTAATTGACAGACGGAGATTACAGAATGCTAGTCTTATTGATCCCACGTCGATTAAAGTTCCAAACGTTTTCCAGCTTTTTAATGTCAATCGTTTTTCACATCCCTTCTTCTTCCTGCCAAGCGTCTGAAATAATGGCGTAAAGCGTATTTATCATGCAAATAAAAAATAACTTTTCAAAGAAAATATACATTTTTCATCGACAAGAATACTCCAAAAATTTCTTTCAACAGAAACACATTAAGCAATAGATGAACATAGATGCACCATTCGCCCATGCATATAGTATTGCTGCCACATCTGGGCTGGTGAGTCAACCACTACCCTTTCCCTCTAAGACAAGGTCCAAAAAAGAGTCTGCAATCTAATACGTCCCGCACTGTCAACCAAGCTCCAACCCCTGTCCCATCGCCGCAATGTTGCATCCCTGTGCTTGTTTTCTAAGTACTTCAATGGAATGTGCTCTGACGAATTAGTATCACTTGTATCCCCTCGGCGTAAATACCCCGAACTAACCCGACAAGCAGCAAAATCCCACCCCTTCACCGTAGAGGCCCCCCTCTACATACCAGAAAACTGTCTACTCTAACAGTTCCTCCTCTTGAACTGCTATACTTTGGAGTTCTCTCCCTGTTTCCCGATTCCCTGACTGCACTAATATGCATGAAATTAAATCTAACGCGAATAGACATCTCGCTGCCCAACTCCCTACGTAGTGTCTCTGTATTCATTGCCCCTAATAGTACCCCTTTACGTCTCCATTGCAATGTGCCTGGTAGGGGTGAATAAAAGTAAAGAAAAACACATGTGATATTATCGCTTAGTGGAAGACTCCTGACTGTTCCGTGGATTTATCCCTGTAGCGTATCCTAGGTCCTAAGCACGATGCTGAGGATAGAACTTACTATAGTACTATGGCTTGCCGGTGTCGACGAGGTAAATGATAGACACATTACTCTTTCCAATAAAAGGATTGATCCGTCGTCTGGCCTGACACATCTTTGGCGGGTTACAAGGCGTCATTAATTCTTCCCTGATAATAAATTATCTGGCTGAGGGAACCACTGTGCTCCAATTTAACGCTGTATAATAAGAGGAAACGAACAACACATTTATATATATGTATATAAATATAATTATTTGTTTTTACCAAAATAACATAATTAAAACTCTAAAGTCAAGTTGGTGAGCGTCACCACCCGTCGTGTACGAAATTACAACTGCAAAAATCTTCTCTAGCGATGATTAAAACGAGAGAGAGAAATAGAATGAAAGGTCTAAAAGAGAGCGAAAAAGAAACGGAGCTAGATCGACATTCAGTGATGCTCTAAGTTCAACATGTCCTGGGTGACAGTTGATTTGATCTTTAATTTAACAGCTAGCATTTTCAATTGTTGATATTTAAGTTGTCATTTCGATAGTACTTGGCAAACCATGAAGTTATAACAATCCTGCATTGCATCCGCCATGTTTAATGCCACAAGAACACATTCTGAATACTACATATCGCAGCTAGAGTTCAAGAGGTCAGGCGCAAGGCTTCATATCTCTTTATCAACTGGTGACTGTGTCAAATCTCTAAAACACGTGTTTTAGAGATTTGAAACAGCCACCATTTTATAAAGAGGTCTTCCTCGAATAATATTATGGAACACGGTCACACACATTACATCACAGTGTTGAAGTCTTGCCTAATCAAGTAAGATTTGCTATAATATATATATATATATATATATATATATATATATATATATATATTAATCACTTGTCTTTGTCTTACTTCTCAACGCCGACATATTTCCATTTCTTGCATTGTGATAGCCTTCTAATACTCCTCTATATACGTCTTACACACAATGCTTCAAGCAAACTACCTCTCTTTATTATATAGATATATATATATATATATGTATATATATATATATTTATATATATATACAACTATTTTATAAAGCTAATTTCACAGAACGATAAATCAAATGCTATCCTTTTTCTGACATGTTATCAAATAATACTATTAATGTAACGTAAATAATGAAAAAATATTTGGGATTTTCTGAATCAGAAAGACGCGTGCATTTCTGT
This sequence comes from Sepiola atlantica, assembly GCA_963556195.1. NCBI lineage: Eukaryota > Metazoa > Mollusca > Cephalopoda > Sepiida > Sepiolidae > Sepiola > Sepiola atlantica. The sequence goes on from OY744542.1 coordinate 939,186, forward strand.
CAGTTGTACACCGACTCATTAATCATTTGTTAAAATAAAAATAAAATACGGATTTATTTTGAGAGAAACATTTACAGAGAATTTTTCATAAATAAAAAAGCAGAAATATTTTCATATTTCTCTTCCTACTTAAAAAAATTAAAGTCAAGTAAAGAAATCAAATGAAAACATCGTCAATATATCACACGGATACCTCGAATGTCCATTCGCCATTGGAGGTCACTTTATCTGACGCCACCCTCCCTTCCAGAATGATCGATTTCATCCATTAAGTGCGTGTTTCAAATAACAGCATCGCTAAATATATCGTTAAACGACGTCCATACATTTTTATGAATAAAAATTGTTCACATTGAAATCAATATTTTATTGTAAAAAATAACGTTAAAGCATTTTTATCTAAAGGAAAGTATACGTCTTCATTCGTTTTATTTTTAACTAGGTGAATACATGTAAAATTAATTCCCCCACTACAATAGTTTTATACACATTTTATGTCTCCCTACGAATGTTAAAATCATAATATAATCATGCTTGTAACATTATACCCCTTTTTCGATACATTTACACAGACTCTCGCCTAAGGGCGTTTTCAGACTAAAGTTATCTTCCATTTTTTTTTTATCGTAGAAGACGTTATGATCCGGTTATAAAAAGGGATGCACAGACCGCCACTGTTTATTTTTCTCGTCTGCCAGTATGCCTTGACAGCCCCACCCTGCGCATCGTCTAGGTTTGACGCCCTTTTGACGAACACATTACACACCATGTGCGCTCACTCACACAAACACTCTATGCTAGTACGTAATAAATTTCTCTATTCTCACTCACGCACGCACGCACGCACGCGCATACGTACAAATCTTTCTACCCAGACTTTGTTGACCATATTCTCGTGAACTGAATTTTACACCATGTGCGTGGTTTCGATCACACAATTTGGTATATAAACTGTAGAAGTGAAAGTTAAAAAAGAAAAACGCGCACACATAAAAATTAATCAAAATTTTGATTCCCGAATTGTAGTAACAATTCTCTAAAACACGACGACGTCAACTCTCAAAGAATCCGACTCTAGAATTGTCATTTACTACTTTTCAAAAACAATAAGGGCTGCTACATAATTTTTCCTTTCTACGTGCACACGCAGACCACCTTCTACCCACACTCTCTTTGTACACGTACTCATGAACACTATTCTTTTGTAAACCTTACAATTTAGGGCGTGCCACCGAAACCGTACCATAGTCCCCACGAAAAAAGATTTAAAACCAATATTTATTGCTTGTTACCCTCCTAGGATGTGTATGCTTCTGGTATGCTGATAAAACAAAATAAATATGTAAAAAGATTAACATTTTTGGTATTTTCTTCTTCTTCTTTTTCTTCTCATTCTTATTTAAATTACGGATGATAAAAATGATAACAATCCTGTGTTTCTTTTAAACTACTGTTAGAATTTAAATGAAGAATCGATTACAATGATTCCCACAACAATCTTGAAATTCCACAAGATATCTATCACATAGCGATATAATCAACATTAACCAGAATGTTCAAAGAGTCTTATTTTAGTGCAGCCTGCGGGATTCGATTCTAAAAGATAAAGAAAACTTGATGCCAATCAAAAACCTATCCCCAGAGAAGTATAAAAACAGCAGAACTGGAAATCCACTTAAAACAGAAGATTTCTACAAGTCATACACGCAATAAAGTAACTCTCCATAAAACCACAAATAGGATCAGCCATTAGGTTTGCATAATTTCTATAAAAATAATATTTCAAACTCGACCGTGATCCTACGGCCGACTACCAATCGGTTTTAAGGAGGAGATAGGCCCCGCTTATCGCCCGAATTGCACCCCTTCTTTGTCTATTAACCAGGCACAGAAGTACAATCGCACGGCCACTTAAAAGACACCCAGTGCTTGGTATTGTTTCCTAACTAGGACAATTAACGCCGTCCCACCATCTCTCTATTTTTTCTCTGAGCGAATCGGGGATACTTGCTTGTTACTGAGTTTCATATAACTAGACTAGGCCGCTCTTGTTCTGACGGCTTAAAGCTACAGGTTTTACATCTTGTCAGTCTGCTGTTTTCGACTGATAATACAAGGGTCCTACCTTTTAGGTAGCACTAAGAGTGGCTTCTCTATCAACAGTTGTGATGACTGTAGTGCCATATCGCGCATGGAAAGGGACCATGCACCTATCTTCGACAGGTTTTTCCGATGCAACGACGCCATAGATGGAGACTCAACTAATAGTCCACTTGTTAGAACTTTGTTTTCTGACATACAACATACACCCATTTGGTTAAACCCACTCTATCTAACACAATATTAATGCCATGAAAACAATCATAACACGATCGAACTAGACGTCTCCCGAAAAACAACCAAATACCACCTACCTAAAGGCCTTCCTTAACAAATATCCAATAGGGGAATTAATTCCCTGAACCCTTTTTCATCGACTGTAGCAACATGAAAAAAATCAAATGTAAACAAAGACCTTATAACACAATACCCCTACACTTAGGATATCTCCTATAAGTCTGCCCATAATAATAGTATACACGTATGTCTCAGTGGCAATATGCATTCTTAGAGGTTAAAAAAAGAAAAAAAAACCCGTCAAATCATAAGTGTAACAGACAAACAAACGTTAGTTAAGAGTCAGATCCCTCTTAAGATGGAGTACTGCTGCCACATCTGGGGAGAGGCCGCTCAGAGAAGTATCTTTTGTCTTAACAGAGTACAAAATTGATTTCGCATTCAATGAGATTAGAAAGTGAACTCTGGGTTTACTTTTAACGGTATCGTAATTCTCGCTTCTATTATTTTGTCCTTTAGTCCTCACATTCCATGAGCAATGTTTCTGAAAAAGGGGGAAGAATTGTTGTTTTCTGGGTCGGTATATATCCATCTAAGTCTTTGCTAGATTTTGACCTTGAAGTAGTTTTATTTAGCTCCTTACATCAAGTGGCTTCATGCATTGTCTTGAGCGATTTCCATAAAAATAATCTAGTGGTGACTGATCTCTTCTGTTCTCCACAGTCCCTTTCTCACAGAAGATATTTTGCTCGTCTTGCTCTACTCAATCGTTATTTCCATAAAACTTGCTTTAATCTCTTTTTCCTCTGTGTAACACATTCACAGCAAAGAAATTCATTTCTACCGGAACTGAAAAAATATTACTTGTTTTTCGTGTACCTGACACCAAGCGAGATTTTTATAGACAGAGTTTCTTTCCAAGAACTTCCTGTATGTATAACACGTTGCCACAAAATTGTTGCCGTCCATCAGTTTTGATCGACTTAGTCCTTTTCAAAAGTGTAAATCAGAAGCTGGATTGATCACGAAGGTGCGCGTACAAAAAGAAGCAGCTTCTTCTTCTTGCGTATCTTTTTAAAATCCTTCAGCTGAGTTGCAGCAAGCCAGTCCAGAGTTTCATCACCCGGTTAATAAGACCCATATCGCCATTTGGTGGCCGGTGTTTGGGGCAGTTGGTGATGACGTATTCCACAGTAAGCAGGGGATACTCACATCTGCATTGGGCACCATCCGTAAAGCCCCACCTCTTCATCGACTCGCCAAAGCATCCCACGCCTGTCCTCAGACGATTGAGCGCTATCCACTGCTTTCACGACAGCTGCTGTCCAGGGACATATGTTGGGTCCTTGATAAAGTGGTTAATCCTTGATGGTCCTACTGTCTTAAATTGTTCCCTCCATCTGGCCGTGACCCAGGAAGCCATGATGGTATCAGCTGGTATTGTGTCGAGCAGTTCCTTGACTTGCAAGGCGAAGGGTCGTCTGAACTTAAGGCGCTTGCACTGATGTCTTTTCGTGACGATCTTTTTGAAAAGATGGGATTCCCTCGTTTGTGCCTTTCGGGCAAGGGGCAGCATGGCTTCTTCTCGTCTGATATCGGCTGGAGCAATACCGGCGAGGACAGGCAGTTGGTGAGTTGGAGTGGCTCACAGACACCCAGAGACAGTCCGTAAGACGTCATTGAGGGCAGTGCCCAGCTTTTCCACATGTAGACTACGGCGCCAGACTGGAGCACAATAGTCAGCGGCAGATAAAACCAGGGCTTCAGTGGAAATGTGCAGTGTCTCCGTAGTTGCTCTCCATGTGGTACCAGATAGGCGGCGTATCAGTGTAGCACAGGCGGTGGTCTTTACCTTGGCAGTGTCCAGATGTTGTTTAAATGACAGTGTTCTGTCAAGCTTCACACCGAGGTACGTAGGGGGGGATTGGGACTGTAATCGGCAATTGTCAAAAAAGCAGCAGCTAACAAGGTATGACAAATCATTGTGAACTTTTATGCGTTTTTGTAATGATGACGCTAACTTTGTTTTCTACATGTATGACATCAGGTTGACACGCAACGCTTGCTGACAACTTGGCGATATAACATATAATGGAATGCGTATTTAAACTAGTATGATATAAAAGAGCCAAATAGAACCGCAACCAATTAGCGGAAAGAGAATGTAGTCCTGGAAAACTTTCTTATATAAGATCTAGAGACTTTAGACATTTTTCTGTGAGGGCAGAAATCCAATTGGCAGTTTTCCAAATGGCGAACGTCTGAAGTATTTCGAGAAACGATGTTAAGCATTAAATAATCCAGTTTTAATAACACGTAAATATGATATGTGTAGCATTTGTTAAGTCTCACTGCATAAAAAAGTACAAAATTTCACAGAAATCACACAAACATAATTGCAACGGGGTAGCTGTAAATAATAACACGCATACAAATCTATACCATTTGTTATGTCGTTATCTGTATTCCCTTGGGATACACTAAAAAAACCTTATGTGTGAAAAAAAAGAAAGGGGTTGTCATTGCATGAGACGGTTATCGAACAATAATAACTCATGGTAAAAATGAAGTTTTAGTTTAGTACAAGATAACTATTGGAACCTTTCAAATGAAAAAAATACCTAACCCTAAACCTAAACCTAAACCATAAGCTTAAACCCTAACCATAGAAAATGTTAAAATAAAGAAAAAAACATTGAAAATAAAATTTAAAAATAAATTTAAGAAATCTGTTTAAAAACAGTTGTTTCGTTGTTTGTTCTTACCGTAAACCCTAACACTAACCCAGTAAATGTAAAAAAAGAAAGAAAAACCATTGACAAATATTTAATAAAAGAGATTTGCTTATAGATACTTGATTTATTGCTTGTTATATTAAAAAAAAACATGTTTTGAAACTTTTCGTTGCACACAAAAAAATAAAATATTTAAAAACATTTGCTTAACAATGATTTTTTTGAAACATTTAATTAATAACAATTGTTTAGCTATAGTTTGTTCGTTCTTTATTTTTATATATGTATTTTACTTTTATTTTCTTCGTCTAACTTTTGTTATTTGCAACTTCTCTTTAACTTATCGTCTGGCAGTCTTCGCCTCGGCAACTCTCAGGCGCTTTCGTAACCTGCACGAACGTTAACGACGCGAAGTCACGGAAACGCGGGCCGTTCTCTATGTAAGTACCAAAATGTTGGTTGCAGTGAATTAAAAAAATGTCATAACTTTCTCTCGAAGATTGGATCGATTCATGTCATTTAGTACTTACATAAAAAAACGTCGTTTCCTTATATTTCCCTCTCAACATAAACTTACACAGATAATTGTCCACAATTTTCGCGATACGTTCAACATTTTTTCTGCATTTTGTACAGCGATATATGAGGGTGTCACCGATTTCAACGTTGAGACTTTAACCCTAACCCTAACCCTAATCAAGTTCATATCAGAAATGACTCACAAAAAGCAATGCAAAGGTGTGTGCGCTCACTGCGCATGATTAGCGTAGTTACTTGGTTTTGAAAGAATCATTTTCCCATTAGTCGCTTATCTACTGTCCAAAATATATGAATCTTGAAATGTTTGATAGCAGAAAAACACCGCAAGAAAATGTTGCAATTTAGAAAAGTGTGATACTTCACTGCTGTATTTTTATTGACAGAATTATCTTCAGGAGCGTCAGTGTCAATTTTCGAAAGAATTATGCAAACTGATTAGGACGAAAGTGTTAATTAAAACAACACGTTATCAGTCCACATTTTGCGACTCTATATTAATAAAGCCGACATCTTGAATCATTCTGCCTCGGGTTTCCAGGCGGATGAATATGCAAGCTGTAAAAATGGCGACTGATTAATTGCATTTTCTCTATTTTTAACCTTGGTAAGCTTGGCTATAACAAGAGCCTAACAAGAGGAATTACAGTAATATTCTTATAGACTGTGAGGCATTAGGATTTCCTGTACTCGAAGTGGGTCGTATGGGCTGTTGTTTGAGGAGAAATGTGAACGGATTTCACTCGATATGTTAGACTGTATCATTTTCTATTATCGACATGTGTAATAATATGCCTGTACCTTCTTTTTATTTGTGCATCCATTTTTACACAAAGATAGAATAAAACGTAAAATAAATCATGCCATCCGTCGACATTATTTTGTCTTTCACGAGAAATGTCTATATAAATACCAAAAGCAACTCGAGAATTGTCAGTTTGTAGCAAGCGGATGTGTAGAAATGCTAATTGTGGTAAATTTCAACGTAAGGGTAAACATTACTTAGAGTTTAATTTTCCTATTAGAATTCCAGTAAAGCTACGTTTTCCGGCACTGATATTAAACAGACGATGAGGTGGCCAGTCTTACGTTGCGAATATGCATGGGGATATTTCTCTTTCGACTGAACCAGGATAGATTGTGTAAAAAATAGAGTAAATATAGTAAATTTCAACGTAAGGTTAAAAATAAGTTAAGAGTTTAATTTTCCTATTAGAATTCGAGTAAGACTACGTTTTAAGAAAAGAAAAGAAGCGGTAACTCATACGTGACGACTATGCAGAGGGATATTCCTCTTTCGACCAAACCAGCATATAGTGTGTAAAAAATAGAGTTTGTATGCTAAATTTCCACGTACAATTAAAATTGAAAGTTGAAATTTTCCTGTTAGAATTCGAGTAAGACTACGTGTTCTGGCTATGACATCATACAGAGAAGAAGCGGCATGTCTTATGTGTCGAATATGCGGGGGATATTTCTCTTTCAACTGAACAAGCACAGACAGAGCAGTGGTTTGGATAGCCGCTGCATCCCTTCATGGAGAAGGGATGTTGGGTGTTTTATACGTATACATGTACGCTATAAGTGAAGAAGATATATATTAAAGAAATTTTAAAGCCCAATTACATTCGTCGATTTTTCCTTATTAATAACGTTTTATAAGGTATTATTGAGAAGAAATAAACAGCGGAATAGAATAGAAATAGAATAACGGAATAAGAATAGAAAACTGAAGCTTTACTGCCACACCACCACAGAAATACGATCAGCTGATCGACAAAGTGAACTCACTGTAGGGATCGAGAAGGACGTACATTAAGAGGTGAATGCCCTTTTTTATGGAAATCGCTCCAGACAAGACATGAAGTCACAAGAACGAAATATGATTATCGCAAAGACAGGAGATGCCTATTTGTCTTAGTCTTTAAAAACTAAGACTATAGGTAGGAATGAAAAAAGTCAGCAGGAAGAGAGTTCCACAAGTTCGCAAGAAGCTACTGGAATAGGAAGCTGTATTACAAAGAAGTATCAGAACAGCGGATTAGACCAACGAGTCCAACGAGCTAGAATAAAAGAAGCGGGGAATTGATCACATAATTCACATAAAACACATGCCATCATAATTGTATTAATAGAAAAGACTGCGACTAACAACATCACGTCTGTGAGAGAGAGGGTGTAGAGAAGAAGAAAGGGTGTGGCTAATGACATTGCAGATACGTTTCTGCATCTTATCAAGAACCTTAAAGTGGGACAGAGATTCGCCAGCCCAAATCTGATAGGATTTAGAATTATTGATGGAATGGACCGACTTCAAATACCTATTCAGGACACAGGAATCACAAGATTGTTTTGACATTGGATTTGAAGATGACCATGTTGTAATCTACAGGGAAGCTCTTGCAAAGAAGCTCAGTTCGTGGGATTCTACTTGACACTAAACACACAGAGAAAGAAAGGAGAGTTCGTTTTACATTGTGGTAGACAGAGCCCAGTTATTGCTCTGAATGTCTTATAAGGAGGTACCAGAGATTGAAGCTTAGTCAATGAAAATAACGATGAAGTAAATAGTGACAAGCAACGCCTCTATTGTTAGAAAAGGGCTATAAGGATGAGAAGAAACCACTCCCACTAGATTTCGGAGTCGATTTTAAACTCTGTCTAGGAAATTAAGAGTGCTGTGAGGTGCGCTTCATCAGATGTGAGTACATCAAATTAGGAAGTTAGGATTTTTCTGACTTTTATATAGGTATATGATTACACCAAATCTTTGGAAGAGTATAATTGATCCAACCATTTTTGCATCGACTTTAGCAACAGCTTGGTTGAAAATCTTTTATTTTAGATCTGGGGTGAAAGTCACGCATATGAGCTTGTTAAAGTAAAGGGCTTCCTGAATGAGAACCCATTCATTTCAACCTGAGCAAAACAAAAATCCAGGCGTTTGTGATAGAAAAAGAGAAGCTTTGTTTTTGAAGTTAAATACATAAAAAACAGTTTTTGGATCATTTTTTATGTACTAACGTGTCACTACTTATCAAGGCACATGAGCCACTCGAGGATAAAGGTTAATGAGTTTGTTAGGAGGATACTTAAACAACAACATACTGGTTACTAACAAGGGTTGAGACTAGACAGTAATTACATTGTTTTAAGAGGACGGCTCAACTAGAATTTGTTAACATTGGACTTGTATTTTATACTAATGTTTTACCACTAACCAAGGCCACAAGTCATTCGAGGATGACGGTTAACAATAATTTCAGTTGGATGATGAAACGGTACTATGAAACTAATGAGCACGATGGACAAATTGGCCAAAGGTTGATTACTTCAGAGTACGACTTAAAATAGACCAGGTTACAGTCTGTAGGTAAGCAGTCCCGCGGTACGTGTTCCACGTGTGTGTTGAGAGAAAGCTTTCTTGGACATGGGAGATGAGGAATACGTGGTAGGATAACCAGATTTAAGTTCCTGTGACATTGATCTTTCTCGGGATACATGAAGACGAAAAGTTTTCCGACATGGTCCCTGAACAGGTGATGATCTGAAGGAAAGATCCAGACAGGAAATCGACGCAATTCTATCTGAGATGACATATCGCATCTCCGTAGTAATAATAGTTTTAATGACTGTATAGTTGCGCCCGTGTCTTTCTTTAATAGTAGCGGCAACACATCGTCTCCGTTTCTGGTGATGTTGTTCGTCATCTTTTCGAATAACGATTGACAGCTAGCATATAATAACAATAGTACATATTTTTTCAGTTTCAATAACTTTATGTAGTTTCATTACTTTCTTCTCGTAAGTTCCTCTAGAAAATTACACATTATTAATCTTCCCCATCCGTACCACATAGAGCAATTAAAACAAGAAGTCCTCTAAAACACGCCTTCTTCCGTGGTAGACTAAAACACCCAAGAGTGTATCTTAAGCTATTGATACGCTACGTATTACAGTCTCTCAAGTTCTGTTAGTTACATCACTTCCTTAATACGTTCGCTAATCCTCGTTCCTCTAACCCACTTTCCTAATCTAATGTCGAAGCGAAAAATATATTTTGTTTAACTTACTCATTTCTCATCCAATTTTGCTACAACCCGAATAAAACGTGATTGCTAAGGATAAAAGTTTCACATCGAATGAGGCATCGATAGGTTTCGAAATGTAAATAGCCTTCTGGTTCGGGTCAAGATTTCGAATGCCTGCCAAGAATATAATGGAACAAATCAAAAGAAATAATAATTGAAACTGAACTTTTAGATCAATTTTCACTTCAAGTTTAGGTCGAATGATGAACCTCCGTTCACTTAAATTTGGAACAATACCAAATTTGCTGTTGACTTTAGAGTTGCATAGGCATAAATGAATATATTATATACTAGCAAGGCTACTCGGCGTTACTCGGGTTAGTAGTAAAGTTGAACGGCCATAATTGAATATATTATATATTAACAATCGTAAGATATTTTCTCATTGAACGACTAAGATAAAAATGAACAAAAATAAGTAAATAAATAGCGATGGCTCCAAAGTTGATATGACGTTAACCTAATAAATTAAACTTGCAACGTAGCGGACGAATAATCCCCATGTAATAAATATTACCAGGGTGCGTGTGTTGAATTTAGTGATGGAAGAGGCGCGAATTGTCTACCTCCGACTGTGTACGGAGAGGGTGCTTCATGAGTTAGGTGATTTCCGTTTTCAGGTTTCCTCAAGCTTTTTAGATCAATATTTCGTGCGTGTCGAATATGTGTCTGCAAGCGGCTGCTGTGTCGGCCGCTCGGATGTGGGGCGGACCACCTCCGTCTCAGATTACTTGAAGAGACCACGGTTCATTGAGGTTGTTTTTTCGATAAGCCAATAAACTTAGTGAACTTAAATGAGTTGTTTGTGTTTTATTTCTGACCAGTTTTACTGTTTATGCCATTGGGCTGACTATGCCTGTCGGCCCGACATCTACTGCTGCGGATTCTCTATTACGGTCGGCATTTCACTTCAAGTTAAAGTCGAATGATGAACGTCCATTCACTTAAATTTGGAACGCGACCAGATTTGCTGTTGATTTTAGAGTTTCATGGCCATATACGAATATATTTTATACTAGCAGGGATTCTAGGCATTGCCCGGGGTTCTAGTAGAATTAAACTGTTATAAATGAATATATTAAATATGAACAACTGTCCGATATTTTCTCATTGAAAGACAAAGATAAAAATTAGCAAGAATGAGTAAAAGAAAATATTGATAGCTATAAAACTATATAGGGTTGATAGTCCGTAAAACTAATACACCAAACTTGCAACGTAACGGACGAATTCTCGCCACGTAACAAATATTGTCAGGGTGTGCATGTTGGACAATGTGAGGTAGGGAAAGCTAGAACAGCCGTCATATAATTTCTTACAAAAAGACTAAAACAAAAATACGAACAAAAAATAGCGAATACTGAATCGTATAGAACTATATAGAATTAAAGGAGTCATATAGGTTTTAGAATGTAAATAACCTTCTTGTCATGATCAAGATTTTGAATGCTTGCCAAGACTATAATGAAACAAATAAGCGCGTATCCGTCGTTGCATCTGGATTTATCATTTTGCTTGAATTCTTTGAACTTTTATTTTACACAAACAATTGATTTTTCGTTGCTTTAACAAAGTTGTCAAATACAATTTATTACATTTGTATTGATCAATTTTGTCATTCATTCTTTTTGAGAATGCCCTATTTCGGCATACACTAGAGACGGGTTGAGCCGGCTTCCTTCAAAGGAGGAAGTTTCTAGGGATTAGTAAATTCATAAACAGCTACAAGTTGCCGGTGTTTGATAGTACTTACCGTCGCGGGTGTGTAACATCATACACCCGTGCATCTTTGGTGTAACCCAAGTTTCGCTGATGCTCGCGCTGTTGGTTCCTGTTCCTCGCTTGTTGATCGAGAACCACGTGGACGCCAGTTTGGTTTTAAAGTATTTTATTTTCAGTAAAACAAAGACAGAAACCAGGTGCATGTGTACGACAGAGAGTGTGAGAAGTAGAGATAGATAGATAAGAGAGAGAGAGAGAGAGAGAGAGAGATAGAGAGAGAGAGAGAACTTTTGAATAAATGAATTGAAACTAAAGATATTATTTTCATATTTAGACACACTTACTTTTAGTCACTGGTTTTAATCGTCCCCGTCCCGACTACTAGGCTGACCGGGACCGCCGCGTTTCTCTGTCCGTTCAGGTCGGTGTCAACAGGCCAAAAAGGTAGAACCGCTCTCCGACGGAAGTGACGACGTGATTTATTGACTTCAGCTTTTAGGCTCCCCTCTCCTTGTAACGCCTCTCCCTATCTAACACCTGCACGAACGTTGCCTATATGAGTAATGTTCTGATCTAGTTAACACACTCTAATACGATGGTCAAATAGAAAACGGCTTCTTCGTATTTGTCTCCAAATGGTGCACTGTCACCGTTGAGACTATGTAAGTAACTTTACATTATTATTCATTCACGCGCTTTTGGTTTTTCTCTCCTGCATTTAAAAAGTGTAGTTTCCTGAATTTACGTCTCACTTTTTTAATAATCAATGTTGCAAATTTACGCCAATACTTTGTAAATAAACAAAAATGTTATCGTTAACATGTGTTCCATCGATCTTTCTATTCCGGCAAGAACATGTTCGCTACGTGTGCAGCTTATATTTCAAAAACGGTATATCTTAAATGAGAATGTGAAATAAAATATCCAAAAAGGTCAAGGCAAGCAGCTTGTCCTTTCCAATTTAGAATGTCTGATCTAAAAAAATAAAACAGGTGCTTTGTATTAAAAAACTCTCTTCAAGTTTAAATTAATTTAAAAGTCAATCGTATACAAAACCACGTTCGATTTCGGCATAAAATAACCTCACGCCGGTTGAGATGCTGTCAATCTGAACAATAGCTACCCTTCCAAAGGCCAACCATTCCTCACTTTGGTAGGGGTGGTGGCAACGTAGCAGTGTCAGATCTACACGGCTAACAGGGCTCTGATGAAAATCCAGGAGTGAATGGATGGGATTGGGCTGATTGTCGGGTTGGGCGAGTGTATTAACGTCGTGGGAGCACTAGTGCAGCAAATTAATCGGAGTACAATCCATTGAAATACTGGTAAAACAAGCACAAGGACGCAACATTTCGGCGATGTGATAGGGGCTGAGGCCTGGTGGATAGTGAGGGACCTATTAAGTTAGCGACTCTTTTTTGGACCTTATATAAGAGGGAGAGACTATATGATGGTGCACCAGCTCAGATGTGTCAACAATACTTTATTCATTGGCGGATGGTAGCTTTGTAGAGATTTTTCTAAAAAAATTGAGTTTTCAACCGCAGATGCTGCTGCATCGGAGTCTGACGCGAAAATACCTACGTTCTCCTTGAGCAACTGGTAAATACTATCTTATATAAATAATTTTCAAACGTAATAAATACATTCGGGAAGTTGTCTAATTTCGAAATATCAGAACTCTTAACTACTTCTAGAAAGTAATAGCAAATACTTAATTCTCAAACAAGTAAAGCAAATACCATGGCCGGAAGTCGAAACCGAAACCTTGAGATCTTCAGCCAGACGTTCTATCAACCGAGCTATTTGCACTTCCTTATGAATAGGTCTGAAAACATTTCCTTAACAAAATAATTATAGCTTTAGCGTAACATCATAGATTCATGATTTACGTCATGTTTCCAAACATGAATTCAAACATAAGCAATAATAATAAAATAAATGAATTTGTAAATTAAACTTAAATTATTTTAATAGTTCAAAACAATTTATTTAGCTTTACATATGTATTGTATGTAGTTTTTTAATAATTATCAGCAAGTAATTATTAACACCCTCTCACAGACAGTAAAAGAGAAGAGGGTGACGCGGTAGCGTAGCAAAACTATGCGACCCTAACCCTAACCCTAGTTCTAGAAATAATAATTTCTATGCTAGTTTTAGTTTCTCGTTTGTAGATAAAGTCGAACAGAAGGTGTGTCGTAAGGGTATACATGAACTGTACAAATGTAATGTCCAAACCGATTGGTGAAGATTAATCCATGCCATGAGGGAAATTCTAATTGCGAAAGATGGCAGGACTAATGGAAAAGCGGAAAGGAAGAATGAATCGTTGTTTTTGTTATAATGAGAAAAGCTCTAGGGAAATGGAAAGAAACACGGTGCTAAGGTAATGCCCATTAGTATCTAAGCTACGTATAAGTACTAGTTGCGAGTTGTGGCAGATGGTTTGATATAATTGAAGACGTATAAGCTGTGCGAAGATAAACTCAATTTAATTTAGTTGGACTATTAGGTACGTATCTAGATAAGGATCCAAACTAGCTCTAACCATAACGTTCATCTTAACCCTAGCGCTAATCCTAACTTAACTAACACCAAGTAAATGTTAGCTTGGGTCCTAATCGGAATAAGTACCGAATATTATGCCGAAACCCAATTTTTAAATCATTTACTATACCATACGATTCCAAAACCGACCTGTCTTCATCACCTACTGGCGAAACTGCATGAGAGGTCACGGGAATCTTTCATAGTTTCATGAGATGTCGATGCAAGCAACGACTTTTAATACGTGGAGCACTATAGCAGATCATCTGGACAGCTTCAGTCCCGTTGTTTAGATGACCCGTAACAGCAGTACGTTTTCTCTCCTTAACTGTTACTTTATGATTCTGCTATCGATTATTTGCAGCAGTTTTAAATGGTGACATCACAAAATCATTTGGGGGTTAATAATCACTCGTTCACGGAAAGAATGGTTTGACGAGAGTGCGATGCCATCAACGAACTGACCCATTGTCTATAGAGTATCTTGTTTACGAAATAGCGTCAGATATATCTGAATAAATGTATATGGTTTACATTCACGCTTACTAACGTTCTCATCAATAACAGTATGACGCCCATAGAATTGGCTTTCCTGTCGCCGGGGTAGGGCTACATGAAAGTCTGATATTCGTTAACGAGAAGCGTTTATAGTTTAACGAGATTATGATGACAGCAACGACTTCACGTATACAGACACGCCAGCTTGTTAATTCTATTCTTGAAAAGATAACATCTACACCAGCTTTAGTTTCTTGTTTTTAGATAGTATTGCATTAATAGCAGCAGTTCAAAATGGTGACATTACACAATCATTTGGGGTTTAACAGTGGCTCGTTCACTGGAATATTTAATTCTTTCACGAAACTTTGATCCCATCGAAAACCTCACGTATGCTCATACCTCTACTAGGAAATAACATTCCTGAAAAGAATACCTGATATATTTCGGCTTCTAAATATTATTCCTCAAAAGATAAGCTTCAGTTTCTTGTTTGTAGATGGCGTTGCATTAAGTCGAACAGAAGGTGTGTCGTAAGGTCATATGTGAACTGTACAAAGCTAATGCTCATTGCGATTGACGAAGATTAATTACTGCCTTCAGCAAATTATAGGAATTACAATGGCAAAAGAATGCAGGATAATGAAAAACAGAAAGGAATAATGAATAGTTTTGCTTTTGTAATACTGAGACATACTTCATTGTAATGGAAGAGAATAAGCTGCTAAAGTAATGTTTATTAAAATCTAAGTTACATATAGATACTAGTTGCCATGTATGGTGACTGGTTAGATATTATCTAAGAGGTATAACGTGTGTGATGATGAAGAATATACCTTAACCCAATCTTTAAACCGTGTGTAACACCACCCGCTCTCCAAATCTACTTGTCTTCATCTCCATATAACCGACTTAACTGAAACAGGTATGCACATATACGTGTATACTTCTCACATATTTGACCTTACAGCATGTGGAGCTGCATGAGACAATGACGTTCATTCACAAGAATATTATATGGTATCACGAGATTGCGATGCTAAAGACGACATGACATATGTGAGCACTTTTTAATCACCACAGATTATTTTAATAGCGACTTCAAACGTAAGTATCTAGAATCATGTTGTACAGATGACACGTAGCAACAGTTCGGCTTCTCTCTTATTCTATTTTAGTGTTGTTCTGTCGTGAGGCATATTGATTTATAGAAGCGCTTGTAATAAATGACAAAAATGATTTGAGATTTAATAATCTTTTTAAAGGCTTTGTTATTCATTACAGTATATATGTCTGCATACATAATAACTCCAAGCAATCTCCTATATCAGAATAATAAACCGGTCTCTCTATTCCGCGGTCAAAAAAGTGAAAGATTTAATCAGCTTATGCGTTACGTGTAACTACCCAGTTGCTTTTGGACAAGTAGTCCTAACTCTAACTTTTTTCTTCTCATTGAGTTTCATTAATCTAAACGTATTTTTTTATCTTCACAAAACAACATTATATATATATATATATATTTATATATATATATATATATATATATATATATATATATATATATTTATATATATTTATATATATATATATAGTCTTAAAAGTTTTTCAACTATTAAAACGTAAGTAGCTGGAACGTTGTTGTACAGATGACACATAGCAGTAGTTCGGTTTCTCTCCTATTTCAACTGCTAAATACTATTCTTGCAAAGATAATATATAAAAAGCAAGCTTCTGTTTCTCCTCTGTAGATAGTCTTACAATAAGTCGAACAGATGGTGTGGTGTAAAGGCATAGATAAACTATATAAAGGTAACGTACTTTGAAATTAGCAAGGAATGATTAGGGCCTACAGCAAATTATAGAAATTCTGATGGCGAAAGGAGGGGAGAATGAAAAGACGGAAAGTAAGAATGAATCGTTGTCTTTGTTATAATGAGAAAGATTCCGGGGGAATGGAAGGAAACACGATGAAAAGTAATGCCCATACGATCTTAAGTTACATGTAAATACTAGTTGCTAGGCATGGTAAGTGCTTATGTATGATTTAAAAGGTATCACCCGTGCAATAATGATGACACTTATAATTTTATTGGAGTATTATACCTAAATTAAATTTTTAAATTGTGTTCAATACCACATGTATCCTGTACCGACATATTTTCATCACCATATCATCAAATTAAACGGAAGAGGTCTGTACATGAAGCATCTACGGTCGTGTATATTTTTGCACAGGTTTTACTTTTAAACTGCAGGTGGAACTGCATGAGAGTCTGACTCTCATTAACAAGAGAATTCCATTATTTTACAAGAATACGATGTCAACGGCGACCTGACATACGTGAAGCACTACAGCAGTACATGGATCGCTTCTTTGATCACAGCAGATTTCATGGACGACAGCTAATCACGTCGGTAGCTTTAATCACATTGTGTAGATAACAAGTAGCGGCACTTTTTATTCCCTTCTCTTCTATTACTTTGTTCTTCTGACGGGATGCGTGTTAATTAATAGTGAATAATGACAGCACACAATGAATTAAGGTTTGCATGAATATTGCATGTTTTTTGAATTTGCGATGCCATCTAAGACCTGACGTGTGCAAATACTTACACTGCTAATTATAAACTGTTAAAACGGCATAAAACTCAGCGAAAGTCTTTCTATCGTTCAATAGATGACACGTAGCAGCAGTTCGTATCATCTCCTCTTCTATTTCCTTGTTCTTCTGCCGTGATGCGTGTTGATTAATATCAATGATTGCGAATAATTACAGCGCAAACTCATGTTGGGTTTTATAAGTCTTGATTCACGAGAAGATTCCATGATTTTCCGAGTGGGTGAGGCTAACGACAAACTGACATACGCAAGTACCTCAACTGGTAAATACTGTAAAAGATAATTTGTAAGTCAGCTTTAGTTTCTCGTTTTTAAATAGCGTTGCATTAAGTCGAACAGAAGGTGTATCGTAATGGCACAGATGAACTGTACGAAGATAATGCCCTTTTAGATTAGCGAAGATGAATTACTGCCTACAGCAAATTATAGAAATTCAACTGGGAAAATAATGCAGGACTAATGAAAAACAGAAAGGAAGAATGAATATTATTTTGTATTACTGTGGAATGCTTCAGGGGAATGGAAAGGAACACGATGCTTAGGTAATGCTTATTAGAATCTAAGTTACGTGTATATACTAGTTGCCATGTGCGGTGGCTGGTTAGGTATAATTGAAACGTATAACATGTGTGGTGATGAAGAATATGCCTTGACCAATTTTCCAAAATGTGCGTAACGCAACACGCTTACTAAATGGACTTGTCTTCATATCTATATCATCGATTCAACCGGAACATGTTTGTACATCTACGTATATACTTTTCACAGATTTGCCTTTTTATGAAATAGCGTCAGATATATCTGAATAAATGTATATAGTTAATATTTTCACTCGTAAACGTATCCAGCAATAACAGTATACTGCCCACAGAAATGACTTTCATGTCACCATGGTAGTGCTACATAAAAACCTGACATTTGTTCACTAGAAGCGTTTATAGTTTAAGGAGGCAGTGATGACAGCGACGACTTCACGTATAAAGATACGTCAGTTTGTTAATTCTACTTTTGAAAATATTATATATATATATATATATATATATATATATATATATATATATATATATATATATATATATATATATATATATATACTAGCTTCAGTTTCTAGTTTTTAGATATTGCATTAATAGCAGCAGTTCGAAATGGTGACAGCACAACATTATTTGGGGTTAAACAATCATTCGTTCACTGGATAATTGCGTTGTTTCGCGAGACTTTGGTATACTCATACCTATACTGGTAAATAGCATTGTTGAAAAGATAACCGCAGAAATTTCAGTCGCTAAATATTATTCTTCGAAAGATAATATCTAAGCCAGCTCATTTTCACGTTTGTAGATAGCGTTACATTAAGCCGAACAGAAGGTGTGTCGTAAGGGCATAGACTAACTTTACAAAAGTTAATGCCCATTGCGATTGGCTAAGATTAATTACTGCCTGCGGCAATAAACGAAATTCTAATGGCGAAGGAAAGGAAGAAGAACAAAATACAAGAAAAGAAGAATGCATCATTATTTCTGTGGTAATGAGAAAAGCTCCAGGCTTGAAAACACGACGCAACGATAATGTCCATTAGACAGTAGCCAGTAGAAATGTCACTATTATCGTCGAGTTAATGGCAGAAAGCCAGATCTACATATAGCAAAATTGGATGTGGGTTTGTAAAATCATGGTAAAAAACAGAATTTTTCATATAACGCTAGAATAAAGAAAAATAAACTTTTAATGCTGCTGACAAAACTCATTTCTTTTAACAACTACAAGAAACATCTTCAACCACCGATTTCCATAGCAAATAACACCCTACCTGAGAGTCCAACGTTCAAACTCTTCGGTTTAACATTCACAGGTAACATGAATTAGAACAATACATAGACACATTGCCAAGGCTGCTGCAAAGAAAGTGGGCTCCCTATACCGTGGTAGAAAACTTCTCACACCTGACAGTATCTTATATCTCTACAAAGCAAGCATCCGCGCATGCATAGAGTATTGCTGGTGCACTATCCCCCCTTAGACAAGATACAAAAAGCGTATCTTATCTAATAGGTCCTTTACTATCCACCAAGCTTCAGCCCCTGTCCCATCGCTGCAATGTTCCATCTTTGTGCTTGTTTGACAAGTACTTTAATGGAATGTGCTCCGATGAACTGACTGATCTGGTGTCCCCTCGAGGCAAATACACTCGACCAACCCGACAATCAGCTAAATCCCATCCATTTACTGTGGAGGCCCCCAGATGCCGAAGAGCCTTCTACTCCAATATATTCTTTCCTCGAACTGCCGGCCTTTGGAACTCCCTCCCAACTGTACGCACATGCAGAAATTTAAAACTAATGTGAACAAGCACAGCTCCCAATTCAATATGATCCCCCCTAAACTTTCACCCTAATTCTCAATAGATCCTTACGTCTTTAGTGGCAACTTGCCTTTTTGGGGATGAACTAAGTTAAAAAAATAAAATAAAGATCTTTTCGGGTTGAGTCGCTCCAAAATACTGTCTTGGTTTCATATGGATGACATATTTCCTGGTTTTGTTTCACACAAGTTCTTCATATGTGGTGACTTTACGGGTTGTGTTCTCTGATATTTGATTTAGATTTCTCGGAGCTGATATCATGCTCACGGGGTAGTGTTTCGGTAGAAGTTCTTTCTTATGCTGTCCATTTTCTCTTGCTATGTATTGGCGTTTCAACATATTGCTTTTGATAAATAAACAACGGACGATTCCTTTCTTTTCATTATATGAATGGTAAGATTTTAAATTAAGATGTTGTACAGTCAAAACCCACCACATTCTTAATAGTGTCACTGCCAGTAAACAATATACTTGAAAAAGCTATTTCTGAGATAGAATTCGCGTTTCCTTTGAAGATAGAGTAAAATCAGGTGTAAAAAAGTGGGAAGGGGTCGTAAGGTCATGTGTGAAATGTCATAGGTTATGCTCATTTTAGTTTTGCGAAGAATAATTACCGCTTTTTGTGAATGAGAAAAAATCTGATTGCGAAGAAGAATGAATGGATAGACGGAAAGGCAGAATGAATCGTAGTTTCTGTAATAATTATAAAATCCCCGAGGAAGGTAGAACACTTGATGCGAAGATAAACCCCATTATAATCCAACAAGAAGAATCATCCTCATTAACCCTAACCCTAACACCATTATTGTTGAGTTAAAGGCAGATAGACAAATCGGAAATTTATACATGTTAATCTCACTTTTTTAGTCTGTAAACATACATTAGGTTACAGGTTTTAGTAGTGCATGCGAATATCAGATGTTGCAGGTGTTAGATGTTCGCTCAAGGAAAAAAGAGGGCCACAGAGGAATTTGAAAATGTGTTTTGCTTTATAGCGTTGAAATAAAATAAGTGCCTTTTAAACACCGAATCATGCTGACCCAAGAAAGTAATTTTCTTAGATTGTCTCTATGATAAGCCCTTATGAGTATGCTGCCTGGTAGTTATCTCTAATTGATATCTTCAGATGTCAGCCTTTGGGTGATCGGATGGTGGTCAGTGAGAGAGACTGAAATCCAAGACAAAGGAAGGACCCCAAGAGATGGGAGGGGTGAGACCTGGCCTATGGGCATGAGAATGGCAGTTATTTGGTCTTTCAGAGATCTGGCAGTTTGTTGTAGCTGAAAGTTCGAGGTGGCAGTAGGTTTTCGGTGGTCCTCGGGTACAGAGGGTTTGTTATGTTGATGGGACTTAGATTTTGTGTAGCCGGAATGAGTCATCTAATTTTGCTAGTCTGCCATTCAATCTAGGAACATGAGTTTATTGTGTAACCCTCAACAAATAAATCTATTACTTGTTTATAAACTTGAGTTGTTATTCTACTTTGTATAAGAATTCTTTGTTGCAGCACTGACTGAACCGGCGCAACGTGTAGGACGATTGCAGACAGTGCAGTAAACGCACGCATACAGGTTCACAATTCTATTTTTTGGTAAAGAAGTTAATTCTAATTTTTAAAGAATGACACTCTTAATCTTAATATGAACAACATCAGCTACCGAGAGTGCTCTTTTCATTTATAAAGATATTAGCATTATCGCTAATTGTAACTGTTGATTTAAATTACCAGAGTACTCACCCCCTTTTCCCTTCTCTCTCTTTCTCTCTAAAAACAATATATGTAAAGAAAGAAAGTACCTTAATAATTATATATATATATATATATATATATATATATATATATATATATATATATATATATATATATTTATTTTGGTACAGAAAAATTAGTACAACATTCGTACTGTCGGTTTCAAGCACAGAAGGACTTAGCCATCCGGCTCTCTTCAGCTTCTGTTGTACCAAAATAAATAAATATTACGCTCCTAATTTTTAACTTTAATTCTCAATTAATCAAGCACTCTGCTGGGATTTTTCCTATATTACAAAGAAGTTTTATATATATATATATATATATATATATATATATATATATATATATATATATATATATATATATATAGTGATATTGTCAGTAGATCGCATTTCGATGTGACTGGCTTTCAGGTTTCGAAACTTGGCATGGCTACACTCGCTACATCTAGCCACACTGATAAGTCGTAGAAGACGAAACATCTGTCTGTGAATGACTATATTAAGTCGAACAAAGAAAGAAGCCGTCAGGACATATTTTTCATGTGTACAGAGGTAATGTCCATTTGAATTTGGCGAAGTGTAATAATTACTGCCTTTGGCGAATAAGAAGAATGGAAAGACAAAATAAGATTGAATCACTGTTTCTCTCATAATGATAAAAGCCCCGGGGGTGGGAATAGAATTCAATGTGAAGATAATGTCCATTAGAAGCGAACCAGAAGAATCATCCTCATTGGCGCGAGTTAGTGGTATAAAGACAGATCAGAAATTAATAGATATCTATTAATAACAGAGATTTAGTATCTGTCTGCCTGAAGCCGAAACTATACTATTACTTCTATTAGGGTCGGGACGATTAATCGAAATCGGAATCGGGAATCGGAAAAATCGGACCTTTTTAGAGTATCGGAATCGTTATCGGAATCAGAAAATCTTAAGCTTAATTTCCGAATTTATGTCGAAATTATACTATTACTTATGTACTATTGTGCTTCTATTTCTAGTGGGATTAGGTATCTGTCTTTCTGCAGTCCAAGCTATTCTATTACTTCTATTAATGTATTATTGTACTTCTATTACTAATAAAGATTTGGTATTAGTCTATCTTAAGCAGAAACTATACTATTACATCTATTAATGTACTATTGTACTTCTATTACTAATATAGATTTGGTATCGGTCTATCTTAAGCAGAAACTATACTATTACATCTATTAATATACTATTGTACTTCTATTACTAATAGAGATTTGGTATGAGGCTATCGTAAGTAAACAACTATACTATTACTTCTATTAATGCACCATTGGTAATCTATTACTAATGGAGATTTGATATAGGTCTGTTTGAAGCCGACTCTATACTATTACTTCTGTTAGTGTACTATTGTACTTCTATTACTAATCTCTGGTTGATGCCAAATGCACAGAGATAATGGTCATTCGACTTTGGCGAATAGTAATTACCGCCTTGAGCAAATGAGCGACATTCTGCGAAGAAGAATAATAAGAAGACGAAGAAGAAAAAAGAAGAAGAAAAAGAAAAATAAGAAACATAAAGAGAAAAAGAAGAAAAGAAAAAGAAAAGAAGAAGAAGAAGAAGAAGAATTATAATTGAAAGACAGAAAATAAAAGTGAATCGCTGTTTCTCTAATAATGAGAAAAGCCACGGGGGGAGGGAGAAAACTCGATGCGAAGATAATGCCCATTAGATTCTAACCGGGAGAATCATCCCCGTTAACCCTAACCTTAACCCAATTACCCTCGAGTAAATGACAAAGATTGATCGGAATATAATGCATATTCACCTAACAATTAGTTTGAAAGTTTCTATTAATTTGACTCTCATTCATTTCTCTAGTAAAGTAGTTAATCTTAATTGCAAAAGAAAGCATGTGTCGAACATTGAGAGATGTTAAAATGAAACCTCCTATCTATATAATTATTCATAAGCAACTTCATGATCGTACGTACATTCTTCTTTGCGTGTCTTTGAAGTGTCACGTGGTCATACGACAGATTCCCACTTATTTACGCAGTCCTTTGCATTAATGTTGTACTCTGCAAGATCTTTCAAGCTGCACTGGATTATCAGTAGAGGACAATAAAGGTAGTGCTGCATAGTATGGTTCCCTCTCCACATTCATAGATGGTCAAGTCAGGTTTGTAGCCCCGCCTACTCATAGCAACTTTTGATCGCCCCATTCCAGTTCTCAGGCGGTTGGATGTTTTCCACTGGAGCCACAGTGCTTCTGAACCAAGTGGGAGTGCCTCAGAAGGGGGTCCCCATGTCTGTAGGAAGGTGGTCATTCTTAAGCCGTTTGCTTCACAGCTGTAGTATTGTCTCTTACTGAAATGTTGTTAGGTCCGACATGACCGAGTAGAGATAACAAAGACTATCAGTGATGAACGCCACTTCTTCAGGGACGTACGTAAGTTTTCACCTTTCACACACATTTAAAAAATAAGATCGTCCGAATATTAATTGGTGATTAATTCTGATGTTGCTAAGATAAGACATTCCGACTTTATCCATTTTAAATACATTGTTCCAAAATCAATTTATATCGTACAGTCGACTGAAATAGTACATTTAAAAATAAATACATCTAAAAAAAATGAAATTTGTTTTATTGATTTGAAGACAAGTATCTTTACAGTAAGAAGACAGAGAATATTGTTTTAAAAAGTATTAAATTTCTCAAATTTTAAATAAATAAATACAAGAAAAGGCACTTTTGTTTTATTTATTTAAAGAAGATTTAGATGACAATGACAATTATTTTTACGGAAGCAGAAAAATACATTCTTTTCTTAATATAATTGGACCTGACAGCAACTTATTATTTCTGACAAACGCAAACATCAGCAACCGATCAGAAACAGCAACCCATCGACGATTTAGGGCGCTAGTGTAAATGTTTCAACGCAAAAAAATGAGTTTTTGCATCAGTACGTGACAATTGATGAAACATTTATGCAGCAGTTAATTCCGGAATCAAATCGACTATCAGCTCAGTGGACAGCAGCAAGTGAAAGCCGTCCAAAGCGACCAAAATACAAACATCAGTAAGCAAGGTTTTCCCTCCATATTCTGGGATGCGGAAGGTATTTTGTTCAATGGATGATCTTAACAAAATAAAATCATCAATAGCGATATTATATAACAATATTGGTGTGTTGAAAGAAGTAATCGCCAAAAAACGGCCACAAATAAAAATGAAAATAAGTTCTCTTTCACCAAGACAACACACAATGTCACAAGTCGATCAGAGCGATGAGAAAACTACATGAATTTTACTTCGAATTGCTTCCGCACCTATTCTATTATCCAAACTTGCTCTCCAGCAAATAATAGGTGTTTGCAGATCACAAAATAATTATCCAGGAGATTCAATGAAGAATTGAAAACGTCACTTGATGCGTGATTTTAGGCGAAAGACAAATCGTTCTCCCAAAAGGCATCGAAATGTCAGAGAAGCGTCGGAACCAGTGTATCACACTAAAAGGATACTATGTTGATGAATAAAGTTAAATTTGACCTAAAAGAAGTTTTAGTAGTTAAGCCCGGGACTTATTGAGTTGCGAGTTACATAATGGTGACGTAAAAGGTTGAGTATTAGTCCAGTATTACTCTAAAATGCCGTGGACAATAATTACCAGGTGCGGTGTGTTGTTAGGTATTATTGACGGCCTACAATATTGTGCTAATTAAATGTCCATTATAATATAAGTGGAAGAATATACCTATTAACCTCGAGTTTATAGCAGAAATACAGATCTCACCGAGTTGCAAAATAACCATAATAATAGCCCTAAATTTAACCCTACACATTATTACTTAATGTTTTTTTTATTCTACGAAAAAGCATCAAGTAAGAAAATAACCCCCAGTACAACTTTATCAATAACAAAATAACTCTAAACCTAAATTTAGCTTATTTCTTTATTACCTAACGATGTTTATCGTAAAACCCATTACCTAAGAAAACAGCTCTAAACTTAAACCTTACTTATATCACTTAACGTGTTTTTATTGTATAAAATCGTGAAGTATAAAAAATAACAGTAGTCCTTATCTTAGAAGTAACCACAATTACCCGCAAGTTTTATTTTTCTATAAAAAGTACAAAGTACAAAATAACCCTAACCCTAACCTTAAACTTTATTACCTTTAGTTGTTTATTGCATGAAAAGTACCAAGTAGGAAAAATAACCTTAATCCTACAGTTTACCCTAATTAGCCAAACGTTTAATGTAGATCAGATTGTCAGAAGTGTATCCATATACAACACGTCTGTAAACATTTGAATGTGAGCCAACTTGGCCTGAATCAAATTTTAACGCTAATTTTCAACGCCAATTTTTCAAATTTCTTTCGCATGACGTCAGCGTGCGAAGTTATTTTTCCTCACGGCCTGAGAATATTCTCAAGCTTGTGATTAAATTTGATATGTTACATATAAAATGTTATAATTATTTGTGTTTAAAATATATTCTTATTTATATATTATTTGTTTTTACTTACACTATTTGAAAAAAGAAAATGTCTAGATTTGAAGACAGGGTATTGCCTGTGCTATATTGTAGGGAAACAAAGGAGAATGACACAGATAGCTAGGACCGCTAGTGTGTTATCACCCTTTGTACGGACTGAATCAGAAGACCTAAAGAGAAAGTCGAGTTGTGGCCTTTGTAAAGAGAAGACCATTCCATTGAGTCTCGTTTTTCTGCTGACGTCACAATGGCTGGTGCTAAAAAGATAAACAAGACAATTCAGAGAGGGGGGTTCACACTATATGTGGGCATATGACAATTGTAATTTGTCTCTTATATTATTTCATCTTTTATTTAGTATTTTTTTATGGCAATCGCTCCAGACAAGGCATGACTCCACTTGATTTAAGGAGCTAACAAGAACAAATATGATTATCGCAAAGACAGGAGTTGCATATTGACCGTAGTCTTGAACATACCAAGATTATATGTAAGAGAAAACAGTCAGCAGAAAGAGAGTTCCACAAACCAGCAGTTCTTGGAAAGAAGCTACTGGAGTAGGAAGCTGTATTACAATGAGGTATGAAAACAGCGAATTGATAGAGACCACTAGACCAACGAGTCAAACGAGCTGGAACAAAAGAAGCGGGGAATAGATCACATAATTCTGAAGAACACATGTCATAATAGTATTTATAGAAAAGACTAAGACATTACGTTTTTGAGAATGGCGGTGCAGACGTTTTTTTTCATGACGTTTTCAAGGTTGAAGTCTGATAGTGCTTTAAAGATAAAACTATACAAACACTCGTTTAGACTAAAATTCAAGATGGATAACAAATCTGTCTCGATAGGAAAATATTAAATAAAAAACAAATACTTGCATCTTTTCCTTTAAAATTGAAATATTTTTTACACAGTTATTAGTCTGTATAATACTAAACGTTTTGTTTGTCATGCTAGACAATTCTAATTTAATTTTGAACATATATATAATTGAACATAAAAGTTCAATTATATATATGTCCACTTGTCGACATTATTTTTATAACATTTTGTAAGCAATAACATATTATCGACTTGAAATTCCGTAAAAACTTTTTTCTTTTTGTATAAAAAATGTTCAATGCTTATTTTCTGTGGCAAAAAGTTCCTTGTGCTTAATAAATTGTAAAAAAAGTTCAAATATGTGTGGTGCTAAAAAAACATTAAATTAAAGATATATTTTGAACACTTTAAATTTTTTATTTCAGCACAAGAAACATCGTTAAAACAAAGCGACGGGTATTCTTCTAGCTTTGTATGTAGTAAACTTGGTGTTTGTGTCTACAAATTAACGCCATTCAAACCGATTGATTATCGTAATTATTCAATTAGAACATATAGTCTTGATCGATATACAATTATCGCGATAATGCTGTATAATTAACTTTAATTTATAAGTCACGAACTCTTAAGATTTATTATAGAGTCATTGCTTGAATTTGATCAAGGTACGCAATTAGTCAGCTATCGAACCTTTGATACTACGAATTTCAACTTGAACACACGCATACGAGGAACTTTACAATTTGAAAACTATTGGGTTTTAACATATGAACAAATTCACAGTTTCTGAATTTTTTGAGATTATGATTTATACGTTGCACTTTTTTTATTAGTCGAACTACTATTCCTATTGTCGTAATTTTCACCACGTTTCGACCGATGTAATCTCCGACTTTTTTTCAGGTATATCTTTTCGAATTTGGAAATCGATGTTGAATTCAGCAACAGAATTTCGAATGTAACCTTATATTTGATCCACGATCTAATCTGCAAAAACAGAATTTTAATATATATATATATATAATTATATTAAACGTTTAGACTCGCCCAAGTAATCATCAGCATGTCTACCCCTTATCTGTGAGTATGGCGATCGTGTTCTATTTCTGGTGGTTAGTGTTAGGGTACGCTTAAGTAGATAGTTGACGACCCGATCTTAGTCTTGCATTTCCTTCCAGAAAAGAAAAGAGAGGCATGTGCGTCTAATATTAGTCTTATATCATTCTTATTGGATGATGATGTTTTTTTTAGTACTTTTCATGTGGCTGGTGATGCTCATGTATAGTGTCCGCTTAAAACTTTTACACAGTGGCGAATATCGCAAGTTGTATTTTTTACGTATATTTTAGCTGCGTGCTGGTTGCAATCTAAATCGATTTTCTTAGTTTTTATAGATGATTACAATCTCGACAAGTTTAATTTTACGGCTAATAAATATATGAATTAATAACATTATTGGGCTTCAAGCGTGTCTCAATAAGTGTGTCTATGTTTGTGTATGCGTGAGATTTTGTTTTTCCAAGTGTACGTTATGACATACTTAAGAGTGCACACCTTACTTAACAATATATGTGCTGTATCGAATAGCAAGGAGATCCTAGACGACTGGAGCAAATGGATAAGTTTAGCCCTTGTCCGATGACTGAGAACTTGCATTGTTAGGCTCTCTAACATGGGAACACTTTTAGGATCTTGGGGTTGGATCGATTTTCGCGTGGCTCCTCGCCGGACAGCTTACCACCTTGGGTTGCCCTACCAGAGGCTTGCACCTCCAACGGAATTTCACCTGTGGTTGACGAAGCATGCAAGTCCCATCACCTCGTAAGTCGTTGATCCGATATTCAGTAATCTCACTATAAACATTTTATTTAAAACTCCATTATTTTCTAAACCATTGACTTTTTCAAACACCTATAAAACGAAACTTCTCTTCTTCCGTCACCAACGCGTGGGTCCTTGTTTTGCGCCAGTCGAAATTAATGGACAGCTCCTCGAGGAAGCTCCTTGCTTTACTAGGCTCCTATAACTGATTTTAACTCCAGGTTTAAATGGGTAGACTTACATCTAATCTGTTGTTAAGACAGCTGGAAAAATATTTGGATCATACTATCGCCTCGGAAAGTATCAATCTACTGATGCAAATTCTCTACTCATATAAGAGTAAGATACGTCATAAGATGGAGCTTTGCTGTCATATCTGAGGAGACACAACCCAGAGATCTCTTCGTCACTTAGACAGTATAAAAAATCGATTCGGAAATCTAGTGGGAGATCATCTCGTCTCTTTCTTACAACCCCTTTCCCACAAAAGAGACATCGCTAATCTCTGTCTACTCTATCGTTATTTCCATGGAAAGTGCTGAACTGGACTCTAACCTCTTGTTCTTAATTGTAAAGCATTCACAGCAAACACTCTTTCTATAACAAAAAGATAAGAAAACACTTCCCTTTCTTTATCTGTGTGCCTCGCGCTAATCGCCATTTCCACAAAACAGAGCTTCTTCGCAAGGGGTCAATTATCACGGCATTGCATTCCTGCAGAGCACAACATAGTCGTCTTTAAATCTAATGTGAACATATTATTGTCATGAACCTGATCCAAAAGCATACGAACCTGGTCCACACCATCAATAATGCCCAATCCTGTCATAAGTTTCTTTATCTCTCAACTAACAATCATTCAATCTCATTAACTCTTATGTTTGAGTGGCTTTTGGTCTTGAAAAGTGGTGAATCACTAGTAAAATAAATAATTTTCTTTGACGTATAGGAAAATGTAAACTAGATTCCAACATGTTCACAAAACAACGGAACAAAAACTAAAATAATGTTTTTAACTTTTTTTGTCTATTCACCGGCGTTGTTTTCACTTTCTTTGCATCTTGCCTTTTAAAACAGGTCAGTCACAAAGCATGCAGATTACTGACCCTTATGAAAAAAAATCCACTTAGAATTCGCGTTTAACGAACACATAATATCTGGTGTGGTATTATCCCTGAGCTGGCTATTCCGGCTTCCACTAAAGGAGGAAGTTTACAGAGAATTCACAAATGACTCATAGTCGCATGTATATCCTGGTTAACGGAAGATAACATACAGCACCTAGTTTCCCTAAATGGTCACCCATCTGATAGTGGCCGGGTTCTACGTCACTTAACTTCGATTATCTAACCGGTGTGTCAACGCGATTATACAGTATATTAGCATTCACGTTTGGCCGCTTGCAAATGGCTACTCGAAAAGCATGGAATCACGAACGCTTTGGATAAAGAAGATTTGAATAATCGAATGAAATGTATTCGTAACAAATAAGGTTACCTTGCAGAAAAGATTGTGAATTCTATTAACAATTTCACTGGTGTTATTTTTTTGGGGGGAGGTGGTCATCCTGAATTACAATAACAATACATCGTCTTAGAAGGCCGGAGAGTCAAACGGCCTGAACGTGTAAACGCCAGCTGTGGAAAACAGACCGAACGATGGAAAATTATTTTAAATAACAATATATTATATAAGAAATATCATCAAATTTGATTATCAGTTTTTTCGGAATGATTTTCTTTTTCTTCTCTATTCAGTGTAAAACATGGCTTCCCTCGAGCGAAACTCTCGCGTTTTATAGTTTAATATCCAAAGTTTGAACGACGCTAATGATCATTCCTCAAGGCACAACTGTTGCTTTTTCTTCATAGCTTATTTTTGTTGATTCTGCTTATTGAATTTTCGATCGATAACAAATATATGTTTGGTAAACATTAAAAAATGAAATTTGAAATACTAAAAACACACAAAAATATTTCATGAAAAGCAATGAAATATTTGAAAATAACTCAAAAGAAAATCGCAAAGAATGTATAGACCCAAAGGTGTAAATCTCTCTCTCTCTCTCTCCCTCTCCCTCTCTCTCTCTCTCTCTCTCTCTCTCTCTCTCTATATATATATATATATATATATATAGTAAAAGGGGAAAACTCCGAAACTTATTTACCAATTTTCATGAATTCTTGAACACAGCTGTAGGGGGACAGTTGGCAATGTTTAATTTAGTTTTCTTTAAAAATGGTAAAGAAAGTCTGGAAGCTCTATCTAAAAAATCTAGATACCTCAGATGTTGATGAAATTGTAACCATAGGTATTAGACATCAATTTCAACCATAGGTATTAGCAATGAATTTAAACCATAGGTATTAGACATCAATTTTTACCATAGGTATTAGACATCAATTTTTACCATAGGTATTAGACATCAATTGTAACCATAGGTATTATACATCAATTGCCACCATGTATATCAGATATGAATTTTAACTATAGGTATTCGCTATAAATTTTAACTTACGGTATTAGACATCAAATTTAACCGTAGGTATTAGACATGAATTTTAATCATAAGTATTATACATTAATTGTAAACATACGTATTAGGCATCAATTTTAACCATAGGTATTATAAATCAATTTTAACAGCTCCTACACTAAAGATTGAATATTTTAAAATATTATATATATATATATATATATATATATATATATATATATATATATATATATATATATATGAATATATATAGTATACATTCTTATTTGTATAAACACATTTTGGTTACATATGTGCATACATGTTTCAGCTGTGCCCTCTTCCGAGAGCCAACTTCATTTTTTTCTAAAGGTCTTAGGAATTGACTTTCGAAACAGGGAACATGGTAATCCACATAGAAATCTTGAAACTGTATGTGTAATATAAGTAGCTAAAAGAAAACAATCAATTTAAATACATAATAAATAGACGTGTAAAATATTTAACATTAACATGTGTAATTTTTAAGTGATAATTATCAACCTTACTTAAATGATTATAAAGCCAGAAAGCATTTATTAGATAATGATATCTATCGATGTCTTATCAATTAGAAACAGGCGTATCCTGTATTTGTTCATCGTAAACAATCTTCACAATATTATAATGGGTACATGTCGCCATTGGATGAGAAACGAAAAGATAGCTAACAGACAGGATGAGTATTCTGCTATTCTTGAAAATTTCGCTTTACAGTAAAGAACTAGTAATAATGTGTACTGAAGTAAACGCGAGAAACACAGACTCGCATAACGTTGCATAATTCAATTAATATATGTTTATTCTTGAAAACATCAAGAAAAAAATAGTATAATTGCATGCTATAACTTCCATGTGATCTGTTTCAATGAGTAAGAATATCTCTAAACTCTAACATTTTTCATAGCTGGTATAATTATTTTCAGAAAAAAACTAAAGCGAAGTAAAAACAGTTCCTAACATAGTAGCCTAAAAATAAAGAAAAAGGTTAATCCGAATACAGAAAGATAGCTATTTGGGTCTTACTTTTTAAAATCTGACAAAATAACATAACATTATGTTGTCGGATTATATATATATATATATATTACTATATTACTATTTGTTTTATGTATTTAATCCAACAGTGCTCGATACGTGAGTAGAGCTAGGTAGTAAGCTATGAAAATATATTTTGCATTTTAGCCTGAAGATTCCCTCCGGGGATGAAACGTGGGAGCCTCTGTGTAGATTAATTGCAATAAATATATTTTCATAGCTTACTATATATATATATATATATATATATATATATATATATATATATATATATATATATATATGGTAAGTCAATGAAAATTGATTAGACCTGCAAATGGAAGCAAATCAATATCTTCAGTTGTTCAAAACAAGCAGCAGTTTAGTTAATAAAAACATTTATTTTTCCTTCTCTTTCATTCCTTAAACCAGGCTTTTCAAAGATTAAAATCTTATCATCAGAGGAGATTAATGATTGATAAGTTGACAGAATAAAACTGTCAAAGTTCTAAATTTGAAAAGAGTTTTAAACAAATTTTAAAGTTCAAACGGGTATGAAAGTTTTTTTTCTCTATCCAGTATATTGAGCTTTCCTTATTTCACAATAGGTCCAACTCTCTAAAAATTTACCTTTTAGTTATAATTTTCATTCTTATATATATATATATATATATATATATATATATATATATATATATATATATATATATATATATATATATATATATATATATATATATATAATTAGTTTATTGAATAGTGGATGAGAAAATACTTTGCTGTTTCACTTTATCGTCTTTGCTTACTCCTCCACCTACTCCTTCTTCGTGCATTCTCTTCAGTACTCGCCTCCTACTCTTTCCCTGTTTTACATCTCCACCTTCTCATTTCCTCACGAACCCAACATATTACACAGAGTATCTATTTTCTGTCTTACTACCCCTTTCCCCATCTCGTTTTTTTCTTCTAAAAATGTCGAGATCTGCTTAATAAATCTCATTTTACCAAATGTATATATTGTCAGATAAATCAATCGAAGCATCTTGATATAGCGTTAAATATGTGTTTATGTCCTTATTTCTACGAGCATGGTGCGTTGCTTATTCACTATTTTATAATAAAGGTCAGATCACTGCGACGCCCACTACTGCTACGTGTCATCTAGCCAACAAGACTCTAACTCTTTCTGTTTCTCTTCCTTGTTGTTGCAGCTTAAGTTATTTATACAGGTAGGACAATACCCCGTATGTCTTCTACAACACAATACTTCCTAGGGTAGATGAAGCAGCCGTCTCTTCACGACCATTTTATTTTGCGGTTCAGAAGAAAGAGAAAGATTTTATCAGCTTAAAATAATTCGGAAATCCCGTTATTTACATTATTTTTACACACCAACATCTAACCATGCTACACATGAATATAAAAATAAAGGTGAGGATAGTAGTCCGAATAATACAAATAATACAAATTATCAATTCTCATCTAAAAAAATTGGCACATAAAATATAAAATGTTCACTCTTTAGAAATTTTTAATACGACATATTAAAAAAATCTATAATATTCGCAATACGTTAATATCTGTTAATAAATTTCAAAATTGTAACGCATTTTGAGGAATTGAACATATATATGTCTTAATTATAAAAATAAATAAAGAAAAATGTGGCTAAATTTCAAATTCCGATTATTTCATCCTGTAAAATTATCTTTTTCTCCCCTATCTCGATCACATCATCTAATCCTATACATGTCATCCTACTTTCTGCCTGTGACGTCTTATTCTAATCTTTTAACTTCTAAGGAATTTTCCACTGTTTTTGCCGAATCAAACCTCGTGCGAAAAATACTGTTTTTACCAAAAAATCTTGCAGTACATGAATATAGCTAAGAATAGTAGTCCGAATAATATAAATAATAAAAATGATTCATATTCATCTAAAGATTTCGGAATTACAAAATAGTTACGTTATAAACATTTTTAAAGATTATATATTTTTAAAATATCCCAATACTTTAATATTTGTTCGTAAATCTACAAATTGTAGATTATTTTGAGGAAGTGAACTTATATAAGACGTGATTATAAAAAATATAAGAAAAATTTCGAATTCAAATCTTTCATCCTATAAAAGTATGTCTTCTTTCTCAACGAAATAATCTGACCAAATTGAAAAAAAATATACAAACTTTATTGACTACATTTCATCATGTAAGTGTTTTTTATTTAAAATTTCTAAATGTAAAAGTCTAATCTAATATTTTGAAAATTCTGTCCAATCATCTTATGTTTACATAGACATGCGCCATTGCAGTCGAATATAAAATAGCATGAGATGTAAAAGGCGCTGACTCATAAAAAACCCGTGAGCAGGTATCCTAATTTAAAATTCTGTTTCACATACGCTTACGTCTACATAGCGGTAAGCCATTACAGTCGAATATGAAGAAAGAAACGCTGACACAGACACACATCTGTGGACACTTTTCCGGTATTCATAAGCAGTTGCGCATGCGACACACTAGTGAACTGTCATTGCATATTTGCAAATACGTAAAAGTTTCCGTTAGTTTTCTATAATTAGATATGGCGGGGAAATCTCACATTGTCGACTGGAGTATTGAATTATGACTGCCGTAGGAAATAAGTATAAATGTATCTTCATCCTTACTTTGTTCAATGCAATTAGATAGAGCAAACATTAAATAGCTAGCGGTATCTCTGTATTAAAAATACACACACACGCAATCATACATCAATATACTTACATGCACACATAAATATATATAGAGAGAAAGACATACTGTTTTTCTGTATCATAGCTTATCATTATTGACAGTCGGCAATTCTAACCATTTGGTCGTCAGACACGCATCGTTTACAATTGATATCTAATTGCTTATATAAACATTCATAATAATCGGAGAGTGCACCATTTGTGTTTACAAAGAGATTTGTAATATCGCTATGACAGTTTACGATATCATTTTCTACAGTGTTTAACCCAAGAATGGAAGCATATATATAATCGACAATAAACACAAGTTATATATATATATATATATATGTTTGTTTTCCCTATATTTTTATGCATTTTTACTCGAGGGTTTTCTTCTGGATGCAATGATATTTTCTGTAGTCAGTTGACCATATTGTATTTATAATACAAACGTGCTCCCTCAAATATATATATATATATATATATATATATATATATATATATATATATATATATATATATATGTTTTATAGTTTTCTTTTCAAAAAAATATTTTCACTTTTGCATTTTCAAGATATTCATCTCTAAAAATTAATGAATATTCAATTGTTATTGGTCAGACCTTTTGACGATAAGAGCGTTATCTTTGAAAAACCATGGCTTAAAGGTCATTTTGTAATGTATTTCTTGTTTGAACACTTAATTAGTTAATATACTCGTAAACTATACACATATTTATCGCTATGCGTATATACATGCTCTATATACTATATTTAGCTACACCGTATCTCGATTGGTTTATATTATCAATATATATATATATATATATATATATATATATATATATATATATATATATATATATATATATATATATAATTCTTGGTTATTCGGGAAGAAAGAAATCAAATAGAGTGCTCGATTTGATAACACCAGCCTTATATTTATTGATAATGTTACATAATTTCAGGTCAACATCGTATGCCGAATTAGTAAAAATACTAAAAAAATAAAATAAGCATAGAGTTCATAATATTGCTAAAAATTCACGCGACTAGCGAGCCGCCATTTCTCGTGGAGTTCGGTAAAGCAGACAAATTATAAGTTCCCTTTGTTTGGATTTGAAATCGACGGTACCGATGTTGTTCTGATCTGATATATATATATATATATATATATATATATATATATATATATATATATATATATATATATATATATATTAGGGTAGGTCGATTTTACACTTTTTTTTAAATATTAAAAAAAGGCACGTACCGAAAGTTGTATATAGACCTATTAAATACTCATGCAAAAAATTAGATCAAAAACTTCAGCGGTTTTTTGAGCGTTTGGTATCAAAGATCGTAGACAAGAATATACTGAAAATTCCTCGTTTTTGCAAGATTTGCTTGAATACTGGTGTTAAAACCAAATAATTTGTGCATTTAAAATCAGCGAATGTCCTTTTATATTATAAAATTGATATTAATTAAAGATATCTTCAAATTAAAAATTTGCCCCCCCCCCCTCATTTTCAGTATCTGCTTTTGTAAACTACCTTTTAACGTTATGAATTAAACAGTAATATTTGAATACCTAAAAAAATGATTTTTTTCTGTTATAAGTGAAAATATAACAAGCAAAGAAATAAGGAAAAACCTAACACTATTTTAATGGAGCTTAATATTGAGTCAAATTGCTCCATATAAGACCCCTTAGACAAAAATGCTGGTCTCAATTTCTGACTCAAAACTTTGGCTGTAATGTGTTGATGCCTTGCTTCAAAACCATATACAGTTTGTGAAGCTTCTGTTATTAACTTAACTGCCCGTTCCACGCCCTGAGAATGCCAAAAATGCAGCATAATTTTAAATCTATTAATTGTGTCCAATGTGTGGCATTAAAATTAATAGGTGGTATTCTTTTTAATCTTTTTCTGGTTGACTCCTCACTCCTGAAAGAACACATTAATTAATTGAATTATTAAAAAATTCCAATCTGTACTGCTTTAATAATTATGGTGAAATTAGATAAAATCTTTAAAAATCATTCTATAAATTGGAATAAATAATTGAGTCAGAAATATATGAATAAATATTACTTACCTAATGGCCAAAATTCTTTTTAAAGCTTCTTCTCTTACTTCAATCTCTTCAGATTTAACCATGGAATATAGAAAGTTTTCAGGCAGTAAACAAAATGTATTACCTTGTATATTTCTAAATGTGATATCTTGGATTTCCTGAGGCTGCTCCTTAATCCTCTGTGTCATATTAAAAATGTGCACTTGCTGATTGTGGAATTTACTATTTCTTTTAATTTCAAACCAAGAAGTGGCATACACATTTACAATAAAATTTACTACATAGTGTAGTTTTGTCGTGTGCCTTTGTTGGTATGCACCACGAGTCCATAAACACATGAGCCTGATGGCCAAAGTTAACCATCTTGCTTGGTTTAAAGGACCAATTTTCCAGGAGGTATATCTAGAGTCAACCTTACCTCTAGAAATACCTACTGTGTATTCATAAAGGAGTCTTTGGTCAGAACTAAGATCATGTATTTCATCAATTTTAAAAATTGACTCTAGAGGATTGCTAATAGTGGAAAATGATATTTGGGGTAAATCATGGCAATCATTTGAGCATAATTTTCCCAGAGGGCCACTGAATGTTGTAGGGCCCTTTGCGCAACCATCTATGTTTTTAAAAAGGGCTCTGAAAGGTAGTTCATTATGATGCAAAGAGCAACCAATTGTGTGAAGATTTTTAAAGTTTTTTTTCTAAAATTGCAACCATTCCAACTTCGCAACCTGTGTTGGTATTAGTGTTGTCAACAAGTATAGCCTTGATACTGTTCTCACTGTGGAATTCATGCAAAACATCCACCACTTGATCTGCATGAACAGCACCTGTTGCACCACTATTAGGAAGAACTCTGTGTCAGATATTTACTTTCACATGGTGTTTCTTTTGTAAAAGTTAAATGGTGTTCTGGTCCCTTAGTTTTTTTCATAATTCTCTGTCTATTTTCATCCACAATTTCCTTATACATCAATGTGTCCTTATCCATTCTCCCATCAACTCCAATACATATAATATTTTAGGTGGGATAAAAACCCCTGGCTGAAATAGTTTTATTTGTCTACCTCCAACAAGGTAAGATGTGACACAAGGTCATGAAAGTGGGATTAGATAAGCCTGCGCTATAGAGGTGAGCACTCTGGCCATTAAAAAATTGACTGGGAAGCCCCGTCGGCATTCCCCTGTAGGGGCGTCTCAGACAGTTAGCAATAAACTTACTCCTCCCCAAAGAGGGAAGGCAAAGCCTGGGAGGGTGCAACTCCTAGAATTGCACAGGACGGACAAGCCCCAATAGACCGGCGTAAATCCAGACCCAAAGGCCCGGACGATACCGATTTATTTGGTGGGGTAAAATCCCCTGGCTGAACTAGATTTTATTTATCTATCTCCAACAAGGTAAGATTGGCACAGGAAAGTGGGATGAGAAAGCCAGTGCTCGAGAGGTGAGCACTCTGGCCATTTAAAAATTGCCTGGGCAGCTCCGTTGGCATTCCCCGGTAGGGCCGCCTCAGACAGTAAGCAATAAACTTACTCCTCCCCAAAGAGGGAAGGCAAAACCTGGGAGGTGCACCTCCTAGAACTGCACAGGACGGACAGACGGGCGTGAATCCAGACCCAAAGACCCGGACGATACCGGTTTATTTGGTGGGTTAAAAAACCCTGGCTGAACTAGTTTTTATTTATCTAACTCCCACAAGGTAAGGTGTGAAAAGGTCGGGGAAGTGGGATTAGATAAGCCAGCGCTCGACAATTCAATATATATTTGTGATAATTACATTTGTAAACACAAAATCAACACGTGAATTCAAATTCGCTCGTTGAATTTTCAACCGGTGAATACCATAAAAAATATCCAATAAATAAAACGCCTATGTAAATAAATAATTATTTATATATAACATTAAATATTATAGTGTTTTATTCCTTTTTAATTTGAATATGTACATTTAATTTCTTAAGAAAAGGAATAATAAACTTTAAAATATTTATTATTAAGTAATGTATTACTTTTTTTTGTTAAAACCCGGGTTTAATTTAAGGCGACACATCTGCCGGTGAAATCTAGGCTGTGAGAAAAAATCTCGATTTATTCGATCTTAAAGTTGCAATGCTCAAATAAATACAAAGTTTTGAAGAAAAATATTTCTTGTGGTAACTTTTGACATTATTTGGCAACTTTCTTCGAGTGCGATAATTTACAGTTTCAAAATCGACCTCCCCTAATATATATATATATATATATATATATATATATATATATATATATATATATATATATATATATATATAACTTGTTTTATTGTTTTTTTTATAAATAAGAATATTATCTTATTTTGGTTTCATTTCACTTCAGCCGAAGTTCTCAGAAATCCTAGGGCTAACATTTGAATTATATATGAGATACATAGATATTCAATTATTCCATTAAAGTTCTCTTTTACCTGTTAAACATTGAGTTAGTAAAGAAGTGAAGAAGATTAATTTTCTCCTTCTCAATTGACCAGTTAATTCTGTTAAAGTATATATTGGTCTTTTGGGCTTACCGGATTCCAGGATAAGAATACATCTTGTCTGGTGAAGTATCTAGCTAAGTGCTGTTACTTGAGGTAACATCACTATGAGAAGATGCACAATTCCTCGTATGAGCCAGTCTATAACTGTGTGAAGGGGATCTTATTTGGGCTTCGAATACTATGTTATTTTGAATATTTGGTCAGGGTTTATTTGTTGGGTGAAGTATCCTCATGTCAGGTTGTCCTGACAAACCCTTGTACAGAGAGACCGAATACACTCGAGGATGATGTCTAGTAGGCATTCAAACTCTCCTGCAGGTAATAAAAATTATAATATATGTGTGTGAGTGTGTATATGTCGTGTGTCAATATTTAGTTATAAATTATGCATTATTGGACGTAAGTAAGAAATATACTTATTATGATTTATACTTACATGAATATTCGTATATACATATAGATGCATGCGAACTATACATATAGCTCATATTCGCCTGCTAGAGCGTTTCCATCAGAATTGCCTTAGACACATGCTTAATATCCGTTGAGATAGCTTTAGCCCTGACATCGAAATGTTGTAAGGAGCTGTTGTTACAAGCATTGAGTTTGGTATAAGAAAAAACAGACTTCGTTAGGTTAGTCATCTTTTTCGTCTGTTGACAGAGTGCATAAGCAGGTGATTTATGTGGAACTAACTTGGAATACTCGCGCACAGCACAAACCGCGAAAGAGATTCAAATATTGTTTCAAAGACTATTAGAAGTGTTGGAAATTGTTGTTGGAATATGGGAAGGGATGGCTGTAGATAAGTCAAGGTGGGAGACAGTAATTTTTGAAAGAAGGAAGCTGTTTGAAATAAATAGGACGAAGCACCAGCAGTTAAAGAAAGCAGCGAGAAAGAGACGAGACGTGACACTTTCAGCTCATAGAGGAAATATTGAACAGCTAACGTACCAAACTTGCAATTTCGTAACTATGTCACGTGCCGGTTTGTTGAATAACCAACGAGTGCATGTGCTAAAAATAAAGCACATACCAGAGGTGGATTAAATTATGACATCCATTCAGATCATTATAACGCCTTCCACTTCTGTGGTATGGTCTGTAAAAATCTAGCAGGCCTAAAAAGCCTTGTCTGTGCCGCCCACTGAGAGGTTCTATTCTAATATCACTTCGACACGCAAAAAGTGGTCAAACTCAAAATCGAATAGACACCTGTCACACACACACACAATCACACACACACACACACACACACACACACACACACACACACACACACACACACACATATATATATATATATATATATATATATATATATATATAAATCCAGCTTCAGGCACTAACTGGTCTAGCCGCACTAAAGAGCTGTGATGCAGCGATACAGTCTGTATGTGGATGACTATATATATATATATATATATATATATATATATATATATATATATATATATATGGCCTATTGCTAATAAAAGAGGCTGTCTTAAGATACTGGCTTCCTAACAAAAGTGCACCAAACATTGATGTTATTGTATTTTTCCTTTATCTTTGCAAAAATCAATCATGTTCTGCAAAGCAAAAATCAAAAATAACAATTTTCTCCTATAAAACAACTAGACAAACACCATGAATAAATTTTTTTCAATACATAGAACTTAAAGCATAACACTTTTACTAAAATGAGCGTATTTGGCATGCAATAAGCTGAAAAGGTTAATATGCTGTAAAACAAAAAAAAACTAAACAAACATATATATATATATATATATATATATATATATATATATATATATATAGTGTGTAGATTTCAATATTGCGTTGAGAATCCGAATAAAAGAGCTCAATTTACTTTTAAACAGAGCAAAACAGAATTAATAAAAGGAAAAAAACTATACACACATTAAAGTTGTATATATTATAAATTATTTCGATCTTTTAATTAGGTCTCCTCAGATGCATAAATAACATTTCTTTAAACGTGCTTGTTTATACATCTGAGGAGACCTAATTAAAAGGTCGACATAATTTATAATGTATACTACCTTAATGTGTGTATAGTTTTTTCCTTTTTTCTTTTTTTCCTTTTAATAATTATATATATATATATATATATATATATATATATATATATATATATATATATATATATATATATATATGCACGCATGTGATATAATAATGAGAAGGAAAGGTGTGTGTGCGTGCGTGTGAAAAGTAAAGAAAATTGAAGTGGTTTGTCTGATGAAAACGTGCCAATTTATTTCCGGTCGAACACCTTACATTCTTACCAATTACGTCCAATTCAAATGAACCCGAAAATACCTGACCCCGTCCCCAGGGGAAACGTTCTGGAAAATCAAGAATGAAACTCCACGCTGAAATGTGCTGCCTGATAATAAATAATATCCGTTAGCAAGAGAGCAACTTGTATCGCTCCAGCAGACAAATTGAGATTTTCCCACTTTTAACAAGATATTTGAGATGTCGATTGACAAGAATAAATAAACAGCAAGATTTAATAAAGATATATTGAAGCGTTAATAAATACTAGAGCGATATATATATATATATATATATATATATATATATATATATATATATATATATATATATATATATATATATATATATGTGTATATATATATATATATATATATATAACTCAATGGCTGTGTGTATGTGTGATGTTTTTGGATCTCATATAGAAAAAAAGATTAGAGAATTTACATTAAATTTAAAAGTGTATTCTTATGTAAAATTTACCAGAAAATATAATGGAAGTATTATTGAATCTCTAAGTACACTCTTAACATTGCTATGAGGGCATAATCTTCTTAAAACTTCAAATATATTATATTTTGATGATATTTATATTATATGTATAAAGTTTTCTAGGGAAGACGATAGAAGTAGGCACGTATCTCAAAGTTACCCTCTATGTGCCGAACATCTACGTGCATCAGCCTCTAAGTGACCCGCTGGGGCAGAACCCCCTTAAAACTTTAAATACGTATATCTTATTTTAATTAAGTTAAACCATATATATAAGACACTAAGTCAGGTTCATTTTATATTTCAATAATTATGTTTTTTTTTTAATATTTAAATGTAAAGTTTTATTTATTCACATTTCCAACTAACATAACATTTCTATGAGATGTATTTTTATGGTCCGTCTCTTTTGCCGTGAGCCAAACACACTTTTTATGTCAATATCGTCTCTGCAACACTACAAATCACCAGACAAATCTACACAAAATAAAAATCCTCGATTAAAATGTTTTGAAAAAAATACTACATTATACAGTGAGTCATTTTTTGACGAAAACAAATAAAAAAAATAAAGAAAAGAGCAAACTCACATGTGGGGAAAACTCAATAGTACACTATAGTTCTTGAATTGAAAAAAAAAATATATAATGAAGTTATGAATAGTTTATAAACTTATCAATGAATGCACACTCTAATAGCAAAAAAACTGTCATTAAATAACATCATCTCTACACTAACCACCCCAGCAACCCATAGCTGACATTTGTTTAACCTTTGAAAGATTTCATAGCAACAAACTGTCAGTTAAAAACACCATCTTCTCAATCATCACTACAGAGAACTGAGGTTTGATTTTATTTGACCCTTGAAAACTTACATAGCAAAACATCTCATTAAACAATATCACCTCTATAGTCCCATCTCCAGCGAACCGAGGCTGACATTTGTTTAGCTTTGAAAGCTTTTCATAACAAAAAAAAACTCATCAAAACCATCACATCCTCAGGCATCACCCCAGCAAACAGAGGCTGATATTTGTTTAGCTTTGAAAGCGTTTAATAGCAAAAAGAAACTGTCATAAAAAACATCACATCCTCAGTCACCACTCCAGCAAACCGACCCTGACATTTGTTTAACCTTTGAAAGTTTTCGTAGCAATAATTGCCATTAAATAAGATCATCTCTACAGCTACCTCCCCAGCGAACCGAGGCTGACTTTTGTTTAACTTTTGAAAACCTTCAGAGCAAAAACGACAACTCTCACAATCTTAGCACAAGCACTCACCAACCTCTCGAGGCATTTGAAAATAATACCGGTGGAGAGACACTAAAAGAGAATTGTCTACTTAAGCCATACATATTCAGTATGTATGGTGGAAAGAAAAGTGAAAGCATGTTAGACATTAACACAATACGATTTATTTATGTGAGTTGTAATAGAATACGTATTTGCGCTTTCAAGTGGCCTTCATTCTTCATATTGTACGCCGAGACATAAACATCCAAACGTTCTAATAGAAGGTTCCCAAGTTCGACTATTCGTTCCCCACATTTGGAATAATCAACATAAAGAACGATGGAGA
The DNA here is from genome assembly GCA_963556195.1 of Sepiola atlantica. Lineage (NCBI taxonomy): Eukaryota > Metazoa > Mollusca > Cephalopoda > Sepiida > Sepiolidae > Sepiola > Sepiola atlantica. The sequence goes on from OY744542.1 coordinate 982,747, forward strand.
TTACATCGACCGGAATGTTGTGAATATAACAAACAATATGAGAATAGTAGTGGGAGTTATTTGACAGTATCTTATATCTCTACAAAATCACCATCAACCAATGCATGGAGTATTATTGTCAAATCTGGGCTGCTGCACCATCCACTAGTCTCTCCCTCTCAAGACAAAGCTCAATTCTTTTTAAATTATGAGAAACCTTTTCCGACACCGATTGCCATGGCTAATAGCACCATACCTGAGAATCAATAATTCCTACCCCTCGGTTTTACATTACCAGGTAGCATGAATTGAAACAAATACATAGAAGACATTGCTAAGGCTGCTGCAAAGAAAGTAAACTTGCTTTAACGTGTTCGAAAACTTCTTACACCTGACAGTATTCTATATCTCTACAAAGCCATCATCCGACCATGCATGAAGTATTGCTGTCACATCTGTGCTGGTGCACTATCCACCAGTCTCTCCATTTAAGACAAGATGCAAAAAATAGCATCTAATCTAATAGTTCCTTCACAATTCACCAAACTCCAACCCCTGTCCCATCACCGCAATGTTGCATCCTTGAGCTTGTTTTACAAGTACTTCAATAGAATGTACTCCGATGAACTTGCGTCTCTGATGCCCCCTCGGCGTAAATACATTCGACCAACCCCACAATCAGCCAAATCCTATCAATTTACCGTAGAGGTCCCCAGATGCCGAAGAACCTTCTACTCCAATAGTGAACAACTCCCAATTTAGGATGACTTTAAAAACTTTCACCTTAATCCCCAGAAGCTCCTGACGTCTACAGTGGCAACTTGCCTTTTTTTCGGGGTGAACAAAGTTAAAAGAAAATCAAAATTATCCATCTTCATCTGAAAAATTACGAAACAAAACATTTATTTGTTTTCCGTTTCCGTTTTCGTGTCTCAAATTCCCGCCGCGAAAATATGCGGTCATATCGGCGTTTTGTTTTATCGAAATCCCAATGATAAAAGAAGACATGAATAACAGAAAAATAATCGGTGCCAAAACCAGAAAGAATCAGGATTCCAACGCAAATGCGTTAATATTTCCTTTTACCAAAAATAAGCCCACTTCAACAATTTTATATTCTTTTTTCTCTTTTTTTTTCGCAATAAGAAGAAAAATGCGTAAATAAAAATGGCCGACCATAAATGCAGTTCAATGATCTAAACGAGTGAAATCTAACATATAGAGTAATTTTGTTTACTCCAAATAAATATCCGTCTTTCATATCGATACTTGATTCGGGCTAGGAACGACAAATATTTCGCTTTTGTGTTTTTTTTCTGAAAATGCCTATTACCGCTAAGAAAAACTGATTAAAGTGAACTTATGTGCAATTATACTAATCTATCTCTCCTTAGCTCTTTATATATATATATATATATATATATATATATATATATATATATTTAGTAGTAGTTAATAAACTTGTAAACTATACAAATGTTATACACTTCATGACTTTATTATGCGATATATAAATGCTATATCAACTATATTGAGGTCTACCGTATCTAGATAGGATCTAATATGATTATTTTTGTATCATATATATATATATATATATATATATATATATATATATATATATATATATATATATATATATATATATATATATAACGCTGAAATAACCCACAGCAATTACATAAAAATGCATTAAATAGTTAGGTGATAAACATCGCACATATTTTTAGACAAGGCGTCATAACCTGACTATTAGAATCAATATGCTGATGGATGACTTCTAAAGTTAAGGGCGACTAATAATGCAATTTTTCGCATCTTAATCACTTTAGAAATAAAACTATCGAAATAGTAGTAAGCTGAAAAACAACTAACGCTGCAATCACCAATATAACAATTACATAGAAATACATGAAATATTTAGGTGATAAAAATCGTACATATTTTCAGGCAAGGCGTCATTGCCTGGGGGTAAAACGCCAAACTATTGACATCAACATCGAAGGTTTTATCCTTGTCTAAGATAGCTATAATGATGACAGCTGCGAGCCAGAAACACGTGTCCATGGATTACTTTTATGTATGCATAAAAATTAATATATATATTGATCAAGTTCAAAGATGTTAATAAAATGAACATAAAACCAATATTTTCCAAAGTGCTCAATAGCAAGTTGAGCATTTGTTCAGTCTTTGAAAAGATGTGGTAGCGTCGAAACGTTGGTTTATTGACTTAAGACTGTAATATTTTTTATGCAATTATATATATATATATATATATATATATATATATATATATATATATATATATATATATATATATATATATCAATTGTGAGTATTTAGGCAGCATTCTTTCATTTAAGCACACATTGTATAAATAACAGAATTCTACCGCTTGATTATACGTTTTTTTATTAAAATAATAGATTATCTTTTTTGTGTTAAAATATAAAAAGAATAATGTATGCTCAATATGTATCACTAACGTTTTCGATTCTTCGTCGAATTATCTTCAGATGATAAAAACAAATGAACGTTTAAATGATGCCTGAATACACAGAATTTAATTTGCCTGACCCTGCAGCATAACCCGACACTACTACGTGGGAATGTAGACTTAATTTAATTAAAAGGCAAATTACCATCACCCAAGAATTAATTCGTACACTTGAACAACGACTTGCGGATATCATTACCAATTACAAACACTCTTACCGGATAACTATTCAAAAAATATGAAACTCACTATACAAAGGATCTATTTTATTACTTAACCATACACAACACTACATTTATCTATCTGACAACGAACTTACAGAACATCAAGAATAATTCTTGAACCTAACTGCCACTTTTTTTATCTATTCAACCATCAAAACAAAAAAAGCAGAAATTGAATTATTATATGAATCTGTAGTTCAACTAAAAGCTGAAATAAAATAACAACACATCTCGGCTTACGATAACGACTAAAAGCAGAAGTTTTGAAAATTTGACACGACAAAAAACAACAATCAAATTCATTATTGACTCACAATCTAAAAAAAGCCGCTAATTATCTCCACAATCATCCAAATATCATTAATAAAAAGGAAAATAAACATATTTGTAGTACTCAATAAATCTGACTATCACACCAAACTACAAACAATTCTTGATGATCACAAAAAAGGACTAACAAAAATCCTACTAATACATAAAAGACACAAATTAACAGACTTATTACTGCCAATGAGGAACCAATTTATAATATCCAACTACCAAAAATAATCGGTGATAAACATCGTACATATTTTTAGGCAAGGCGCCATAACCTGACTATTAGAATCTGTGAACCATACCCCCATGGATGACTTTTATGTATGTATAAAAATTAATAAAAAAATATATATTAACGAAAAATCCGTCCTATAAAGTTAAGGGCGACTAATAATGCATTTTTTTGGTATTTATACGGAACAGTTAATATACATAAACCTAATTCTCTTTTCCAACCTATCTATTAAAAGTAAATTTTTTATGTTTTTGTTAATTTTACTGTCAGTATTTTTAAATGTGTATTCTTACTCTTCTATTCTTTTATTAATCTTGATTGCAAGACAAACTTAATAAATTGAACGAGGTATAACGATTCAAAGGATGTATACATTTTGGGACACTTAGTATACATGCTATTTATCAAAGGTAATACAACTTTATTGTGAGGTCTGCGTCCGCGCTTGACAGCCATAATAAGAAAATGCGATATTTTACATTATTTAATCACTAACAAATTATACAAATTAAAAAAATAAGAATATAAATGTTTATGATGGGCTTGGGGCCTGGTAAAAAAATACACATGGATCCACATTGAAGCCTGGGAAACTCCAGGTGTGCCTCGCGTGGTTAAGGCCTATCAAATTTATCGAAATGTATTTCAATTAATGTCCCGTTACGTACAACACTTTATACATTTATATGCATAGGATTCACTCCTAACATAATTTACCGATCATTATGAAATTTGGAACACAGATGCTCGGCGCAAAGTTTGTAATGTGGGCTTTAGTTCGTGTAATTGCGTTTCATGCTGCTTGGAGTAAAGAAGGGTAATGTAGGCTATATTTTGTTTAATTTAATCTAATGCTACAGGGGAAAATAGGGTGTAAAACCTTCGTGAAAATTCACGATACCTTCGATTTTTGTGAAATTTTAATAATAAGTAATATACACAAGTTAATAAATATTCCTGAAATTTCAATTTCTTAGAGTATTTTAAAGCATTTAAGGGCCATAATATGGGCGCAACCTCTATTTTGAAATTCAAATATTTCAGATTTGCATTTAATTTTACCTATAGTAATTAGATACAAATTAAGCAATGTTCCCTGAATTTCAATTTCTTCTCATGACCCCTTACATTTTAGACATTTTCTAGAATCAAAATCATGTAATTTTGATCAAAATTTAAATAAGGATTCTAAACATATGGTTTAGTATCAGCATATTATGGTTTTAATCTTTGTTTTTAAGTTGTTATGGTAGTAGTAGTGCAGTGTATAGTCGTTCGACATTACATTACCATCCCAAACATTACTTCTTCTTTTGGAGGGTTTCTTGAGAAAAAAACACAGTTTTACGGACGTGCCGGGTACATATATCTGGCACAAAAAATTGAATATTTTCAGGTGTTTAATAATAAAGAAAAGAATAAGAAAAAATAATATAATGTTTTGGGTTGGGAACAAAATAACAGAGAATTCAATCCCTGGCAACGTCTACTGTCCCTGCTAGCACACAAATAAGAATACTTATTTAAATCAAGAAAAGGAGTTAATTTACACAGAGCCTTACGTTAATGGGAATAATTTAATTACCTTTCCAAGGATGCTGTTTAAATATTCATTTTTAATTATATATTCTGAACAAACTGTACACACCTTTAAAAAGAAACACCGTAACAATTTATTGGAAAAGCGAACCGGCAAAACACATTTTTTATAGTTAATATAGGTTTAAAAGAAAGCATTGTGTCGTTATTGAATTAGGTTAGCTTCGTTTAGAGGGGGCAGGAACGAAGAGTGCTCGATTAAGAACAATGCAAATGTTATACACCTTTAACGTGTCCGTGAGACACGTTGAACACCGCATTCGAAAAACGCACACACGCAAATCGGACCCGCTAATTTCTGGGCAACGCCAAGTCTTTTTGTTTCGTCCATCTTCCCTTCTATAATACGATAAAACCTATATATTTTAAAGTATTCCCTGGCAACACAGAGTTTATTGACTTCCCTTTCTTCCAGCTAAACACTAAATATAACAGATACCTTTTTGTATTTTTTCCGGACAACGCCGAGATTCTTGTCTTCTTCCTTTACTCCGAGTTTCTTGAACACTAAATAAAGAGAAATTATGTTCTTTAAAGCTCGGCGATTTTTCTTAAGATTACTACATTATAACATTAAAAAGTCAGTGTAAATGTCTATCCCATCCTGATTAATTCCGTAATACCTTGATACCCATTCTTCCGGAAAAAAGGCTACGCTAGCTGAAACTTCTGCTCCATACTTGGTCTTCTTATAATCTCAGTAGACGCATGCGTGAACCAGTACTTGTCTAGTTACATTGTAAAGTCATTTGTGTCTTTTGTATTTGCAACTGAATTGGGAAGCCCATTCCAGTTGTTCACTACTCAAAGTTAAACAAATGCTTCTTGATGCTGAGTGCTGTTCTTCTTCGTCAGTTTAAAGTTGTTTATCTTTATCCTGTTGTTGGTATTGAGTGGTAGAAGCTGTTCTCTGCTGATGTTGACCTTACCTGTTTCCATCATTACACTTCTATCATGTCACCTGTTTCACGTCAACAGTGCATATATGGTAGTCTCATCTCTCTCATCTCTCCTCATATCTCATGTCTTTGATTAAGAAACACAAATCTATTGCTCTTGGCTGAACTCTTTCAGTTTTGTCGTTATCTCCGGCATGATTTTCTTTATTTTAGTGAAATCACTCAAGACAACGTATGAAGCCACTTAATGTAAGGAGCTAAAAAAACTACTTCAATGTCAGAAACTAGCCAAAGATCAGTGTTAGATTGATAGATTCTGACTCAGAAAACAGCAATTCTTCCCTCTTTGTCAGAAACATCGTTCATAAATGTGAGGACTAAAGGGAAGACTAAGGGAAGGGAGCGTTACGAGACTGCCGAAATTACGCCGAAGGTACGCACAAGGTCAACTCTCCTAAATAATGGTGGATTCTTGCGGCGTTTCCATATTCAGATATTGGCCTCACCATGGTCATCTATAATTTGTTCATGATGATTTCTCAGGACTAAGAAACGTTCTTTTAATTAGTGCTAAAACACGATTAGCTTTATTGATGGCTTCATCAACATGTTGGTGAAAAGAGAGTTTTTTTTTATCGATGTGCAATCTCAGGCTTTTTTCTTTTTCAGATTCCTCTGGGTCTCCAATTTCTCCGTTGCTGTCCTTCATTGTGTATGCTGTTGTTGTTGTTGTTGTCGTGCCCGAAATGCATTACACTACACTTGCTTGCGTTGAACAGTAATTCCGCTCCAGTTCACATTAAAATAATAAGATATTTTAAGTGTATATTATTTGTCGGAAGCAACACTGAAATAAAATACACCAGTATGGTCCATAAAATACAATATAACATTCTTGAGCGGTGGTGCCCAACGTGGTCCATGTTGACCAGCAGTGGTCGACACAATAATTTTTGTTGTCCACAGCCAGATTTTAGGTTTGAAACACTTGTTGTTTAAATATTTCTTTCACTTAATTTAGAAACAACAACACTTTCTGTATTGTTCACATGTTTGTTCATGCTTCCACAAAACGAATATACTAAAATAGGAAATCTGTATTACAATGAGGTATCAAAACAGCAAATTGATAGAGACCAATAGACCAACGAGTCAAACGAACTGGAACAAAGGAAGCAGGGAAAATAGTATACAATTCTGAATAACACCATGCCATCATAGTATTTATAGAAAAAACTGGGACTAGCAACATCACACCTGTGAGAGAGAGGGTGCAGAGTAGAAGAAAGTGTTTGGCCAATCAAATTACAGATACGTTTTATACAATGCATGTACAAACAATTATACACCCGTGTCGTCATTAGTATCCTTGAAAGATATATATATATATATATATATATATATATATATATATATATATATATATATATATATATATATATATATATATTTATATATACAGAGAGAGAGAGAGAGAGAGAGAGATAGATAGATAGAGATATAGTGATATAGAGACTGAGACAGAGACAGCGACAGAGACAGATATATAGATAGACGGATAGTCCGTCCCAGAACACCTAGTTACATTGCGAGTGCCCCCTTTCATTGAGAATGACGATCTTACACGTCTTCCATACGTTAAGAATCAGCAGATAAGAGATAGAAGATATCTGTCATAGAATCACGTGGTTTCGTCGACTTCTGTTCTTGAGTCACCTCTGATCATCAAGCAGTCACTCCAACTTTTCCATTCAAACATCGTCTCTCGTTATATAACAATCTTGCCGGTAATTTATCTGTTTTCTAAAATTCCAACCTGGTAGAAATGACCCGCAATAAGTATAAGCAGTCTCCTTCAAAGGACGCGAGATGAATGGGATTGATGGCGTCGACTTATTAGTTTATGGCTATTTTAGCTATGAAGTTTGTCGGGGTCAAAATATGTCACAGTCAAGCTTGGCTAGCAGTAAATAGGGGGGACGGGGGTGCGGAAGTATTAATCTGCCGTTTATTCTAAACTGGGAGGAGAAAAGAGGAAAAAGAAAAGAAAAAAAGAAAGGAGAAAAGGAGGAGAAGAAAAATATAGTAAGAAATTTGTGATGTAAAGATTTTTTAAAAACTGATTTTGAAACGCACGATAAAATTAAAAATGAAAGTTTTGGCATAAAGAGAGAAGGGGATATCATATTTATTAGTTTAAATATTCAAAATGTGTGCATCAATTTAATCCTATTTATTTTATTATTTTATTTGTGTCTCATTAATTAATTAATAAGTTTCCTGTAATATATGGGAATAGGTATAAACGCATTTTGGCATAAATATGCATATACACCCACCCATATATATATATATATATATATATATATATATATATATATATATATATATATATATATATATATATATATATATATATATATATATATATATATATTGAGTGTGCGTTAATAAAGAAACGTACTGGGACTACTTAAGTAGACGCGTGTCATATATAATTTTCTTTTGCTTTTTCTTAATCTTTCTTAAAAATCATAAACACTTAACCCAGCAAACATATGCTTGAGAACTCACTCTCTCCTCTCAACTAAATAAAGTTTACCAACTTTTAAGTCGGATGTTATTTTATCGATTAAAAACATAAGTTCATAGATTTGTATTCATGCATGAAGTTTTCGAGCGTTCAAATTGTCACTATTTCGTAATGTAAATATTTTATTTGATTTAAACCTGATATTGAAATATTACATTAGTTAAACTATGTCTGACTCGCTGAGGAAATCTTGTACGACAGGTTACAATAAAAATAAAATTGCATAAATAGTGTCAGGTTGGCTCTATGACTTAATAGTCTTTAAACATCCCTCTTTGGCCTTTTGGCTAAGATCAGAGTGTAGTGTCTGTACCGATGGATGCTACCTTCTGTAGAAGTCCTGTACAGTTCTAGGACGTCTACCCTCCCAGAATGGGTTAGTTTATGACTAATCGCCTGAGCTGTTCATATTGAGGAAAGCCGATGGGGCTGCTCAGGCATTTTTATAGGCCGCTAATCATAGTGAGCTGACTAACCACACCTTACCTTGCATCTAAACTCCTGGGGATAAGGTAAATAAAAATACTGTGACCTTGTGTCTAACCTCCTGAGGTAAATAACTTGGCTCTTTGGCTTTGAACAAAGTGTAGTATCTGTTCAGATGCTACATTTTGACTATTCTGCATTTGGTTAGTGAATTGAAGTGCTTCTAGACTGAAGCAATTTTCATTTTTGTTCAAATCCAGAATGCCTCTTTTTGGGGAGCTCGATTTTCTAAAATTAAAAACCGACCTTGTGTCTTACTATTCCATTTGTGGGGAGGCAAGTAAATAGGAAAAGTGTCAGATATGTCCTAATATCGAGAACTACTACCACATTCGTGTAGGCGCTTTTCTGAACACTCTCTCCTGCTTGAAAAAAATTCAAAGTCGACTTCGAAATCTAGTGGGGATGATCTTCCTTCTTTCTTACATACCTGTCTACTCTATCGTTTCTTTCATGGAACGTCCTCGACTGAGCTCTAATATCTAGTTCCTTCTCATAAGACATGTACAGCAAGAACTCGTTTCTCTCTCACAACCGGAAAAGACCTTTCCTTCTTGCGTCATGTAGTGTCATCAAAAATTTCCACAAACAGAATTTCTTTGCAAGGCCATTCTGTCTTTGGAAAAAATACTGTGGGGCTGTTTTCCTGCGGACTATAACTGTTAAATATCCAGACCGTGATATACCAAAATGTTACATGAATAAGAATAATCTTAGCATCAGAGATCACTTGCATGGGAAGAAACAACATATCAGAATCGATTGTTAAAAGATAAAATTAATGTTGGATTTAGGAAAGGTCATTTGGCAAGCAGACATGCATGTGCAACATAGTCGCAGGGAGAAAAGTAAAACAGGTATTTTCGATTGTAAAAAGTGAAGATATATGTTGGATGTTAGAAAGGTCATTTGGCAGGAACACATGCAGGTGCAACCTAGTCGAACGGAAAGGAAAAACATATATTTTGGATCATTAATTGATGTGAAACAACTGTCGACGAATAAAACGCCTAAGGGTGGGGGTACAGTTACAATGTCCTCCAATTTGGGCGTTTGAGATTATCACAATTTGTTATGTAATAAAATGCGAAATTGATATGGGGAGTTGCTTGAAAATTTGGGCTCCGCGAAGAATCTACCGTCGATTTCGTGTGCGCGCATCTGACTCTAAACTACCCACCATTACTGTCGATTGTGTTATACGCTTGAGCGTATATTTGGAATTGGCAGAAACAATTATTTGAACTAAGATGCACTTTTTAAAACAAATTTAGAATATTTACTAAATTATATACATACACACACACACACACACACACACACACACACACACACACACACACACACACACACATATATATATATATATATATATATATATATATATATATATATATATACATATATATCGATGTCGAGGTAATAAATAATTAATATTTATTATAAATATTATTAAAGCCCCCTTTACTAAGGCCGGGCACTCTGAGTGAGTTTAATAACAAGCAGTACTAGTACAGTTTGTTGTTGTAGATCACTTTCGCTGCTCGTTGTAAAAATACCCGTCGACTCGGTATTTACAAAAAAGTTAAATTCCTCCTTAATTATTAGATAATTTGCAGTGGCCGACGGGGGAACGCTCTTGACTACGAATCAGTGGCGATTTGTGATAAGAGTTCGAGCACGCCGACCGTCTGAAATTGGCTTCCTGCACTGAAGATTGCGTTAGCATGAAACATCGATGTCTGTAGATAATAAATAATTAATATATATATATATATATATATATATATATATATATATATATATATATAAGATTCATATCATATTCCAATAACTATGTTTTTTTATTTTTTCACATTTTCCAAAAACGTAACATTTCTGTGAGATCTATTTCTTCGGTCCCTTTTATTTGTCTAGTGCCAAACAACATTTTTATGTCAATATCGTCTCTGCAACATTACAAAATCATCAGAAAAATTCACAAAGAGTAAAAAGTTCTTAGATTAAAGTGGCTTGAAAAAACCTACACTCTACAGTGGTTTATTTTTGGGTTAAACCAAACAAAAAACAAAGAAAAGAACAAACTCACACGTGAGGGAACCCACTAATACCCCATTTTGAATTTTGAATTTTTAAATAGTTTTTAAAATAATTTTTTAATAAGTATATATATATATATATATATATATATATATAAATATATAAATATATATATATATATATATATATATATATATATATATATATATATATATCATTTAGTAAATGTTCTGAATTCATGCATCGTTCCATCTATTAATTTGAACGCTCTTATGACGTCAACCCACCGAATAAAGTGTTAACATTTTCACTGTTTATAAGCTATCCAGCAGTGGCCCAGTGGTTCTAGATGTCAGAAGTTGAGTTGTAAAATACTCGGAGTCCGGGGGTTCAAATCGCATGATCAGTAGTGAATAGTTATGTATCTATGCTGATGAGTCCCGATTATAAAGGACGAAACGTATACGTACATAGATAATAAATAAAACAAATATATATATATATATATATATATATATATATATATATATATATATATATATACATATATTTATTCTACTGTAATATAATTTATAAAATGTTCCGAATTTGTTTAAAAAAGTACATTTTAGTTCAAATAATTGTTTCTGCCCATTTCAAACCATAATTCTCTTGATATTAGAATTCAAGGTATTTTCAAAAGGCTTCATCCGTGAAGATTTGTTACACCACAATCAAGCAATAAACAAAAACAATAAATACGAAACCTACAAACCGTCAGCATATAAAAATGTTTTTCTCTTATTTTTCAGGTAAACAAACTCAAGTGGCATGCCCCAAGATGTACTGATGATGAATCAGGAACGAAGATTGAAGGAACCCACGCTACCGGCGAATGCTAACACAGACATCAAACTTTTTATGAGAACATATTTAACAAGAAGATTGAAAGAACATTTTTATTTTAAACTGCAATGTTTTTACGAAACTGCAATTTTTTTCTCAAAACAATATCTGAAGAGAGCCACACATGCTGGAAACACATGTTATAAAAATTAAGCACCAAACTTTAAAAACATGCAAAAACTGCAATATATGAAATACTAAACAAATTAAAAATAAATAAATGTTGGTAGCCCCACTTCTTTAAATATACGCTTTCCTCGCGTGTGAACTACATTATCCTCTGCTTTACGCACACCCACATATATATATATATTACTATTTCATTTATCCACATAACCTTTTATAAGGAGATATATTTTTTTATGTATCAATTTTCAGTATTTACTTCAACAGTGCTCGATACGCAAGTAGAGCTAGGTAGTAAGCTATGAAAATATATTTATGGCAATTAAGCTATACAGAGACTCCCGCGTTTCATCCGCGGGGTAATCTAAACAAATTAGTAAAAAACTAAACTAAACAAAAACCTAACAATTAAAAAATTAAAACCTAAAATAGAAATACAAGAAACCACGTGTTAAAATAAATTCACCCATAATATTGACACAACAAAGGAAACAGGATATAGGCCAATCTATAGAAAACAGAACAATAGAACAGGATATAGGAAGTAACACTAACCACACCTTTGTTCGTGGGAATCCAACGATTGGCTGAGAGAACAACAAAGAATCTAATTGGTTAATTAGCTAGCCGTGTATATAACACACCCAGCAAAAATATCTCTATGCATTTTAGCCTGAAGATTCCCCCCCCCCGGGATGAAACGCGGGAGCCTCTGTGTAGCTTACTTGCCATAAATATATTTTTATAGCTTACTATATATATATATATATATATATATATATATATATATATATATATATATATATATATATATATAAACAGGTTGTGTAAGTGTTAATTGGAAAAAGACGGAATCGCATATTCAAATCGAACGCAAAAGACAGTTTTCAAAAATAGAAATAAATGTGAAAAAAACAAAAAAACGAAAACATTAATTAACGAACTGCCATGACACAAAAATGTCAAAGACGAAATAGTTTTCTTTTTTTGTTGTCAGAAAATGTCAATTTACAGTTTCCTAATATCGTCCGGGTTGTGTTTTGTCTGGAGGCAACTGTTTTGGTTCAATTACGGCGAATTGCAAAATAAAACTCCCCGGTCGAACGAGGCGGACATTTCTGTTGACAAGCGGTGACTCTCATTTTAACAAGGCCCAAATTCCGATGATTAGAACAACATTAACAAAAGCAAAAAATATCTGCAAACAACAAAATAAAAAAAAGAGCTATAACAAACTCGTGTCGTATACACCCTTACCGATAGGTGTATAAAGTCTTTTACGCCGGCGAGTTGGTCGTCTCTCACGGTCGTCATCGCCACTATCATCGCTCTAAACCGAAGATGTTGATAAAACGCACGTGGGCTGATCGTCTCGCCGCTGTCGCCACCACCATCGTTATTGATTTAGAGACGGCGCGTGAAAACGCATTTCCTCGGTCAAGTCTCGCCGACTAAGAGAGCCGAGAAGCCCCCGCCCGTAAATTATTGGTTTGTGTAATTTCCATTCGGTGCCTCCACCCCTCCGACCGCCAACTTCCAAACTTTTCCATTAACACGACTAATACTATGTGACGATTTCATGTTCGGGATACACGTTAAGATTGATATTTGAGAGTTCAAAAATATACGAACACGTGGTTGTATATGTATTTTGTATTTTTATTTTCATCTTTTATTTCTGTCGACTAATGGAAGAGTCTATCCGACATGTGTAGCGGTGTGATGATGTATGAAAGGTTGAGCACTTGCTTAATATTTTTTAATTTGATAAGAAATATGTTTTTGGTTGAAGAGATTAGCTTTGCACGGTTTAATAGATTTTTAATTATTGTAATTTTATATTGATATGAACATTTGCTTCTATAACTTAAAATGAATGTATTAATAGAGGTAGGTTTTTATAGGGAGAGGTGATGAATGCGTCATTGTTAGAGTCAATGAGAACATCTAAAAACGGAATTTTGTTATAAATGTTAAGCTCATGAGTTAGTGTAAGTACGGAGTTATTTTGAAAAGTGTCTTGTAGGTTTTTATCTCATCATTACTGCTAGAACGTAATCAAATTCTTAGCGGTTAAGCAATCACACTTTTGAATCTTGCACGCTCTTAGAACGTAATCACGCTCTCATATAACAAATCAATATTATAGACGCTCTTTTTTAAGTTGTTATAATAATAACAAACATGAAATTCAACAATAAAAACATATTTTAAAGACACCAAGACTAACACCGCCTGAAGATGATTTATAGTAATAGATGATTTGATTTATAGTAATCCAGGTCAAGTAAACATCAACAGGATAAAAATTAAAAGAATTTAAACCGGTCTTATAAAAAGTGCTCAATATCAAATAAAACTTTCTATATATAATTTTTTTTTATTTATTTATTTATACGGATATGTACATAATCCGCGACACTGGCATATCGATGTTATCGATCTAAATCTGTTAGAAACTGAGATCTCATCAGGTGAAAGAAAATCTTATCCTTCCATCAGATCATATTTGGAAAGAATCAAAAACTAAAAAATAATTTTATATATATATATATATATATATATATATATATATATATATATATATATATATATTTATATATATATGCATGTTCCTTCCTGTTGACGGCCGACTAAAGCTGTCCGCCACTTTGACACATAAATAGGATTTATTTCTCATCTCGCCTGTAGCCTTTAATGCTAGCCACATTAATTAGCGCACTCGAAGGAATTGGAGTTAATTGTGAATCTTTTTCCCAGGTTCAAATTGTGCGACGTGCGTGAATGGTTATCTCTATGCTGATGATTCCGCAAGGATGAAACGTATACGTATGTAGAAAATATTAACATATTTAATATATATATATATATATATATTCGCAGTTGGCATGAATATAACTTAATTTTTCCTTATCACGTTACAATTTCCTATGGCCGAAAAGATAGAGCAAAAGCGTGCGGAATAAAAGGTGTCTCTGTGTACTGAGTTTGGTCCTAGTGTCCGCCTAAAACTATCACTTCCCTGTACTGATGAGAGCATAAAGCTCGAAACCACGTCGTCTGTAATAAATATAATTTAATATTCATTAATAAATATTATTATAAAACGTCCCTTTTAGAAAATTAAAGTTGAGCACTGTTGAGAGATATTAAAAAATAGACATTCACTTAAGCTACAGAGCGAGACTCCGATTAGGTTCGTAGAGTCCTATAGAATGCCTTGATGTTTATCGCTCGCCGCAATTGGCATAATTATTACTTAATTTATTCGTATCACGTGAGAATTTTCTTATGGCCGAAAGGATATAGCGAAAGCGTGCGGAGTCAAAGTTGACTATGAACCGGATTCGTGCCTTGTAACTGCCTGAAATAATCACTTCCCTGCACTTATGAGGTACGAAAAGCTCGAAACGAAGTCGTGTGTACATAAATATAATTAAATATTTATTTATGAATATTATATTGAAGCATTGTGTGTAATACGTATATAGAGGAGTATTAGCAATGGAAATATGTCGGCCTGGCATATTTCCATTTCTTGCATTGTGATAGCCTTCTAATACTCGTCTCTCTCTCTCTATTTATATATATATATATATATATATATATATATATATATATATATATATATATATATATATATATAGATGCTCAATATTGGAAATAGAGCATTTAGGGTTAATAATAATGCTAAACACTCAAATATATTTTTAACATATGTATTTGCACATTTTTTAATATAACATTTTTAGCATGTCGTGTAACCGTTGCTTAGTGAACGCTGAACTAAAAAATAATTATATCAATTTCAAACTTTTTTTCAACCTAAATAAAATTATTCTTATTCTATGGAACTATAACTTTTAACATTCTTTCTAAAATAATTTTTTTATTTTTTTAAAACTGCTAAATACTTGTAAAATTAAAAAAAAAATATTTGAAGCTGAGTTTTATTATTTCAAAGATTTGCTTAACCCTCTGATGAGAAAATAATCCTGTTTGAAAAGTTCGAACATAAGGGGCTTAAACTGCTCAATTGACATATAAAAACATATGCAAAAAATATGTTAAGGCTTGAACAATATATTTAGCTTTTTTCACTCTTATTTACCCTGTATACACACACATACACCTTTATATATAGAGAGACAAATATACACACACTTTATGTTACACAGGTAGAGATTTTGAAACCTTTAAAACGAAAGATAGCATCTGCCAAATTAAGTGATGGATGTTTTTTGTTCATATCTTTCACGTAATTAAACATCAAAAAGTCACGTCTCATTGCATTGAAAAGAATTACTAGAAATGTTTAAAAAATGAGGGAAAAATCGAATCTAAAATTCCTTCCAAGTTTCATCTTATCGTGATTTTGCACCATCTGCGGCTGAAATCAATTTCATCAAATTACCGCTTGGATAATTACAAATAAATCAGTGACAAATGCTTTCATTAATTAACAAAGTCAAAACTGAACCAATTAACACCGACCACGTTTGTTTTCTGACTTTTTAAAAATTTTTCTTTCACCTTTTTCTATTTTTTCTTTCTTTTATTACTTCTTTCTTTCTATTTTTCTTTTTTCTTTTTTTGCCTTAATTTTTTCTATCTTTTTTCCTTTTTTCTCTTTCTAATTTTTTTCTTTTTCTTACTACTTTCTCTTTTACATTCTGTTTCGTTTTTCTTTTTTTCTATTTCTTTCTTTCTGTCTTTATTTTTTATTCAGTTCCGTTTTTGTTTTTTCCTTTCTTTTTTTTTCTTACTTTTTTGTTTTTTCTTTCTTTTTCCTTCTTCTCTCCGTTTTTCTCTTCCTTTCTGTCTTTTTTCTGTTTTCTTATTACTTCTCTTCCTTCTTTTATTTTCATTTTGTTTTCCTTTTTCTCTTTTACTTTCTTCCTCGTTTTTTTCCTTCATGGCTACTTTTCTTTCTTTATTATTTATTTCCTTTTATCATTTTTCTTTCTGTTTTCTCTAGTCTTTTCTTTTTATTTATTCTTTCCTTTCTCTTTCTTTTTTCTCTTTTCTTTTTTATTTTGTTTATTTTTGTTTTCTTTTGTTCCTAATTCTTTTTCTTTTTTGCTTAGTTTTCTATTTTTTGTTTTCTTTAATTTCCTACCTTCCTTTTTTATTTGTTATGTATTACCTTTCTTCTTTTTTCTTACTTTTCTATTTCGTTTTCTTGCTCTTTTTCTTTCTGTTTTTCTTTCTTCTTTACTTTTTTCTTCTTTCGCTTTTCATTTTTCTTTGTTTCTTTTTCTTCTCTTTTTCTTTCTTTCTCGTTTTCCTTTCCTTTAATTTCCTTCCTTTTTTATACTTTATGTATTACCGGTCTTCTTTTTTCTTTTTTTTCTTTCTTTTTCTTTCTATTTTTCTTTCTTATTTCTCTTTATATTTTTATTTTGTTTCTTTTTCTTTAATTTTTCTTTATTTCTTCTCTTATTTATTATTTCTCGTTTTTTTCTTTTGATTTCTTTCTGTCTTTCTTTTATTAATTTCCTTTCTTCTTTCTACTTTACTTTACCTGTTTATTTTATTTTTTCTTACATTTTTTATTTCGCTTTTTTCTTATTTTATTCTTCTCTTTATTTGTTTTGTTTTCCTTTTTATTCGTTCTTTACCGTTTTAGTTTTTTTTTCATAGAAAATAGCTCCAGACAAGGAATGAATCCACTTGATGTAAGGAGCTAACAAGAACAAATATGGTTATCGCAAAGACAGGAGATACTTATTACCTTTAGTCTTGAAAAATCCAAGGTTATAATTCTGAAGAACACATACGATAATAGTATTTATAGAAAACACTGAGACTAGCAACATCACGTATGTGAAAGAGAAGGGTAGAGAGAACAAAAATCAAATTACAAATACGTTACTGCACTTTATCTGGAACCTTCAAATGCTACAGAGATTCACCAACCCAAATATGACAACAGTACTCCATACATGGTCTGATAGTAGATTTGTAGAGATAGAGAATAGCCTCAGGTGTGAGTAAGTGTTTGGAGCGATGTAGAGAACTGACTTAATGAGAAGCGGAAAAAGTAATGGATCTAATGTATGACCCCCAAGAAATATTTGATGAGAGAGAAAGACCAAGAAGTTTCAGAGTCGATTTCTTTGTTTTTCTTTCTTTTTGCCATTTTCCTTCTTTTCTTTCTTCTTACTTTCCATCTTACTTTCTCCCTTCTCTTTTTGGTTTTGTTTGTACTCTAGTCCTTTTCTCCTTCTCTTCTTCTTTCTGTTTTTCTTTCTTTTTACTTTCTGTACCTCCACATGTCTTTATTTCTTTCCTCTCACATTTCTTTCGTTCTTTTTTTGTTTCTATCCTTTTTCAATCTTAGTTTTTTTCTTTTCTCTCCTTTTCCATCTTTCTTATTTTTGTCTTTTCGGTTTTCTTTCCTTTCCGTCTTTCTTTCTTAATTACTTTCTATCCTTCCCCTTCTTAATTTTTTCTTTCTTTCTCTATTCTTCATGTACCCGTACCATTATTTACTACCTTTTCTTTTTCTTTTCTTTCTTTCTCTCCAACTTCTTTACCCCCTCTTTCCTTTCTCTCTTTCCTTCTTTCTTTCTCTTGTCATTTCTTTCCTTCATTCTTTTATACCATTTATTTATCCTTTCCTTCTTTCTAACTTCTTTAATTTCATTATTTGTTCATTCTTTTATTCTTTTGTTTATTGCTTTCCTCTTTATCAAAATGAAACCTTTTTCCATTGATCGTCTAAAAAACTAAGGATCACGTGTTCTTAAACGCCTATGATCTCATCATTTGATAAAGTCCAATTTCTTTGTAACTCACATGAACCTGTTTAAAGTTGCATTAACGCCTGTAACCAGGTTAAGTTTACAATTCCACCGTTTTATTGATAATCGCAGCTTTGGTATGTGCCGTTCGTACCAGCCAAAGATACGTCATCGACATTCACTCCGACAGTGGCTTTGTTGATGTGAGCTGATCGATGGCTCTGGTCAGTCCTAGAAGGTACAGTCTCCGAGGCTTTAACCTATCTCTGAGAAAGAGTTAGTTTATTGCCAATCGCCTGAGGTCCCGTTACCAAGGAACGCCGATTTTCGCTCAAGCATTTTTCGTAGGCTAGAGTACAGTCCATTTAGTGCACTTGCTTTTCAAACCTCACCTGATCGTGTGTCTCACCTCACTTGATCTTGTGTCTCACCTCACTTTATCTGTATCTCACCTCAAATGATCTTGTGTCTAACCTCACTTGATATTGTGTCTAATCTCACATGATCTTGTGTCTCAACTTACTTGATCTTCTGTCTAACCTCACTTGATCTTTTGTCTAACCTCACTTGACATTTTGTCTAACTTCACTTGATCTTGTGTCTAACCTCCTTAAGAGGAAATACATTAACACACAGTAAGCTGAAAAGTTGAATCCGTCAATTTTACTTTCATATAATTTATTTCGTCCAGAAATCAAACACTATAAGAAATAAAACGATTAAGTGAGCTATCTCTTTCAAAATTTCTGTGTATAACTTTCACCCTCTCCCATTGCATATTATGTTATCCTCAATCCTATTTCATAGGTTAACTATCACTCTCACTTCTATCACCTTTCCTCTCTGTTAATTAACCACCGATGGTTACTATTCTTCTCTGTCGTTGCATTCTTGAACCTTTATTGTTTTATGTTATAAGCAATACGTAGAATTATATTTAACCTTGTGAGCGACGGTTCTTCCGTGAACAAGTTGCAATATAGCATTGAAACTAATACTATTTATTCTGAAACTTAAGTGACTTTGACCCACGTGGCCTTAGTAGTGTAGGCGATTAGACATCTAGTTTGTTTCATCAAACATCTAAGTTTTCGCGAGCACATTTAAGCAGAGACAAAATGTACGTCTTCAAATTTATCCTTTTGTGATCATTTAACAAATACAACTTAAAACAATACCTCATCTTCTTGCAGGTGTCAACGTGTGAATGTGTGTTGTAATACTCCGAGGGCCGAGTTATGTCGTTACTTGAAACAAAAGCCGTGGTGTACTTTTCACATTCATTATTCAATTAGCAAAAATACCCAACGTTACTAGGGATTTAATGAGGATTACTACTATCTACTTTTTCACTATACTAATAAAACCATATTACTTTCTTTGTATACTCCTGATATAGTCGGAAGAAGCTGAAATGTTAGAAAAGTTCTGAATTAGTGTCTTATACATATGGTTTAAATTAATTAAAATCGGATATACGTATTTGAAGTTTCAAGAGGGTTCTGTCCCAACGGGTCACTTAGATGTGGAGGCACGTAGATGTTCGGCAAATAGAGGGTAACTTTGAGATAGTGCCTACTTTTATCGTCTTCCCTAGAAAACTTTATACATATAATATAAATCTCATCAAAATATAATATATTTGAAGTTTTAAGAGGATTATGCTCTTAAAGCAATGTTAAGAGTGTACTTAGATATTCGATAATACTTCCATTATATTTCCTGGTAAATTTTACATAGGAATACACTTTTAAATTTGATGTAGATTCCCTAATCTTACTTTCAATATAAAATCCACAAACATCACACATACACACAGCCATTGAGTTTTACTTGCGATTTTAACACCAGCAAAATCAGGAAGAAAAAAGAAAGAAAGCAAATAACTCTTTGTTAAGGCCGTCTCACGGCGAAAATCTCAGAGGCATATATTTATGGAAAATGATTTTATTCATTTAATAAATATATATAAAAAATAATAAAAAAATAACGTTTCTTGTTTTTTTTAAATTCTATAATATATATATTTTCTATAATATATATATATATATATATATATATATATATATAATTATTAATGACAATATATGTATTAGCATATACTATCAGTGTTCGTTAACTTTGCAGTCTCCTTACAAGATTCAGCTCGATGATTCTCAATTAAAATTAAAACGGTGTATTGGTGGGTTCCCTAACGTGTAAGTTTGCTCTTTTCTTTGTTTTTGGTTTGGTTTCACCCCAAAATGAACCACTGTATAGTGTAGGTTATTTCAAGACACTTTGATCCAATAACTTTTTTACTCTTTGTGAATTTTTCTGATGATTTTGTAATGTTGCAGATACGACATTAACATAAAAATGTTGTTTGGCACAAGACAAATGAAACGGACCGTAAAAAATATATCTCAAGAAATGTTATGCTTTTTGGAAATGTGAAAAAGTAAAAATAAAAATAATAAAATAAAAACATGTTTATTGGAATATAATATGAACCTGATATATATATATATATATATATATATATATATATATATATATATATATATATATATATATATATATATATATATAGTGTAAATAATTTTGGTAAGACATCTAAGTAAAATAGTTCAATGCAGAAAACAGAGCAAGAATAGAATATAGAAAGAAATAATTCACATACACATTGCAAATGTCAGTATTTATAATTTATTTCGACTTCCCAGTCTCCTCAGAATGCTAACGGGATAGTTACATATTGGAAATGACACAAAAAAAGAAATATTTCTTTTTTTTGTTATTTCTAATATGTAACTATCCCGTTAGAATTCTGAGGAGACTGGGAAGTCGAAATAAATTATAAATACTGACAGTTGCAATGTGTTTGTGAATATATTTTTTTCTGTATTCTCTCTTTCTCCCTCTCTCTCTCTCTCTCTCTCTCTCTCTCTCTCTCTCTCTATATATATATATATATATATATATATATATATATATATATATATATAAATATAAATATACAACTTGATCTTAGAAGATGAAGGAGTTATTCATATCTACCGGAGTTAATCGTCCAATGCTATAAAATAACAGTCGGAGGAAGGGGAGAAAAAGAGATAAAAAAGCAATCACTTATTTTAGAAGCGTATGGCTTACTTCTAATCGTTTTGTTTCTATTTACTCCCCGACGAGGGCAAAGTTTGACACAAAATCGTTTTTTATCATGTGAAAATCCAGCTCCCCTAAAAAGGGCACTCTGGATTGGAACAAAAATAAATATTACCTCAGTCTAGAATGACTTCTCCTTCACTGATTGAAAACAGAATAGACTAAGTGTTGCATCAGAACAGATACTACACTTTAATTAAGGAGAGTAGAAAGTGAACCTTGGGGTTACTTTTGGCATCCTCGTAACTCTCACTTTCCTTATTTTGCCCTTTAGTCCTCACATTCCATGAGCAATATTTTGACAAAGGGGGAAGAATCGCTGTTTTCTAGGTCGGAATCTATCAATCAAACACGTTTGCTACTTTTTTTTTTACCTTGAAGTAGTATTTTTTGGCTTCCATAAAAATTTTTTTGTTAGAACATCGTAAAAGCAAATCTTGTCAATCAAAGCTCCCACACAAGACTAACAAAATTGGAAACATACACTCTCTAAGTGGTATGTTTGACGTCATTACTAACTAATTATTATCACTTGCCTTCTTATAAATCTCAAGCTTTTTCCCGGCAGGATAAATCCCGTGACTTCCGTTTTGTCTAAAACACATCTTATTAATTGAAAACATGCCAGATCCATCTGCACACATGTATGTTAACTAATACGAATACTAGTCGAAACACCTACCACTATTTAACATCTAGGGAAATTGAAAGACAACATATTTCGTTATAAAAATTGTGCAAAATAAGGCGCCGGAATCCTGTTTGAATACCAGCTTTGTCATCTGTGTTTTTGTATTAACAACAGAGGATTGTAAGTCCATGTGAATGGTAATAATAACACTAAACAGGGAGTAGGCCTAACTTGGATTAAACAGTCATCGAACCTCGTCAATTAATTATTCAGGAAGCGATTAGCAAGGCGACCTCTGCGATTGATCATAGAAAGGGCCAGGTTCATTCGTATAGCATTAAATTACTCATTCGGAATGAACAGTTTAAAGGAGTCACTTCCTGTCATCTGCACATGTCAGGAAAGTCAATTGAAGTAGAAAGCCTTACAATGTTGTATGTAACAGAACAGAATTACATTTCCTTTCAATAGCAAACTATTCTTATAATAAGATTACCATTCCTACAGTAAATCTATCATACAGCTTTTTGTCTGAAATCTAATATGGTCAATAAAATAGGTGGATTGACTTTACTTAATGAAATCGGTAAGAAAATTCACAATCTTTTCTGCGATCAAATCTTATTTGGTACAACTATATTAAAGTTAATTCCTGACTTGTCCATCAAGCTCTAGGCATGACTGTCCAACGGACTTTGTTACATCGTTGTTCTATGATAAGCTCACAGAAATACAACGTAAAAAACGTCAACAACTATTACATCATCTTATTTTTCTTTTATAGTGCCCTGATTTTGGCAGAGATGGTGTTCCTTATTTCAGTAGATTGTTTTCTGGAGATTGTTTTAATGGACAATACTTGGAGAAACCCCAACTGATTATAAACTAGGCGATCAAATGTAAAGTTTATGAAATGATTACATTAAATTGTTCCGAAATATCATTGAATAGCGATAAAATACAGACTGCTGGACACTTATGAATTAAACTTGGTGGACAAATTAGGAATAGATTAAAAATACAAGTTTCAAATTAATAAATAAATTAAATAAAGTTTCAAAATACAAGAATCAATATTATTATTATTATTATTATTATTATTATTATTATTATTATTATTATTATTATTATTATTATTATTATTATTATTATTATTATTATTACTACTACTATTACTATTATTATTATTACTATTTTTATTATTACTATTATTATTACTATTATTTATATTATTATTTTTATTACTATTATTACTATTATTATTACTATTATTATTATTATTATTATTATTACTATTATTATTATGATTCATATTATTACTATTATTATTATTACTATTATAATAATTATTATTATTACTATTATTATTACTATTATTATTACTATTATTATTATTTTTATTATTATTATTTCATAGTAGTCTCAACATTTGGATAATTTTAGTTGAAGTTTTTTTTTAACATCAAGTCAATTTCTTTGACCTTAGACATTCAAGCTTTACCTTAACACTTTCGCAAGCCTTTTGTAGTATTGGAAAATAAATTGTCTCGTCAATATGTTTAAGTCATTTATGGTGACTTTTCGTTATGGTTCTAAGCGTTCTAATTACAACGGGAATCACCTTCACTTCTTTACATTTCCATCGTCAAACTAATTCTCATTTTAGATCTTGATGTTTTTTTTTGTTTCGTGTTCTTTATCCTGTATTCTGGTATCGAAGGGGAAGGCTATATCAATAATTAAGCAAGTTCTTTTGTTTTTGTTTAGAAATATATTATTATTATTAAATAAGAAAGAAGAAAGAGAAAGAATGTTGTCTTCTTTTCCTTATCGATTAATTTTAGCTAATCGATTTGTTGTGTTTCAATTATTTCAAATAATGAATAAGTATTAAATTGCGAAGCGACAGCTGTTTGATTATGACTGGCCCTGTATTTTAAAGTGTGTAGATCCACTAGTATGAATTGTGAAGGAAATAGGATTAAGTACAATTTAAGGGCATCTGTGATTTTTGGAACAAACACCCATGATTCATGGTGACTCATTTTATAAGCAAAAAAAAATTTGAGGTATGTTTTGACCGATATGAAATGCTCAGATAAAAGAGGTCAGAGACAAAGGCGATTTGAGTCTGTTGTGACATTCGTTTGAGGGGTCGCGGGGGGGGGGGCCTCTGACGTCACAGATCCTTTTTTTGTGAGAAATTAGTTTTTGGATCATTTCACGATGGAAGCCCGTAATGTAGAGACGTATAAGCTTGTCTCTGCAGTCTGTGTGAATCGCGAGAGATGGGCTAAACTTATTATCTTACATCCCACAGTAAGATGTGAATGTATGAACCGACGACGGGACCCCCCTCCACTGGAATGATGTGTGAAATAAAAATAACAAAAGAAATCTCTCTCAGAAAAACCGTCTTCGAGTGTCTCTGTCCTCTGCTTGAAAATAGAATCTGCTCCCAAAACAGATACTCCACGACGATCACGAGCCAGCAACACAGATGAGGTGCCAACAAACTCACGATCAGCGACGAACGAGAACTGAAAAGGTAACTATCTTATAATGTAAAATATCTGGAAAATGTGTTTGAAGTGACTCTCTTAAAATATGTGTTAAAATGACGCTTAAAAACATGTGTTTAAAATTGACTATGAGAAGTGCCTTACAGAAAATGTTTTACAAAAGTATTTAAAAAAAAGATTGAAATCACTATTAATCCTCTCATCAACTTTTCGTATTGTGTCGACTACGAGAAGATTAGTCCACAAGCGTTATGTAACAAATCCCCCTTTGGGGCCACGCCGTTTCAGTGGTGATGTAACACAGCGAGTGGGCAAAACCAGCTAGTGTAAAAAAATATTTTAAAGAACATTCTATTCACGTTCATGTAAAATACATATTTAAAAATATTTTTATTTGGATAATATTTTTTTCAAACCGTTTTCTATTTCTTGGCAGGAATATCCAGACTGGCTTCCATTTTGTCTCTGAAAAAAAAGTTTTATTATTTCCATCGACTATTAATTAATTTCTGTCCGTTTATTTCCAGCCATTAAATATGCAGATGTCTCAACAATGAAAGGCTGTTTACGTTGCGTGATGTTTTGAGTTATTCATTTGAATTCTTTAAAGAAATAAAAACAACTTGCCTTCACGAATTGCATAAATACTACAGAATATTATTATTATTATTATTATTATTATTATTATTATTATTATTATTATTATTATTATTATTATTATTATTATTATTATTATTATTATTATTATTATTAATAATAATAATAATAATAACAGTAGAAATAATATTAACAAAAACAGTAACAATAATAATAATAATAATAATAATAAGAAGAAGAAGAAGAAGAAGAAGAAAAAGATTAAATAAAAAAGAAGATTAACGTGTTAATATAGCCAAAAAGGATAGAAAAGAAAAGGTAGATGAGAGTATAGCTGACACGGAAGAAGAACTATTAAGGAAGAAACACGAAGAACAAAAATAAAATCTAATAGCAAAGACAGTAAAACTAAGAAATTGTAGATACAAATCTGAACAGTACAAACAAAATAGGATATTTAAAAACAATGAAAGCCAGTTTTACCAAAACGAAAACAGGAAAAAAAAACAGAATAATTTGACCCGACAGAGACAAAACAATTCTGAAGCTAATATATGTTAGAAGGGACAAGACCGCAACAAAAATGTGGAATGTCTTCAAAAACATGAAGAATATTGAGAACAAATCAAACTGAAAGCGATGTTGATGACGAAACACTAAAAAATGGCATACTGGAAAACGTAAGGGTAGGAGTGAATTCATGGTAAATAAAAGAAAATCACGACATTGCATGAGACACTAATAAGATACCCGTCAAGATGTATAGACGAAACAGACACGAGAAAGTGGATTATTAACGGAAGGATTATATTTATACAAAAAAAAACACAACTAGAAGTGAATACCCCTAAGCAACTGTAGACCAATAACCTGCCTATCAAGCAGGTGGGATATCTTATCAGGACAACTAAAGAAAAGAAATATACCACTCCTCAAAATAAACTTGGACTACTTTATAAGAAACAGAAACGATGCTGGAAAGTGAAAAAAGGGACATATAACTTGCAATATATCGAGCAAATACCCGAAAAGATGAAGAAATCAGGAAACGGAATTGATATGGATCGACTAAAATAAGTCGTACAGCAGAAATCCCCCAAGCATGCATAATTGAAAGGATGTTTGCGTTGCGTGATGTTATTAGCTTTCCCATTAATGAAAGAAAAATAATTTGATTCCAAAAATTGAAGAAATAAATAATAATAATAATAATAATAATAATGATAATAATAATAATGATAATAATAATGATAATAATAATAATGATAATAATAATAATAGTCAGTGAGGCTATACAAAAAAAGGCAATGATCAAAACAGCTGCAATCATAAGGAAAATCCTTAAATGCAGAAACCAACCGGCATAAGCTACAAATGGTAACCAGTCACATGGAAGTTACAACAGGAAGAAAAAACAAAACCACAGTAGAACACCAAGTCACGAACGAAGGAACATAAACGGCAAAAAATGGCTCGACCTCGGCTGAAACAACACCAAAACAAGTCATAGAGGATCAAGGAGGATGGGAAGACCGAGGAGGGACAGCATTAACCAGACCTCCACTGGAAAAGTGCGGAGAATGCTGGGACCTTGGTTAGGCTTATTGCCACCCAAATCCCAGAGACAACCAATGGTTCTTACCAGCGAGAAATCAATGGTTAACGGCTGTTGCGATATAACACGGTTATTTGCGGTGGTTATTGAAAAGAGGTGACGAATACTGGAAATCTGGGGAGGCTTATTGTCACTCATACTCCAGGAAATACCACTGGTTGTTGTTGGTGAGCAATCACTGACGACAATCTTTGTGAGAACTTCTAGTGATTACAAATAATAATAATAATAATAATGATAATAATAATAGTCACTCAGGCCATACAAAAGAAGGCAATGATCAAAACAGCTGTAATCATAAGGAAAATCCTCGAATGCGGAAATCAACCCGTATAAGCCACAAATACTAACCAGTCACATGGCAGTTACAAAAGGAAGAAAACAAAACCACAGGAAGAACACCACGTCACGAAGGAACATTAACTGCAAGAAACATCATAAGCTGCCCCCTCTCCCCAAAATGACCCCAGCCTCGGCTGACACCACACAAAAAAGTCGTAGAGGGTCAAGGAAAATGGGAAGACCGAGTACGGACAGCACTAACTAGACCTCCACTGGAAGAGTGCGGAGAGCCCTGAGAAGTTGGAGAGGCTTATTGCCACCGAAATTCGAGAGGAGATCAATGGTCGCCGCCAGCGAGAAATCAATGGTAGGCACCTGTTGCGATACCGCCAGGTCATTTGCGGGTGTGATCGAAAAGAGGTTAAGAATACTGGAACTCCGGGGAGGCTTGTCGTCACCCAGACTACAGGGAACACCACTGGTTTTATCGGTTAGCAATCACTGACGGTGACTTGTGTGAGAACTCCTAGTGAGTACACATAATAATAATAATAATAATAATAATAATAATAATAATAATAATAATAATAATAATAATAATAATAATAATGCTACTTTTCCACTGCATAATTAATTATTCCATTACTGGAAATGGTTTTCTTTTAAATAATTTACGGCAAAAACTCGTCCCTCTACCACAAATAATAAAAAACAAACTTTCCTTCCCTCTTCCGTGTGCCTAACATCAAACATAATTTCCAAAAGCGGAGTTTCTTTCCAAGAACTTCCCATCTGTTGAACATGTTGCCAATAGATTACTTCCGTGAGGGCTACAACATGGCCGTCTTCAAATCTAATGTCAACAAATTCTTGTCGTAAACTGTTTTAATGGATAATAAATTTTGTTCATTCCATTCGTCATTTCAATCCTCTACTAATATTCTTCAACTAGTAATCTGTTTTATCTTATTAACCATTGGCCACGAGTGGCTTTTCGCCTTGATTAGTGGTGACTCATTATTAAAAAAAGAATAAAAAAGGAAAGTTGGCTAGTTAGAATCAAATTTTGATTTGTCAACTGAAATGCTATTTAGGTCAAACTTTTAAAATTCGACTGACTTAATTTTATATGTTAGATAACATAAAAATTAACGTCTCAAAAACTGTCTTTTATTAACTGACAATCTATCGATCTCATTAACACTTATCCTTGAATGGCTTTTAAGCTTGATAAGTGGTTACTGATTAGTAAATAAAATACACAATTTTTTAAAACATTCATTTTCAACTAAATCTCACTTTAGGGTCTCCTTGACATACAATTCCTGATTAATCGCCAACCAAAAGTGGTAACACAGTTTTGGTGGCTAAGACTGTCGCCACCAGCAGCCTTTGCAACTAGACAGAGTATAAAACCAACATTTTCTCATCTTTGTAGATTAATATAGTCTTATTGAAACATGTTTCGTTTTGGCTGTTGATAGCATTACGCATCATAACAATCGCCACTTGATTTCCCATAAACGCAACGAACGAATTTTATAAACCCTATTTAACATAATAAATTAATTACGAAAGTAAATACATCAGAATGCTTTTTCATTTCTTTATCTTTACTTATGTTTCGAGCGAATACACCGTGATCGTTTCAATGATTTCATAAAATGAATAGAAATTAAATTGCGAAATGATAGCGAACGAACCAAGACTGTTAAGATATAATCTATTTTAAAATTATCAAAAGACAAAACAAAAAAAGCAACAACAGGATAACTGTTTCCATTTGCCGGGGGTAAACACGAGGTAAATCATGTGTATAATTGATATTCAGGTGCTTATTACCGATTTTGAAATCGCAACACTTATACAATTAAATAAATAAACACTACCGATGTTTGTCGATACTTCCAAATCTAAAAAAAACACCTTTCTTCTGTACACTTAGTTATATCTAAGTTTTCCTGAATTATATCGTTCAGCAATCGTGACACAGTAAAGACGACACATACCATTTAAACCTACGATTGCGCGTTCGAGCCTCACTGAAGGGACAACTAATTTAAATTCTTTTTCAACCTTGACGAATTTCGTTTAAATTCGATTATTAGACATTGATTTAGCATTTCCATTGAATATTTTTTGAAACCCTATTCATAGTAATAATTTAATTACGAAATTAAATCCACCAGAATGCTTTTTCATTTCTTTATCGTCGCTTATGTTTTCAACAAATACAGTTTAATTCATGTTGAACTGTGACGTGAAGCGCTTGCCAAACTGTAACGAGTGATTCTTATTTTTATGAGGAAGGAAATAACCGAGTGTTCTAAAAACTCACAACATCTGACCTTAATGGGCATCACAGGGCATGTTTAGTTTGTCTCTTTTTCACGAAAACAATTATTAAAAACCACGCAAAACGAACGCGGAAAAATAGTTTCAAACGCAAACGTGACTCGCATACTAAAGAAACCATAACGCCCGAGGCATAGCGAAGAGAATATTTATTGAAAATCTATTAATTATAATGTTCTTTTTTAATACATTTTAAACAGACACGTTTTTATTTGTTTCATATATTTCATAGAGTTTTGCATTACTGGGAAGTTATATCCAGCTGGGATTCCACATTGTCTTTGAACAAAGATAGGAGACTTGTTTGTGATTTGCATTTCGTAAGCAAACGTTTGAAAAATGAAAACATGTTTATATAGCGTGATGTTTTGAAGTTGGTTCATTAAGAAAAGAAGTTGCATGTAAAAATCATTAATTATGATGATCATAATAACAATAACTTAAATCAGTCATGAAACTACATACCTCCGCCTGACAACCAACATAACGGTGGGCGAAAGTTTAATTTGGACCTAACTTCTCTATATTGCATGACGTATTTCCGAAGTTAGGCCAGAACAACTGTGGTAAGTCAAAACCTATTTATCAGATCATGCTAGAATTTTGCATGATGGTTACTATTATCAAACACCATCAGATCCATACATCAAATTTGCAAAACACGGATATTAAAATTAGGTCAAAATTTCAACCGTGAACGAACTTTTCAATGTCAAGATTACAGTTAAAATACCTATAAGATGCGAGACTTCATTGGCTAAAATATACCCATAAAAACCTGTAAATAAGAGTAGGGGAAATTAGAATAAAGGGAACATTGAGGCCATAAAAAGCACGGCAAAAAATCAGAATAGTCCTTGAATGCAGAAACCAACCCACATAACAAGCAAGCGCTTATTAACCACAGATGAATGGAAAAGTAAAAAGCACACGTACATGAGGTGGAATCAGCCTCGACTAAGAGCACACAAAATTGTCGTGAAACGCCAAGGAGGATTGAAATACCACAAACCAGATCTCCACTCAAAGAGTGCGAGTGTATTGGAACACTATGGACGCTTATGATTATATATATTTCAGAAAATACCATTGGTCGTTGCGAACCAGAAGTGGATAGTAAACGGATGTTGCTCTAACGCAAAATAGTTTACAAAGATCACCAAAATAGGTGGATTATGCTGAAAATCTGTGGAGACTTGTTGTCACTCAGACTCAGGGTGAACACTACTAGTTTTAGTGAGTAAAATAAAAAGAAATTATCCCCCCCCCACTCAAACATAAAAGTGGGAACAGTCTTGGCTGGCACTACACCAAATTGTCATGTAGGGTAAGAAGGATTAAAAGACCGAGGTGGGAAAACACCAACCAAACCTCGACTAGAAAGGTGAGGGGAGTACACGAACCTTAATGATGCTTATTGTCATGACAATTCCAGAAGAACCAATGGTCGTTGTCAGCGGAAATAAAAGTTAAACGTCTGTTACGATGATACGAAATCATTAACAACGGTTATAGAGATAAGTAGGGTGTTTGGAATGTGGGTAAACTTGTGGTTACTTAGACTCCAGGGAACACGACTTGTTATTATCAGTGAACAATCACTGAAAATGACTAATCTGAAAGTTCCTAGTGAGTAAATGAATAATATTAATAGAAGGGCACCGAGAGTACTGAAATACCGAAGAGACTCACCGCCATGCAAATTACAGAGTTACAATGGTGATTAAGGAGAAGCGGGAAGAATTGTGAATCTGGGGAGACTTGTTGTCATTCAGACTCCAGGGAAAACAATCCGTCATTACCAGTGACCGATTACTGGTAAGTACGCGTGTGAGAACTCTTAATGAATATATATATATAATATATATATATATATATATATATATATATATATATATATATATATATATAGAGAGAGAGAGAGAGAGAGAGAGATAGATAAAGAGAGTATATGATGATCAGTAAAATGAATTTTATTAATAATCCAACGTAATTAAAAATAGAAAAAAAAAGAAAACAGAAAAAATGTTCATGTTCATCGACGTTTCGCCTTTGTTGTGAAAATACTTTCTCATGGGTGATCCTGAGAAGGTCTTTCACCAAAAAAGAGTTAAACTGTGATCGTCCCAACATGCCTTTCATTTGCTTACTTCCATGACACTCGATTAGATGCTCTGGTTCTAATCAAACATCTCTGACACCAGATACCAGCTGCTATTAACCATTTCAACTATATTTTCGTAAGGGTCGAGAAAAACATGACGAAAGAGACACGGTAAGTAATAAGATCAAGAAATTCAGCCAAGACAGATTAGTTTCGGCCCGGGAGAGAAAGGAGATATTATTTTTTCTATTTTCAAAGTAGACTAGTTGCACAACAAAATCCTGAGAGTCTAGCCTACTTTATTATTTAATCCATAGCTGGAGGATGTATATATAAGTTCATGTTTTTCTCATTGGTGTTTGTGCAAATGATACCGTGTCATCAACAGAATTCGAACCCGACACGCCGAGCCCACTGGCGAAGAAAACATATCGCCAAATACTAAATGTTTTGAACGATTATCAGAAGTTTCAGACACCAACAATTCTTGACTTATTCAAAGTTTTGTTTCTAAAATAAAAACTGTAAAGAGTGACGGCAATATGTTCTTTTAAAGTATTTGCTTATCAAAAAGAAAATATTTCTTGATAACTGACCAAATATGAAAGCTACGATTCCAAGAAAACTCAATAAACCGTTTCTTAAAACGGTCGGCCAGAGACTGAGGATATATTCTGCTATTAATTCTTGATCACGTGTTCGTATAAGAATCACTGCCAAATATCGAGTTGTCGACGCGATTTAGAGATTCCTTTTATCATCAAAACCTTTTTTAACAATAGGCCACTTCCTTACTTATAAAATGCGAAATTTTTCCTAAAGCGAGTTATCTTCAAAGGGAGATAACTGTTGTTGTCCATACCTGCTTTTCAGTTGTTTACCTTCATGCTACTCGTCAAATACTGAAAGTTTGGAACAATTATTGTCAAGCGTCTAGCTGATAATAAAATGTGATATTTCAAGTTAAATTTAAAGAGAGATAGTTCTTGTTGTTCATGCACGCTTTGTAGTTGTTTGCATTCATGCGACTCGTTTCAATTAAGGCTAAGATCAAAGTGTAGTATCTGTTCCGATGGATACTGCACCCCATAGACTGGTATTGTCTTGACCTTCGGGGATTGATTTACGCCGGTCTATGGGTCTGTCCTGTGCAGTTCTAGGAGGTCCACCCTCCCAGGCTTCGCCTCCCCTCTTTGGGGAGGAGTAAGTTTATTGCTTACTGCCTGAGGCGCCCCTACCGGGGTATGCCGACGGGGCTGCCCAGGCAATTTTTAAACCCCACTTTCCCGACCCGACTTTGGGCCACATCTTACTTGTGGGAGTAAGATAAAAACTGGCCTTGTGCCTAACCCTGGAGAGGAGTAAATCAATACTCGTTTCAATTAACCTCAGATCGTTAATACAAGGTTAAGTTTCTAATCGCAGTCAGCTCATCTGCTGCCAGCCTCCGATTCTTATTTACAACTTCGACTACAGTTTCATGACGGCTGAGAAAACATGTCAAAACAGATAAGAGAAGTAAAAGCATCAAGCCATTCAGTTAAAACAGAGAAGTTTCTGCGTGAGAGGGAGGAGAGATCATTTCTGCTATTTTCAAGGTGAAAATAGTAGAAAACCTACTTAGATGAAGAAAACAGCGTGAAACATCTTAGACATATCGCCAAATACTAAAAGTTTAGAAGGATTATCAAAAGTTTTAAACACAAACAATTCTTAACTAATTCAAAGTTATTTCTAAAAAACACATAAACAGTGACGGCCGCACGTTCCTTTAAAGTGATTCATTGTCAAAAATAAAATGATTCTTGATTCCTGACTAAATACAAAAGTTACGATTCCAAGAGAAATCAATAAACCGTTTCTTCAGACACCTCTTAGAAGCAATGTCTTTTATGCGATGCAAAGAGATCTGATTGCAGACTACAAAGAATTCGTAGTCAGACGTATTCAAAACACGTTTACCATTTTTACACATCCAGTAAAAAGAAACAAAATGGCGGTGGCTGTCAAAATGGTCTTTTTAACGTGATAAAAGCGGTTGGGTCGATTCAGTTTTCGGTAACGAAAAGGCAAAAATCAGAAGCACTAACGGTTTTTTCTCGAGCAGGGGTTGGGGCGTTGCTCGAATAAAACATGTTCAGAAACAGCAAAACCTTTCTGATAATCAAATTTTGAGCTGCAATCACAGAAACGCCATTTCTGTATGACGTTGATTATATCAAGCAAACACAACACAAGTCTCCTTTGGAGATTTGCCGCCAAAAGTTTGGAAATCGAAAGGTGAAACTTTCACCCGCCATTTGCAATAATTTCATGTTATTTATTCCCCGACGTATCAGTTGGGTTTGGATTTTTGAAGGCTTCACTTATTATTTACGAGTTATTTGTAGCCAAAATCATATTATGTCTGTATGGTTGTAACGATTAAGTTGTTTTCTATAAAACATCTTTGCTCATGCCTTATGAAGATGAGGTTAAAATCGTTAAAAATCCAAAATCTTTTCTACATTCCAACGAAATATGAGACGAATAAACTTCCGTCTATGCCGACTTGGACGCCGTTCAATGATATGCGGGGACACATTGCCGATCGTCTCATCGGAAGGAAGTATGGTCCTGAATGGGCTTCACATTCATCGGATGTTTAGAAATCGAAAAGTGAGACTTTTCGTCACCATTTAAATTTGTTTTTTTAACATAGTTCACCCCAAACAAGACAGACTGCCACTGTAGACGTAAGGGGCTACTGAGAAAAAGGGCGTGAGTTTTTTTAGTTTTTGTAGGAGGTAGTTAACCTAAATCGGGAGCTGTGCAGCGAGATGTCTGTTTACATTAGTTTTACATTTCTGCATGTCAGTACCGTCAGGAAAACAGGGAGAAGGGAGGGAGTTCCAGAGTCCAGCAGCACGAGGAGAGAAGCTTTTGGAGTAGAATGCTCTTCGGTATCTGGGGACCCCCACAGTGAATGGATGGGATTTGGCAGATTGTCGGGTTGGTCTAGTGAATTTTCGTCGTGGGGGCACTAGAGCAGCAAGTTCATCAGAGCACAGTCCATTGAAGTAAAACAGGCACAAGGAAGCTACATTGCGTCGGTGGGATAGAGGCTGGAGCTTGGTGGATAGTGAAGAACCTATCAAGTTGGCGACTCTATTTTTGGGACCTTGTCTAAGAGGGAGAGACTAGTGGATGATGCACCAGCCCATATGTGGCAACATTACTTCATGCATGGGCGGATGGTGGCTTTGTAGAGATATAGGATAATGTCAGGTGAGAGAAGTTTACTAGCACATTTGAAATATTTATTTATTCATTTATTTATTTATTTTATTTATTTATTCATTAATTTATTTATTCATTTATTCATTTTTTAATTATTTATTTTATTTTATTTATTTATTTATTCATTTATTTATTTATTTATTAGCAGTTGTGTAAGGCCGCTAAAACTAAAATAAAAAACGTGAAAAAGTTGAACACATTCCGATTAAACATTCTCTCTCTCTATCTCTCTACCTCTCAATCTGTCCTTCTATCTTTTTCTCTTTCCCCTCTCCCGTTTTCTTCTTCCGTCTGCCTTATTTCTCCCCGCTTATATAGAATGAAAAAATAAAACTGAGGAGGCCCCTAGAGCGCTACTAAAAACAGTAAAATTAAATTAAGCAGGCATTCAAAGTACTACTATAATTACCCTTTCCGTGTTTTTGTTACACATAGCCTCTCCATTCTAAGAGAAATGATGTTGATAATAGCAATAGTCAGAAGAGAACATAAATAGACGATTAAAAAATACGCAGTAAGCGGCTAATGATTTTGAAATAAGTCAGCATTTTCCTTCCAAATTAATAAATAAGATTTAAAATGCCTGAAAAACCGAACGACCTGAAAAACCTTGCCCAGTTGACTCTCAAGGAATGAATAATTTAAATTTGTCTTAGAAAGTATTCGCCCGAAGGATAACCGTCCAACAATATACTACTTTGTGGCGTTTTATTTTGTTGTTTTTTACCTTTAGCTTTACCCCCCCCCCACACACACAAACACACAGCCAGATAACTTTCCTTTATATAATATACTACACCCTCCGGGCGTGAACAGTTTGTCTAGTATATATATATATATATATATATATATATATATATATATATATATATATATATATAAAGCCTGCTTGTATGGCCGCTGACTTCGCCATTTAAGACGTTATTTTAATCTCCCATTTATAGCCATTGTGTGGTGGGCACATCGGTGCGTGCTCCGATTACTGAGTTAAATATGACTTTCGTATCAGGGTTCTAACCGTGTGACCGACAGGAATTGCCCCTATCCCATATTGATGATTGCAGGTTTGGCATGAAACACCTGTGTATATGGGTTCATTTCAAAAATATCATTTATAAATAATTATTCAAAGCTCTCGCTAAATATAGCACTTTAAGTAAGTTGACAATAGGCAGACATTTACTGAAATATATTATTCATAAGTAATTATATATATATATTTCTGACGAGCTTGAGGTGGACGGATCTAATATTTACATTATAATGTTGTTTAGTTTACTTTAAACGAAATGATTCTTAAAATAACTTGCACTAAATTGTATCCGCTTTCAATATGTTTTGTAAGAAAAATGAAATAGTCTTGGCTTTTGGACTATTAAAGAACTTTGCTTGTATATATATATATATATATATATATATATATATATATATATATATATATATATATATATATATATATATATATATACGGAATCAAATTCTAGAATATATTATATATTAAATAATTTTTACGCCAATATGTACTTTAAGCAAAATAAATTGTTTTGGACTATTAAAAAATTTCCAACGCTATTGATAACGTGTAACCGTTTATTTATTTTTTTAATTATCGCTTATGTTTTAATTCATGACGTGTATCCTTAATCTATGATGTCATGTCAAACTATAATTAACGAAAATATAAATAGCTCAGTTCGTAGAACATTAGACGGAAGATCTCAATGTAATGGTTTCGATTTCCTGTCATGGCATCAGCTACATTTTTCGGGAATTTATTATTTAGTATTAATGCAATATTTTATCTTTGTATAAGAAGTTAACATATTTCGATATGTAATTTTTTACGTTTAAAAACACGTCACTGACGAGCAGATAGACACACAGACACCCACACAGGAATTACCTACTAGACACTATCCTCGAGTGTCTTCGGTCTCTCTGTACAAGGGTTTGTCAGGACAACCTGACATGAGAATACTTACCTCTACAAGTAAACCCTGACTAAATATTCAAATTACATAGTACCTGAAGCACAAATAAGATCCCCTCGTACGAGGAATAGTGCATCTTCTCCTTGTGATGTTACCTCAAGTAACACCACGTGCTGGATACTCCACCAGACTAGATGAATTCTTGTCCTGAAATCCGGTAAGACCAACAGAACACAAGAAATATATACTATGACATATTGACTGGTCAGTTGGGAAGAGAAGAAATTATTCTTAACTTTTTTACTAACTCAATGCTTGAGAAATAAAAGAGAATTTTAATAGAATACTCGGGTATCTATGTATCTCATATAGAGATCAAGTGTTAGCCCCAGGAAGGGGCCCCTTGATTTCTGAGAACTTCGACTGAAGTAAAATTAAACATTGGGAGAAAATGTCCCTTATATTATGAGTGGAAAAGCAAGGGTATAAGTTTGATTTAGTCGTGTGAAAACATCACTGCCGAAATCCTTTTATACCTAATAGTCTGTCAGGAGAAAGGTGTTTTCCATGAATCATTAATTTGTTAAATATTAATAACATTCAAAATCTTTTCTACGATCCATGTATATTTAATTAAATGAAACTTGAGCCGGACCTTTCTACTTAGTATTTACCATAAAAGTTCAACAAGTTTAGTCGCCATTCAATTATATGAAAGGACACTAATTGGTCAAACTTTACGTCAATATCCTTTAATAATATTTGCTATCCATTGAATCGTTAATAAAATCCATAATCCTTTCAATTAAACCATATTTGGCATGAATAAACTTCAGTCTATGCCTGACTTGTATAATTTGGATTATTCCAACTACTGTTCTAATCTTGAGTTTTATCATCACAACGTTTCGGTCGCTTAAACCCCCGGACTTCTTCAGGTCTCTCTTGTCAAACTCGGGAATATTTCTGTCGAACTCGGGAATCTCGAGGGAATTTTGAACGGAACCATTTATTCAATCCACGGGGGTAGCACGCTCTCGTTCCGTCAGCCATGACTGGGAGAAGTCTTCAGTAACTTGCAGTTCTTCGTATCGCTCGCACGGACGATGAAACCTTCAACCTTCAAGTGACGATCACTTAGAACTGAATTTTACTTAGTACTATATCCATTGCGGACTATTCTAGCCCACAAGCGACACTCGAAGATGGCCTGAGATTACAGCGGCCGAAACGTTTTGATGATAATACTGAAAATGAGAACAGTAGTCAGAATAATTAAAATTATACAAATTATCAATCAGCATCTAAAAAATTCAGAAACATAATATGCCTGAATTGTCCACTAAATTTCAATCATAAATATCTATGCAACCATCTTCTAGTCGGTTCTTCACCCAACATGTCACATAATTTCGAACCTGGCCGATTGATGATTAATGAGATGACGCAGTCCAATGACATGTGTGTTGTGGTCGATTCTTCCTTTACTCCCACTGCCCAATGCATTCAGGTGTGCTCTTTCTCATCTACCGCTCTTTTGCCACCGTGACAGCTGACCCGTTCCTACAGCTATACACATCTCTGGTGTGACTAATTCTGGAATATGGCTTCTAAGCTTCATCGTCTAATTTCGTTCATAATATCCAGCACCTGAAGAGGGTTCAGAGACATCTTTGCGACGCGGATGGTCCGTGGACTCCACATAAAGTCATATGAACAACGATTGATAGCCCGCAACGTGTATACTATGGAGGGTAAACGGCTGCGTGGAGTTCTCATGTTCGCATTTAACATAATGCGCGGCAACTACAATGTTCCTTGTGACCTCGTTTTCACACTAGCCCCGCAGAAGGGGATTTGTGGAAACTCGGAGAATCTGTACCTGAGACGATTTCGACCAAATCGTCGGAAGGTGTCTTTTGAGGTTCGGGTCGTTACACCATAGAACAAGCTGCCAGTATTCGTTGTCAGCCTACAGACGACCAAACAGTTCAAGGCAGCGCTGGATGATACATTATGGTCGCTGAGCTTTTGGTGATTGCCCCTCACTTTATCAGCGCAGGATGCATACAAATGTGTTTCTAGCGTAACACATCAACCAGAACGGGAGTGTTACTTTTCGGGCGGGGTGGGGGGTTCCTACTCCGCGGAGCTAAAGAACAGCAAAACATGGGGGATAAAGACGCGAACACGAGATGTTTTTGGCACGTAACTATTTGAAAATATGCAGTGTGTGCGAAAACGATATAAATTGTAAAAAGATAAGAGAAAAAATAAGTAGAAAAAGTATAAACATGGATAAATAGAAATAAGAAAATTTAGTAGTACTTCGTGGTCGTACTTGATAATGCAGTGGCGAGGTATATTTGAGTATTGTTTGACTGCTATTTTGGCCAAATGTTTGTTTAAGGAGTAAGAACCAAGTCTTAGATTTACATGAGATGGTGATGATAGAAGAATAGGAGCGATTTCGATACACTTGCGGCGTGTGAGAGAGGATTGAGTCTCGAGTAGGATACAGTTTGTAAGGTCAACATTTTGGGTAAAAGTGTTCCTGTGTACGACAAGTTCGTGGAGATAGGAACGGGACTTTTTTTTTGTAAATCTTTTATTGTTTATACGTTGATGTAACTATTTTTAGGTCAGGTTTGAATTTTTGTTGTACGGAGGTTGAGATAGAGTAAGTTAGGTGAAGTATTATTTTCATTGTTATCAATCTTGTTGATGTTATTTGTGCTGGTGTCGTTGTCGTGGAAAAGAATGCTTGTAGTGTGAGCCGATTTTTGTTGTGAATATTAAAAGCTTTGCGTTTACGTTGTGGATAAAAAAGTGAGATTATCTTAAAGTTCTCTATGTGCTCTCTATGTAGGTTTCTTCTTTATGGAGGTAAGCGGGGACGCACATTTTGAGAGCACTGAGAAACGACCCTATGACCATTCAGGATTTATTCTGTTGTTTTGATGGAAGGTTATTTTTTATTTGTTCCTTTTCTATAGACAGAACAGTTTAGGTTGTCGGGATGTTGTGCAGAGTAATTTTAAGAAAGATGAGCACGTGGTTTTGATATATCGATGATACACTCATTGTCGGCCAATATCACATTAGCCACCATTAAATTGTCAACAAACAAGATCAAATCTATTAATAAAATATACGAAAAACCAATAATTTTCAAAAGTTCTCAGTACTAGCCAGTGCTTTATCAATATTTATTATATAAACATTTTAAAGTTGTTGTTTTATTAGATTTTATTTCAGTCTCTGCTTCATTTGTAAGAATTGTACGTCTTTACTGTCAATATTATCGCTCGGCTCTGACGACGCACAAGTCTGCCGAGACGTAATTGCACTTGCGTTGTATATATATAATTATTATTATAAGAAATGAGTATGACAATAAATTGAATACATATAACGGAAAATCCCGCTACCGAGTTATACAAACACATCCATTAACCCTAACCCTAACCCTAACCCAAACTCTACCCACTACAGAGTAGTCTGTTGCTTTCACGAAATATATCCGGTTCTTGATATGGGTTGCCAGGCTCGTTACGAAGATAGACGTGGCATTGCCCAGACGTGGAGCACTTTAAGTAAGTTGACATCAGGCTATAATTTACAGCGTAATTCAAAACTCTAAACCCCGCTTATTGAGTGCTCTCGGCGGCCTGCTTATATAGTCGCTGACTTTGCCATTAAGACGTTAATCTACTCTTCCATTTCTATACAATACGTTGTTGGCACATCGGTACGCACTCTGACTACTGAGTTAAATATGACTTTCGTGTTGGGGTTCGACGCAGGTGTCTGGCAGGGATTGTAGGTTTAGCATGAAACACATGTGTATATGGGTTAATTTGAAAAATATTATTTATAAATTATATATGTATATGCCTATATATATATGTATATATATATATATATATATATATATATATATATATATATATATATATATATATATATTATATATTATATATAATGGTGTGTGTGTGTACGCGAGCGTGTGTGTATACATACACTTATTTCTTTGTCAATGCTTTCCAGTATTACTCCTGCGGGTCCTCTTTACAGAAAACATATTGAACGAAACAGACAGCTATTCGATCCGCGGATAAATTTAATGTCCTTTCGGAACATTGAAACAGGAACAATACGTCCCAAGAGCGGCAACCACTTTGCCAGGCATGGCCGGTTGTTCAAGTCGAACGGGACAGTCTCTACTTCACTTTTCCATATCAACGATTCGATAATGCTGGCCGGTATTCGAGGGGTTCGTCTCCTATTTTATTGGCTTTGTCCCTCTTCTTTTATCAATCGATAAATTAATATCATGTTCGTGACTCATTTCATATTTGAGTGTATTTCTTACAGTATTAGGTCCTCTCTCTCCGTCTCTCTCCGTTTTTTTCTCTCTCTCTCTATATATATATTACCATTAAATAGAATATATCTCTGATGATCAGCAATGTTAACTAAAGATTATATATTTCTATTGACTTTGCGGTGAAACGCGCGTAAGATTTTGAAAATGTATTAAATTTGAAAAGAAAAAAACTTTGTTTGTTAGACGAAGAAGAAATCCTGTTATTCACCGAAATATAAAAATAAATAAATTGTTAAAAAAAATGGAAATTATGGTTTTTAACTGATTTTTCCTATCGTCATATGAATGCAACTATAAAGTATACACACACATACACCCCCATTATATATATATATATATATATAATTATTTTTATTTATGCAGGCATATACATAATCTGCGACACAAGCATATCGATGTTATCGATCAACAGCTGTTAAAACTGAGATCATAATAAGAGCTGCTGATTGATAACATCAACATGCCAATGTCGCAGATTATGTATATGGCTGTATGAATAAAATATATACATAAAAGCTATATTTGATATTGAGCAATTTTTATAAACCCAGTTAAAATTCTTTGGATTTTTATCCTGTACCTAGATTACTATATTATATATATATATCAGGACCGGCGGGACAGTTATACAAGTGGGGGGGGGCTCTCTTAAAAAGTGGGGGGCCGGTTAAACACATGCATATATAACTTCATTATTGATGACCGTAAAGTGGGGGGGGGGGCCAAGTCAAAAAGTTGGGAGGGGGGGGGCTTGAGCCCCCCCCCCTGCCCCCGGTGCCGCCGTCCATGTATATATATATATATATATATATATATATATATATGAAATACTGAAATAATTAAACAAAAGTAAAGTTACATACACTACAAGTTGATTATAATCATGACATTTTAAAGAAGGAATAAAATATTGAAATGTCTTTATAGGTTTTCAAAGCAATTACATTTATCCTCAGAAGGAAAATAACAATAATTTACTAATTATTGGTAAGTATTAATTTGAAAACTCTACAAAACAATTGTTTGTTACGTTTTAAGCAAAAATAATATATATATTTTTTTAATAATCAGCAGAAAGTCATTGTAGTAAGTAATGTATCAGTAAAGTTGTTGAAAAAGTCCGATTGGATTATTGGATTATATAGTGACGGGTATTGGATTCCAATAGGATTCAGAAAAGATTAAAATGTCAAAAATATATGAAAAATTAGTATGTAGAATCATTATATTTAAAGGTCGTTATCACGTGGCAACCCGTGTTTTCCGAGAATTAATACGAATATGAATATTCCTAGTCTTATATTTAAATTTTGTAAAGTTTTCAGTTACAATTAAAATAAAGTAAAAAATCATATTTAATTTTTATTGATGTCAAGTGAGAATGATGACCCCATGATTATGATGTTTTGAAGATTTTAAAAACTTGAAGCATAGTGACTTTAAACAAAATAGACAAATTCGTCATTAGATAACCTGAAAGGAACTGATATGCCGTAAAACAAAATAACCACACCAAACACCAGGTAAAATATGTGTAGATATTAAGAAATTAAAACAGAATTTCACAAAAATGATCGAATTCAGCATTAAAAGACTACGAAAGGGATCGATAAGCCGTAACTAGACAAACAACCCAGAGTATTTGAATCTTTATTGGCCCCTTTTATAGGTTTTATATGCGAACGCAGAAATGACAATACTGTTGCCGCCGCTCTAATAGAAATTATATATACTTAGTCACATATATTAAGAATAGTGGTTCAAGAATATACATGATTAGAGAGTCTATCAGCAAAACCTTACGAAAAGTTCGTGAATAATAAAACAAAGCAAAAACAGAAAACTAATTTCATAGATTTACGAGCGGAATCTACTGGACGTTGCCCGGGATGCAGTGAATTCAATTTAGTTTATAAATTTTATTTGGTTGCACATTTTAAAACTTATACAGAAAACGATTTTAATTGTCATTTAGACAAGTCCTATTACATTCTTCAATTTGAATATATGCTGACATTTATTTTTAGGTGATTATTTAAAATTAATCTATATTACCAATCGCCTGGGCTTGACTAATTAGTTTTTCGAATTTATTTTTAAAGAAATTATGATGGTAGCTTGCAAATCGGCCCACCTTATATCCGATGTATAGGGGGATTTTTCTCTGATTACTTTCTTTAATCAGTGGTTTGCGTGATTTTTGCCTTGCTATTTTGACATCTTTTTTCTTTTTTCACTTTTCTTCCTGTTTGCTTTGGATCAGTGTGCTAATTTTCTTTTATTAAATAATCTCCTAATCTAATAGCCTGTTAAAATGGGACTATATTTTTGTTTACAGGTTGTGAAACGTTCGTAAACCGGAAAACGTAAGCATTTCCCGAAGTAAAAATAATTATGATTATGGACTAACCTTTTTTTCTTTGGTCATTAGAATGCAACCTATAACTAAGTATGCTTTGATACCGGAAACATAACTTCATTGAGCTTGTAATCTGAAACAAGTTGGATAATATAAGAGATCTATACCTTAAAAATATTCTTTATATGAAACAAAAAATGTTCTTTCTTTGTTTAAAATGACTCAAATCTTTTTTAGACTACATATATATGTATATATATATATGTATATATATATATATATGTATATATATATATATATGTATATATATATATGTATATATA
Source organism: Sepiola atlantica (assembly GCA_963556195.1). Lineage (NCBI taxonomy): Eukaryota > Metazoa > Mollusca > Cephalopoda > Sepiida > Sepiolidae > Sepiola > Sepiola atlantica. Next base: position 1,026,912 of record OY744542.1, read on the forward strand.
TATACATATATAGTAGTAAGATATGAAAATATATTTATAGAAATTAAGCCAAAAAGAGGCTCCCGCGTTTCTATCCCCGGGGAAACCTTTAGGCTAAAATGTATATATATATATATATATATATATATATATATATATATATATATATATATATATATATATTACTTTATCCACCCGAGATACCCGGGTCTCGTCTATCTGATGATTTGCTCTCAAGTATTGCCAACATTCCGTATCACACGGGACTGATCATTTTATCTGGAGCAAGATCATAATGGATTTTTATATACACATCTATATATATATATAGTCATATATATATATATATATATATATATACATATATATGTATATATATACATTATATATATTATATATATATATATATATATATATATATATATATATATATATATATATATATATATATATATATATATGGGTGATGACGTAAATAACATTTGTACAGTTTACAGATTTATTTATTAATAAGATGTTCAAACAAAGAATACACATATAAATAGACCTTTAAACTATGGTCTTTCATAAATAACGCTCGTATCGTCAGAAAGTCCGATTACTAGTAATTAAGTATGAATTAACTATTAGAGGTGATTATCTTGAAAATACAAACGTAAAAGAAATTGGAAAAATATAGAAAAAATATTTAAAATATAAAGAAAAGGAAAAATGTCTTAATTTAAGTCCTGAAGACGATTACGTAGACCTCGGGTTGGATGTTGTATCAAATTCCAATGATCCGAATTGTTTACATAGTTTAATCAAATATATATATATATATATATATATATATATATATATATATATATGTTCAATGATTAAACTGGTTATGATAAAAAGGTATTGACAGCCGAGGTTGAATCAAATAAACGGATATGGATGGAAGGAAAAAGGAAGGAACGAAAGAAAAAGTGTGAAAAAGGCATGAGAGCAAAATCAATGAAATATATAGACAAACCTAGTGTGTGTGTGAGAGAGAGAGAGAGAGAGAACGAGAGAGAGAGAACGACAGAGGGGGTGAGAGAAAGGGACTAATATAGAGAGAAGATTTGTGATTTAATTTCATGTAGCAGAAATATAAAAATAAATGCGCGAACGGATGGAATATTTTTTTTGTAAACTTCCATCTTTTTTCTATTCTAAATCTTCTGTATCATCATTCACATAATCATTTCCAGTGTGATCCTGGTAAATAAACTATTCCATTCTTCATATTTAATATTTTTTACTTTCTAAAACGAAAAGTTTGTTAAATGTAAATTGATTCACTGGGAATAGAAGTTATATTATTACCACAATGCGATTGTCTTATTGAGTGCGAAGGTCGCATTGAGTTTGAAATATATGTATTCTGATAATCTGTTATTCTGATATTCTTAGAATACTTCGTAAGCCCTTGAAAATCGATAATTGAAGAAGAAAGATAGATAGTTTAGTGACCTTAAAGTGTCGATAATAAATAAGACCGTACGTGTTACATTGACTGGTTATTGACATAACTTTTAATGTCAGCGTCGTCGAAGAAGAAGAGCTCTCGTCCGTTGATCCGAAATGGGGCAATCTGTCGTTTCTTGATTCGGCAAATTCCAACAGCCCGAGAACTATTCGTACTGCCTTGTGTGTTCCTTCCCACCGTCATTTGTCGCCGCCTGCAGCTATTTGTACTAACCTTATTGTCTGTATCGCAGCTTCGTTGTCGCGACTATTCGTACTACCTTGTTGTCTGTAGCTTGAAACTGTGTCGCCTGTTATCCTTTGTCGCTGCCACTGTTAGTTTTCGCCGCCGTCATAATCTTCGTTTCTTCTCACGATCCTGGCGGTTTCTTCATGGGCTGAAATCAATCTTTTTCTTAAATAAAGTACAACTAAGCTTTTACTGTTTTTTTAATTCGAGCCATTTTTTTATTTACTAGCTAATAGACGACAATGAGCGATCGTTGTTTAAGAGAGAGAGAGAGAGAGAGAGAGAGAGAGAGAGAGAGAGAGAGAGAGAGAGAGAGAGAGAGAGAGAGAGAGAGAGAGAGAGAGAGGGGTTACGCTAGTAATTTCTTAACTATTTAGTCGCTTGCACAGGGCGGGGAATTGGAGATTCATTCTGTCGCTCTTATGTTGGGATTCAAATCCCTTAAGCTTGTAATAGCTACATTTTATCGTCTGATGTTCTTTCGTTGGCTTCCAGGCAAGAACTCATCAAATCGCAATTTAGTTTTCTCACAGCGAAAAACTCTCACGTCACGGAGCCAGATGTGACCTAACCTTTGAACTCAAGGTTACGTCACTGTCTCCGCAACCCGTGGGAAACACATCGCCCAGCTTTACACGAGATGACCCCGCCACAAACCGCGCAAGTCAAACCCGATCTCCAATAGATGCGTCCCTCCTCATAGCCATTATCCAACATACGGTGGTATATTTACAAGAGTGTGTATTTACACAAGTAGAGAATAGTATGTTACAGTAAAACTGCTCGTCCTTCGTAGTAGGCTTCTCCGTACATGATGTCAAGAAGCGCCCATATAGTAAAAAAATTGGGTAGATCACCATCACAGTTTAACACTTTTCAGCCTTACTTCGTATGGAGACAACACTTTTTCCTTTTAATGTTTACTATAATCAAGTCCGTAATTTTACTATTTGTTATCTTCGCTGTTCACAAGCTGTTTGTGGGATTAGTATAGCAAATATGTCGAACACGACATAAATTAGTTCGTCCTCTGAAGTATTATTATCGACATAATCTGAATACCGTTTCCTCATCTGATTCATGTGTCTTTTGCGGATTAATATGGATGGCTTTACCATGCACTCATATCCTCAATCCGTTTATCCACTATCAATGTTTCCCAGTAGAATGTATTGTTTTTAAACACCCGAAAGACAAATTTTTCTCTAATTTTCCAAGCATTTTCGTAACATTTATTTTGCATGTCCTGGTTTTGACTGTTGGCAACAATCAATCAAACACTGTTCTAATCATCATTGTAAACATTACTTCTGATGGCATCATGAAAGATGGAACACTATTATTTAGGATCATCTTATATACTTGCAATAATTCTTGCATGGCCTTTTAGGTAGGTGTACTCCCGCTTTCTTAAGTGCTCTTTTGAACATGTCATCGAACCGTTCTGCTTGACCATTGCTTCTCGTATGGTACGGTTCGATCGTTATATGTTTCACTACAAATGTTTGACAGAAAAAAATAAATTCACTGGACGTGATTTACGTTCCGTTGTTTGATACAATACAGTAAACGACTAATAGAAACAAGCAAGTAGACCAGGAAAATCTATGTAGATCCAAGACCACGATCGGTCAGTTTTCGGCCATGGTCTTAAATTTATAGGAAGTATATTTTTAATGTCTTTGTCCATACTTGTCCACTACATATAGCTTCTCATGAGACTTTTGATTCTCGATATTCGCGTGTGACCAGGATGGAATTATTTTAGTATTCTATTTTGTAATGCTGCAGGAATAACCATTCGATCGCTGTTTTACAATATATGTATTAAACAAAAATGAATGATGTTGCAAATGTGTAACAAATCTTATACAATTTGACATACATAACACAACACTACAATATATGCATCTAAATAATCACAATACACTAGAAAATTATAAAATAACTTTACTTACCATTATAATGACCAGATTTTAAAAGTTTAGGCATTTGAATTAGTCAGATGACACTACGATGACACTCGTCCGTGACATCAAGGATGGTGATTACCTATTTAGCGGGTGTGCTGATACAAGATGATACTAATACCTACTCACATTTGCTAACATTATCGTTGCAGATGTGAAACAAGTTTCAGTTTGACATATTTTCGTTGAATATTATATTAAATAGCCATTTTTTTGGAATGTGTAATTTGAAACAAAAAGCATTAAAGGGTTAAAATTGTATTCTTTTTGTCTACAAAATGGCATAAATGTATTTTGGAACAATTTTCATTTTAGAATCCGTAAAATCAGATTTTTTTAGCTTGGCGACATCAGATAAATAATCAATCACCATCTTTGTTTATCGGAAGATATCATTTTGTTTAATGTGTGTGAAAGGTGACAACGTAGTACGAACATAGACTTTCCTATATGTATAGAGTGTACCAAAAGTCACTGACACTGACTACCAAATGAAGGCAGATAACAAATCAGAAAATTCTGAATAATACGTGCTATAATAGTACTTATAGAAGAATCTGAGACTAGAAACAACACGTTTAGAAGAAATAGAAGGTGCAAAGAAAAAAGAGTGGAGCCAAACAAATGACAGATATGCTTCTGAACCTTATCAAGAACACTCAAATGGGACAGAGATTCACCAACCTAAATATGACAACAGCACTCCATACCATGTCTTACAGTAGATTTATATGTTATATATATTATTATTTATATATATTTATATATTATTATTTATTAGTGTTATTGCTGCAATAATAATATTGAAAAAAAAACCCAACAAATTAAATGCGCATTTGTCATCTCCTTTTTGGCGCTGTAGATGGTGATGGAGGTAGAAATCCTCTAAGAAAAAGAAGCCAAACTTTAAAAGTTTCTTGACAGAAATTCAATAATTCTTTGGAAATAAGAGAAAGGGAAACCTGAATAATTGACAGCAATCGATGATTGACCTTTAACCTCCATCGTTTTTCCAAAAATCCCTTTACGCGTACTAAAGGCTGACAAAGGTTAACAATTTAGAAGCTCATCTCTGACTTTTCTTATTCTACACTCCTGTCGTCGATGCAAAATAAATGTCGATGTCGAAGAGTCGGGATTTTAGGATACTCGTTTCGCATCTCTTGGGGTTATATTTATCGCTCTCCTATTTGCAACGTTTCCCTCACCTATATATGGATAGCGTTATAAGACAACTTCTTCGTGTATCTCGAAGTCTCCTCAGCTTTTTGGCTAAAATCAAAGTGTAGGATCGGTCTATTATTAAGAAAATTTTGAGACGGTCTCACTAACTGGTTTTCTTTCTCTCCCACTTGCCTCTACCAATGAATTTGTGCAAAAATATTTTCATGACCCCCCCTCCCCAATGTCATGATATTTTAAGTAGGATAGCCCCTAGAGTAAATGTGGTATTGTGGTGGCTGAGATGATTCTAGTTAATAGTAGGATAGACAACCTTAGAGTTTGAAAGTTGGACTCTCATGTAGGGTGTTATTTGCCATAGTAATCGGTGGTTGAAGAGGTTTATTGTAGTTGTTGAAGGAAAGGAGCTTTGTCTTAGCACTGTTACATATACCTTTCCTACTAGAGAAGGTCCAATGTTTCGTAACTCACAATCTAAAAAAATACAATCAGATCACAAATAATACTATCTCGTGTCATCTCTCCTCCGGTGACCGAGGCGCCTTATATTTAATTTCACAACAGCACAAAGAAAAGAAGAATATAATTAATTTGAAAAAGGCCAATTTATTAAGATGTTAACGTTGCTTTTTCTTCTGCTAGCGGAGGGGGCAAAGAATGACTTGTTCCGACAGTCACAATTGTTTAAAGCGTAATAAATGAATCGCAGAATTTGTCTTATTTCGAAATATCAGCCTCTTATAGAAATGTGGGAACTCTATCTGCTTGTCTCGTTCCATCTCCCTCTCTGTTATTTTCTTTCTTCACTCCTTTGTTTAAACCATATATGCGTGCAATTACATCTATTGCTACATATATCTCACCTTAGAGGTAAGGTACGATGTCGTAAGTCACAATAAAACCAAATAAATATTTGTTATCGAATACAAATCAGAAATCATAACAGCACATTTAAATCCTATCTCGGTCACCGTTCCCCCTGTCACAAAGGTACCTGAATTTAAATTAAACAACATCACAAATTAAGGAAAAATATTCTCTAATTTGAACAAAAGAAACATTAGTAAGATGTTGAAGTCGCCTTCGTTTCTTCTAGCGACGGAGGAGGTTCCGGACTACAGTCATCTAGGCCTTTTTGCTCTTTAGTTTATATCGATCTTAAATCATTATTTACACGTCCTGTTCGCTCAACGCCCCCCCCCACGAACTAGCCTACCTATTTTATTCGTTCTCTTTTTGATCCATGTGATGTAACTTCCACTTCTAGCTATACAGGCTGAAATTAAATTTGAGTGCATACTCAGTCACTCTATGATCTCGGTTTCCTGAATACATATCAACGTTGGCCCGCGAATTTAAATCACCAGATGAATACAAGCAAGCGTACTTTTTACGATTCAACATATGGTTTGCGATTGTTTTTATATGTAATGAGTGTTTACTCTGGTTTAATTTCTTCCCTTTCTTGTCATAGTCGTCGTTTCAATCGTCAGTCATGATGGGTTAGGCTTAACTGCTAGAAAAGCTGAAATTAAACTCATACAGAAAAGCTCTTTCGAGCTGAATAAAAATCAGCCGTGATTAAAATGATGTAAATCAACTCCATTATTTTAATAAATAAATATCTGGTATTTTATTCTGGGATTCATATTTAGAAGACAAGGGTGAAAGAATGTAACACTCTTATTTATTCTGATCTAAGTGCTCATATTCATGCATGTACGGTATAAATTTTTATTTATTCACGCCCATTTTCATAATTTACTTAGTTTTCCTTTCTCTTGTTTCATTCGTCACTCGGTTTCTCGTTGCTTTCCATTCACCTGTATAGTTGATTTAATCATCTAACCACGCCAGACAGTTATGTCTAACATCCTTAATATAACCGAACAAATACTGCCCTTATTTAAAACAATTTAAACGTACACGTGTTTCATACATGATAGAACAAATATATTTTAAGACCAAACCCCTCAAATATAGTTTAGATACTTTCTTCGTTTTAAGTTCCCAATTTAATTAATATGATGTCAAGCCAAAGTATACTTATTTATCTCTAATAATAAATAAGTCAGTTTGTAGAACCTAAGATTGAAGAGTTCAAGGTTCGGTTTTGATTTCTGGTCATGAAATCTGCTTGATTTGTCGGGAATTTAATATTTACCATTAATGCAATATTGTCCATTTCTAAAAAAATAAGATCTCTTATATTTCGACATGTAGCAACTCTGAAATATATTTTCACATTTAAAAAAGTTGTGAGGGACGGACAAAATATCTATAATCTAGATCTGATGCATTTATTCACCCTCATAATTTTAAGATATCAATTTTTTATAATATTACATTTTGGTCGGGTGACTAAAGGATATATTCAGCGTTATCCTTGTTTTTCTGGTTAATTCCCATGTTGAGTTGATTTAACCTCTTACCCGGACAGACAGTTATGTTTTTGCAAAATCATAAACCGAAGGAAAAATTTATATATTACAGAGAAGGCTTGTGTCTTTTATAGTATTTGGTTTTGTTTTCAGACTCTACAATTATAGTAAAGACATTTTCTTTGTTTCTCATAAATTATTGCTGTCCTTTGGGCGTCAGGGTACAATCACTATCTTGATTAAGTTTGATTTCCCACAATTTTGCTCTTTTATTTTTTTCACACAACTAACATTTAAGATGTGAGTTGTAATTGTCCCCAACGTTGAACTTCACCTCTTTTGGCCATCGATTTCAATTAGCGTCACGCCACGCTCACCTCTGCTCCATTGATGCTTTTAATAAGAATAATTCAAGCGAGGATTTTGCTGAATTAGCGTTCAAGCATTCAACCATTTCGCACGAATGAATCGTTTATTTGTTTTTTGTTTTTTTTTACTATCGAACGTTTCTTCGCATTATTTATGCAAATAAGTGAATTCAATTTGTTGGGAAAATTGCGCATATTTTAATGTGCATTTTTTGTAATGGGAGGAATCTGGCTTATATTATAGCGGTAAAACGACGGGCGGGAATGAGAGAAATTGAATTAGAGAGAGAGCATATAATAGGAACATAGAGATAGAGAGGCAGAAAGCGAAAGAGAGAAGGAGAAAGAGGGATACAGAGAGGGAGAGCGAGGGGCAGAAAAAGGAGGCAAAAAGAGGAAAGACTAAAGATTTTTGAAGTAATGGAAATAGATTGAGCAACAAGTTAAGAATGAACGAAGAAAAAAATAAAGGAACATATACTTATAAAAGAAAAGGATAAATTAGAGAATATATATGTAACAGAAGAAAATAAATAGAAAATATAATTAAAAGGAGAAGATGGAGAATACTACTATTACTAATATTACAATTATTAATATTACTACTACTAATATTACTACTACTAATACTATTAAATATATTGCCGACTGCTTCAAATAAAGTGGGCTTCATCTACCGTGCTAGAAAACTTCTCACACGTAACAGTATCTTGTATCTCTACAAAGCCACCATCAGCCCATGCATGGAGTATTGTTGTCACATCTGGGCTCGTGCACCATCCGCAAGTCTCTTCCTCTTAGACAAGGTAAAAAAACCGTATCTAATCTAATAGATCCTTCACTATCCACCAAGCTCCAGCTCCAGCCCCTGCCCAATCGCCGCTATCTTTCATCGTTGTGCTTGTTTTACAAGTACTTCAATGGAATTTGTTCCGACGAACTTGCTTTACTGGTGCCCCCTGGACATAAATACACTCGACCAACCCGAAAATCAGCTAAATCCCATCCATTGACTGTGGAGATCTTCAAATGTCGGAGAGCCTTCTACTCCAATAGCTTCTTTCTTCGAGCTGCTGGCCTTTGGAACTACATCTCTGCTCCTTGTTTCCCTAACTGTACCTACATGCAGTAATTTACAAACATATATGGACAAGCGTCACTCTGCCCAGCTCCCAATTCAGGATGACCCCCAAAACTTTCACCTTAGGTCTCAGTAGCCCCTTTACGTCTCCAGTGACAACTTGCCTTGTTTGGTGTGAACTAAGTTAATAAAATAACAATGATCAACATGATCATAATAGGAAGACATCCAATAAACTGACTTTACACCCTTCCACACACACATTTAGACATACGCGCATGCCAACACAAATAAACTGTCATGAAGTGTCAAGGAGGATGAAACGAATGAAGAGAGAGAGAGAGCGCCAATCAGATCTTCACTGGGAAAGTACGCAGAGTACTAAAACCATGTATGTTATTACCACTCTAATTCCATAGAAGACTAGTACCTCTTGTAAGATTATCTGTATCCTTCTTAACATCAAATGGAATAATTACATAGAATATACTCTCAAATATGCTGCAAAGAATTACCGTTGCTTTCCTAATACCGATCTAGAAAATTTGTCATACCTCCTATATTTCTACAAAGCCACCTTTCGCCTAAGCAATTTTGACACAGCTGGGCTGGGGCACCAACTACTAATCGTCTCCTCTTGGACAGGACACAAACAAGAGTCTATAGTAGTTACATGTGCAAACTATTTTGTACCGGTGTACGTGATTAGCGGTGAGATAGTGTTTCGGCTTCAAGATTAATAATCATCGCCTTTTCACCACAACAACAAGCAGCACATATACACCCAATTAGATTAATACCTGAGGAATTGTTTGGGCGCGAAAACCAAGCCACGTGATGAACAGAATGATGAGTTCGAGTCTTACTTTCAAATAGACACGATGTATATCCTGCCCTCTCTACCAGGCTAGCGGTCAACTAATCGGGGAACTACAGGATAACGTTATTTCGTCTTGTCAAAATTGATCAACCCATTGTACAACCTTCATTTTGTTCCTGTGTTCCCGCAAATCAAACTGCATATCTATTTAGTTATGGAGCCGTTATTATTTCGTGGAAGAATGGTGATTTTTTTTTTGCTTCTGTAACATGTCTATTTCAGTCAGATTTGGCCAGACCAATTACTCCTCCAAGTAAGTTCGTAATTCTGATCTATTCCCGGTTAATACCCAAACACCATAACCTAAATTTTCTGACCAAATAGGTCCAATACTATCTACCAAGATCCAGTCCTATCCAATCGTCGCAATGTTGCTCCCCTGTGTAGTCCAAACGAATGTGCTCCGACAAACTTGCTGCACTTGTTCCTCTTAAACGTTAAATCAAACCCCCTTGACGACAGAAGTTCCAAGATTGCGGAAGGTTTTCTACTCTAATAGCTTCTTTCTTGAAACCGCTTGCCTATAGAATTATATTCCTGCTTTATTTTTCCACGAATGTTTAAACATTTAGAAACTTAAATGTAATATGATCAAGCATCCCGCTGCACAACTACCATCTTGGGATGCTTCCTATAAATCTGGCTTCCAATTCACAGTATCCCCTTATTTCTCAGTGGTAGTGTGAGTTGTTTTTGTTGAATAGAAGTAACAAAATCGATATATAGGTCGAACGTTTTGTAAACGCCGGATTTATAAATAACTAAGCATCTTCAAAACGGACGCAATAACAATATCCATAAAGATAAATCAGAAAAGATTGTTAAAAAAAATACCTAAAAAAAAGAAAAGGCATGTAAACAAAATTATACAGCAGAAATATAATTAAACTAATGAATACTTGGACAGTAAGATAATCTGGACCCTTTGTAAACTGCCAGAAACTGAAATTCAGAGACCGTGATCAACAATCAAGACAACAAATGACGATGCACAACGCACTGCACTCACCCACACTCACACATACACACACACACACATATATATATATATATATATATATATATATATATATATATATATATATATATATATATAATTTAGAAAAACCAAGAAACGTTATTTTCTTTTGATACATTTATTAAACGAGTAAATTCTTTTTTTTTAATAAATATATGTCTGCGACTTTCGCTGTTAAATAGCTTTTTCAAAGAGTATTTCCTTTTTCCCCTTATCTTGCTGATGTTAAAAATCGCAAGAGACTGTCTCCTCGTGGTGGGGGTAGCAGATTGTTCTTCCTGTTTTATTGATGCTCTTCGAGAAAGTGTACGCGAGGTTGTCGCTAATTTAAATACAAGAGAAGTTTTGGATCCTTAAGAAACCGTTTGGTTAAGGTTATTTATAGAATTTATAACAAATTAAGAAACGTTATTTTTTATATATATTTATAAAATAATATATATATAATATATATATATATATATATATATATATATATATATATATATATATATATATATAATATTTATTAAATATTTTAATACCTACAGACATCGATGTTTCATGCTAACGCAATCTTCAGTGTAGAAACTAATTCTCAACGGTCGGTGGGCGCTAACCCCTATCACAAATCGCCATTAATTCGTAGTCGAGGGTCTTATCCCATCGGCCATAGCTAGTGAATAGTTAGTAAATAGAGAGGAATTTTAATGTAAATAGCGAATCGGCGGCTAGATTTACCCAAGCAGTTTTTTAGAGTGATTTACGAATGGCGTTCGGATCGTGCATGTAGCTATTTGCACTGCGTGATGAAGGGCCAGATTTATATGGATCATCCTTAGTTGGGAGTTGCACATCAATATGTTTATTCACATTACATTTAATTTTCTGCATGTTGATACAGCCAGAAAGCATGGAAGAGCGAGTGATTTTCAAAGAAAAGCCGTCCGATGGAAAAAAGCTATTGAAGTAGAATGTTTTCTGGCATCTGAGGACCTTTACAGTTAAGAGTGTGGTTTTGCTGCTTATCGGGGCTAATTGCCTTCAGAGGCTACAAGTGCAGAAAGTTCTTCGGGGCACATACACTAGAAGTACTTGTAAAACAAGCACAGGGATGATATACTGCAGCGATGTGACAGGGGATGGATCCTGGCAGACAGTACGAGACTTATTAGGTTAGTAACATTTTTGCACCCTATCCAAAAGAGGGAAAGGTTAGCCCACCATCCAAGATGTAACAACAATACTCAATGCATAGGTAAATTGATGGTTTTATAGAGATATATTGAATACTGGTATGTGTAAGAAGTTTTCTAGGCCGATATAGGGAGCCCACTCTCTTTGCAGCAAACCTGCCAGTATTTTATATTCTAATTCTTGTCGACTCTGCATGTTATGCCGATGAGTTTGGATGTTGGATTTTCGGGAAATGTTCTATCGTAGCTTTGTCTGAGTAGCATTCAATTTAACGATCAATGATTGGATCCATTTTACGACAGATTGTTTTATCATTTTCTAATGATTCAGCCATTGTCTTTTGTATATGTGTGTTTTATGTGCTTGAATATAGAGCATAGAGCGGAATGTCATCAGCAAATATACCCATCTCGGACGCAATTGCATAAGGAAAGTCGTTTGTAAAGATCAGGAATAATAAAAGTAAAAGTATCGACCCCTGGGGCACACCGCATTAATGTGATGTTAGTTGTATGCACGACAATTGAGAACGATCTGGATCTTTCTTTTAGCTAAAAAACAATCTGATTATATGAAATATTTGTCCAGTAACAATGTCGGAATTAATTCTTATGAGAAGGCCTTCATGCCAGACCTCGTAAAAGAACTTGAATATATCAGCGCTACCGCTCTAGCTTTACCTTATTTATCCAACGTATTGTCTTTGCGTCCAGAGATGACCATTAGGACATTTGCAGTTGAACGGGATTACCTCAATGTATACTGATACGCGTGTTGCACAATTTCAAACATACACATAAAATATATCAACAAAAATACATCAGCATTTTTCTACCAGACGAACGAGCATATTCACACATTACTACAAGAAGCACATATTGAACAAGACGAGGAAAGCACGCACAAAACTCGTACACAAAGGAACACGTATAGATACAATTTTCAAAAAGCACAAATACATAAACACACTCACACAAACAACGGGTAAAAACACACACTTCACGTAGAAGAAAATGTTAGAAATATTAAGAGTAAAAAATCTAAAGCATTTTATACTTTTCCTAATAAACTGCTACTAATCCTTTTCTCACTAACAGAAAGATCACACGCCTGACGATGGTAAGAACACCATAAAGACATGTGTTGCATCTAATATGAACAACTAAAAAGTAACATGTTCAAAACGTTTATGACCTTTTATTTTTAAATATGCACTCTCGTTGGATTTAAAATAATCTCTGCTTTCGTTCTCTCTCTTTTGTTGTCAAGCATATATCAATAATTGTCAGAATATATATAAAATGTTTTCTTGTCTTTTAACTCAGTATCAATAACTTGTTAGTCAATTCCAATAGAAACAAATAATCTTTTTCAAGACTGGACATTAAAAAACACAAACACACAAACACACTCACACACACGAAGGTAATAAATACACACACAAAATAAACACACACAAAATAAACACACACAAATATTTACACAGCAGAAAATATCTCTACTTGTTCTCGTTCCCGTCTTTTGTTCAGTACGAAGTGTCACGCTTATCTCAATAATTGTCGGACTGAAGAGAAACTCTATTTTATCGTCTGTTAACTCACCATAAATATGTTTTTAGCTTTTCTAAAATGAATGAATCTTCTTTCTTAAGGCTGGCAATTGAAAAAACACAAATACACAAACACATTTGCACACACTAAGATAATAAATACACACACAAAATAGACACACAGAACTAATTCTACACAGAAGAAAATGTCCAAAGTAAGTTTTCTCTCTTTCGTCTTTTCTGCAGTACTAAGTGTCAAGCGTATCTCAATAATTGTTGGAATAAAGAAAAACCGTGTTTTATTGTCCGTTTTCTAACCATACATAAGTTGTGTATCTTTTCAGTGGAAATAAATCCTCTTTCTCAAGGCTGCACTTTCGAACCGGTGACATTTTACAAAAAGTATCAGACGAGATAATTCATTGTATTTCATTCTTGGCTCAAGTGTCACTTAGGCAACACGAATACTAATTCTTATTCCTCAAGAATCTCAAAGATGAGACAGTGTTTACTGACCCTAAATAATCAACGATATTGCGCAGAGGAGGAAGAGAAGAAAGTGTTTATTGATCACGAGCGAGCGATTCGGCAGACGAGAAAATGTCGGACATAATCATTGCTAGATAGACATGTAAAGCGACTTGTAGATATCAAGAAAGCGAAATATATAAATGGAAAAGACTAGCAAGACTTAAGTAATTCGCAATACTATGGGGCAATATAATGCAATATATTTGATAACTCTTACGTTACTTTGGTTACAGACACAAAACCACAAAGTAATAACATTTATAGACGCACTGAATAGACACACAAACATACTTCACACGGTAGACAATCCCGCTACTGATAGATGAAGAGACAGAAAACTAATGAATCTACAACTATTCTCCATAAAACAGTAACTAATCCTATTCTCACTAGTAGACAATTGACAATAGTCGAGTTGCCAAAATGTTGACCCTGCAATGTTAATTACTGTAAACTTTTTTTGTGGAAATGTATTTCATATGGTTAGGAGAGCAAAATTAGCTTGGTTGCTATTTGTGTAACATTCAGCATTTTTCAGAATTCAAGATGGCGGCCTCAGCTACTTTGATTTCGACCAATTTTCAACTTTTCATCTCGATGACATAGAAGGTCGTGTAATACCTTATTTTATGGGTTTTCCGGGATGGGGAGTCCATTTCTGAAGTTATTTTTGGGAACCGGGGTCGATGTCAAGGTCAAATCAAAGTTCAAAGGTAAAATAATTTCGCATGGGGGGGCCAAAATGGCTCCCCTATCAAATTTTTCTAAATATCTCCTTAACGAAAAAGGCGTTTCGGCCGAAATTTCTTGACTTTGAACAAAATTTATTTCTACACATTCTCTGAAAGTTTCAAGTCAATTGCTTAAGGGCAAGTTGGTCAAACGATCACTTTGTCAGAGCCACTATGAGCAAATTTTTCCTTTTTTTTCGGTCGCGTCAAGTATATATAACAAGCAAATAAAGTGTACATCTATTCATCATCCACATCCCCTTCTTCGATGTCCATCTGCTTCCTGACGAAAGGACTACAGCAGATGTCTCCTCCCTCGCACTTGCAGTAGTCCGTGCATGAAAGGCTTGCGCTGTTGCGGCTGCAGCGTCTACTACTGCATGCCTTGACATCTGCAGTGCAGCTACAGCTGACTACATCCAGGAGTGCTTGGGGAGCAAGTGGCGCTGTTGAGACGGCTGCTGTGATGGTGGATCCTTCGATGTTCCAACCAAAGTTGGCAATATTTTGAGCTTCTTCGGGTTGATCACGTTGGTCTGCTGCTTTCCACAGTAGCATCTGAAGATGAGCTCGGAGCATGTGAAGCTGCAGGTTTGCATCAGTCGGTGGGAGTTTCTTCAGTGGCGGAGGGTTCTTACGGCCACGGTACAAGTGAACACGTGCGTCATTCATTGTTGTAGACCTCTTGTGTCCATAGAGGGGTAAGAAGAAGGTGTATGCAGTCTCCTGGAGCTGAGCGTGGGTTACGCCAGGCTGTCCAAGCACTTGATCGAGACCTGGCATATCTACCTCTAAGAGCTTCAGTGCTTACTGTTTTCCTTTTCCAAAGGGGTACGACACTGTATCACATCCTGACAGTGCGTGGACACCGAGAAGTTGGCTGCATTTTCTGGGGCCTAACTGCTGAACAGTTTTGTTGATGTCCAAGACATCGCCATTCCACTTTTCCATCTGAATTTTGGCGACAACTCGCATCCTCGATGTCCAGTACACTAAGAGAACGAATACATCAGTGTCATTGCTGACTATTCGGATGGTCTGGGCGCCTTCTGCAACCGCTTTCAGCATGTAGCTGCAGAGGGTGACGTCTGCCTCAGCATGGGTAACGACACAGTCCAACTTGTTAACCAGTTGGATGTTGTGTGCAAGGGGATAGCTGCATAGAATGTTGTTGAGCAGATTCTTGTTCTTGGAATTGTGAAGAATAACTTCTCGGCATGGAAGGGGGGTGTTTGGGGTTAGCCGGACTTCCTTGGCTGATCCTCTTCTTGTCCGCTCATGGTCTTTTGCGCTGGGAGCTTCTTGATCATATCTGTCGAACAGAACTACTTTCTTGGAGACAGGAGGGTAGTGGGTCAGTCGAGTTCCAAAGCTTGCAGCCAGGTCACCTGTAGTCCAGGAGACTGGCCAGACAACGTTGTACAGAAGCTGGCCGCCATCAACTAGCACCACGTCTGGAGCAGATGGAGTCTTGACAGAGACACCGAGAGAGTGGACGAGCACGGCCTTGTCACCCTTTCTCAAGCAGCCGTACTCGTCGATCAGGGCTGGAGGGACAGGACTCAGTTCAAACTGGAAGACATCAGCCATATCAATGCCGCGCTGCTGCCCCACGACTATCAGCCGCCCGAACAGTGTCTCGACGTCGTAGATGGCCTTTCCTTTGACAGTGACTGCCTTCTTGAGCGACTCCATTGTTTTGACCTTCTTCTTTATTGTCTTGTGGAATTCGCTGCTCAGCAAAGTGGAGAAATGCCTGCTCTGCTCACCCCCAATGGCCAATGCATCTTGAACGTTCACTGTGTCTGATGCCACTTGGTCATTGCAGATGTTATAGACACCTGGTTGCTGGTCATTGAGGGGGTGACTGTACTTTTCCAGTTCCACTGCAATCTTCCTCCGATCGGTCTCGTCCAGTCTCCTTCTTCCCTCCCCTTCCTCCTTGTGCTTATTCTTGTTATCCTCCCCATCTGCTCTACCATGTGACATCTGCTCCTCCCCAGCTTCATCGTACATATGTTCCATGGCGATAACAAGGTGGGCACACAAACTGAAACTGTTCACCCACACAGCCACTTGCTCGGCACTCGTTGAAATGCCCTTCATACCTCCAGAACCCTTTCCTCGCTTGATATAGGTTTGTTCTCCAAACTGATCTGCTGGTACTGCAGTCCCGCCATCCGAATGCCGACAGACGTGCGCACCTGCCAGTAGGTCCTGCTTGGCACGCTGAGGAAGGTGCTCCATCTGTCGCACATACCAGCTCAGGTAGCGAGCATACTTATGATGACCTGCTGCGAAGAAGTATGGCAGCATTGCCTTAAGACAGTGTTGTTGGAGAAGGAAGTCACCATTTCGCTCTGCGCGTAAGAACATGAGAGACAACAGTGTAGGCTTAATAAGGCAATCCACCCATAGCCTCCCGGTTGGGTGTTCTCTGGCCGTCTCCAGGTAGACATCCAGCTCCTCATAAGTCTTGGCACCATCCGAATAGAAATTCTTCAGCAGCACGGCAGTGATGAGACGGTATGCACGAAGAGCGTTGGTCCAGGCCTTTCCGGATACTATGCTGGTGATGCCAGCAAACGCTGCGCTGATGAGAATCTCCACGCCAGATGCCTTCATCAGCGTTCCTACACAGCCCAAGAAACTCATGATTGTGTGCATCATACCCGGGTGTAATATTACGTTGGTCCAGCGCAGCGGGTCATTCCATTGAATTAGGCATGCAGTCTGATACAGTTGGAGGTCGACTGTGAGGTGGGTGTACTGCATCCCAAAAATATTGAGAGTCCTCTCGAGATACACAAGTGTAGTTAGTACAGTGTCGGGGTGAGCAGGTGGTGAGTCGATCATCGGTCCAAACACGACCAGTGTCTTGGGCTTCTGGGCAGAACCTGCCACCAATCGGTCTTGCTGAGCATTGAAGCCTGCCCACTCAAGTGGCCTGTCGTTCCCGTGAACTTGCGACAGCCATGCCGCATCTCGCTGCTGACTGAAGATTACTGCCGCGGACTGAAGGTGCGACTCTTCAGTGGACAAAGCTTTCGTCAGAAGCAGAGGTGGGTTCACCTTGGAAGGCCCCGTGTAGTGCTCCAGCTGTATACACTGCTGCGTGAATCGCACAGAGGACGCTTCGTGTTTCTTGATTCGGGGGATATTCAGCTGCATCACGCCTATGTTTCCTGTGTCGATGATACCGGTTGGATGCTGGGTGTACTCCATCACCATGGCGTGGGTGCTCTTCATCCCATTGGGGCTTGAGATGTACAAATCGTAGTTGTCAGCCCAGCTGAAGATAGGGCCGATCTCCGTGCTTAAACCGAGTTTCTTGTGGTAATGTGAATGGTTGTCCAACACAAACTTGGCCACTGACTTACGGAAGCGCAGGACTTCATCGTATGTGCTTGTGATGCCATGCTCATTGAGAGTCTTGATGAGCTCTGAACTACCATGCTTGTGGTGTAGTTTTACAGCGAGCCCGAGTGTAGTTTGGTTTCTGCCAGCACCACAAATGTGTTGCTGAATGCACTGAGCCAACGTTAGAGATGGCTTGGTGATGGCGCCTTCTGATACAAGACTACATACCAGTTTAAGAAGAGTTGCACTGGTGCTCTCAATGACCTTGTGACGAGCATAGTCACTGAGATTGTATTCCCCAGGCCTATTTGTTGCCCTGACCTCGCTGCGAATCGTCCTTGCTAGCTTTTCCACATCGTCTATTTCGCTGCTGCTACTGCTTTTCTTTGCAATTTTGATAAACTGTCCGAGGCTGGCTTTAAATCCAACAACGTTTTCACAACCCTCAATGTGCAGTAGAAGCAGTTTGTCGCCGAAGTAGGCTGTGATGCTGGACAGGAACTGTCTTCTTGACTCAGTGCCCGAGGCAGCGACGTAGATGGAGTAAAGCTCCGATGTCGTCCACGTCTCTGTCATGTTTTCAGCCATCGTCGTAACCACGGACCTCAGTGCCTCCTCCACAGGCGCCATCATGGGTGGTCGAGATACAGGAACAACTCGAAATTGATCGTAACAGGGCACATGGTATTGTGCATCAGAGGCAGGCAGATCAATGACCCCATGGAGTCGAGCAGCTACCTCATTAGCCCACTGATTTTGTCTCTCATCACAGAGGTTCTCCAAGTGTTCCTTGAACGTAATATTACTACCTCTATCTAAAGTTGTACACTGTCTGACCCTCACCCAGCTGTGTGGGTTCTTACTGTCTTTTGGCTTACACTCATTCCCACAGAACAAACAGTCTCGCTTGAAAACAAAGGCACCACATTTAGACTTCAACAACCTTTTGAAACCACCACTGTCAGTCGGTACACGCTTTCTTTTTCCCTGTTCCTTGTTTCTACTCCTCGAAGTATAGGTACAGTAACATGATTTGTGAGCTAGAATATCACTTCCAGACAGAGTTTTGTACAGATCATCGTGCTTCACTTTGCTTGTAGCGATGATTTTCTGCACAGCCACCGTCTTGAACGTTTGTAGATCTCGACTGCCGTTACATGGAGCGAACAGGCACTTCTCTCCTCCAGTAGCCATGATATGACGACTGATGTTGGGATGCTGATCACGCTGGTTCGTCACACTATGAAATGAGAAAAAAAGGTTTTAAAAAACTGATTGGAAAGCGTGGTGAGAACATGTAATGTAATGGCGGAACTTTGCGTGTTAAATGAACTCCTGCTCAACCTGCAAACAAATGTCAATGCAAACATCAAATGATACCCAGCTACATGTAGACAAATGAAACATACATGTACCTACCTGCCAACCCAATAAAATCTGACATGCTGGAATAGGCAAGCAACAAACCGCAGTCATATAATCCGTCAATAGAGGTAAATTTTCTCCTAATTTAGGTCAAATTTGACGTTTGAACTTTTATTTGACCTTGACATTGACCCCATATCCCAAAAATAACTTCAGAAATGGACTCCCCATCCCGGAAAACCCATAAAAAGAGGTATTACACGACCTTCTATGTCATCGAGATGAAAAGTTGAAAATTGATCGAAATTCAAAATGGCTGAGGCCGCCATCTTGAATTCTGAAAAATGCTGAATGTTGCACAAGTAGCAACCAAGCTAATTTTGCTCTCCTAACCATATGAAATGCATTTCCACAAAAAAAGTTTACAGTAATTAACATTGCAGGGTAATGTATAGGAAGCATAGGGGCGGCAACTCGACTACATTTTTTATATGAAAAATAAAAGCAAAATATTTAAAAATGTCAATGGCCTTCAATTTTTATATACACTCTCGTTGAACCTACAATAATCTTACCTTCTCATCTATCCCCTTCTCTCTCCCTTGTTTTCTTCTTTAGTATGAATATATACATGAAACAATAATATATCTATATAAAGTTATGTATGTTTATATGGTTATATATTTGTATAAGTAATAAGAATTACTGAGATCTGAGTATAAATGATATAAGTTCTCACTAGTAGAAAGACCACACAACTAAGATGGGGGGAAAACGTCCGTACCAGACGTGACACATCTTATATTAAAAATAAAATAAAACTTTAGAATTGTCCATAGCCTTCTATTTTTTTTATATACTCGCGTTGGACCTACAATAATCCCACCTCTCTCCCTTTCTCGCTCTCTTGTTTTTTCTTCAGTATAAATATATACATACATATCTATATAAAGTTATGTATGTTTATATGTTTATATATTTGCATTTACAGGATTCACTCCTAAATAAAATTCATCCTGACATAAAATGCACCAAACATTGATGATATTGTTTATTTCATTTAGTTTGCAAAACCCAATCATGTTCTGCAAAGCCACAAATAAAAAGAACAGTTTTTCCCTCCAACAGAACCAAACAAAACAAAACAACATAATTAAATATTTGAAAATATAAAGAACTTGACGCATGAAAATGGTTACGAAAATGAGCGGATTTAGTATTAAATAAACCGAAAAGGTTTACTGAGGATTGAACCTTCAACCTCTCGAAAATTATCACTTAGATCTGATTATTACTTTCCGTTGCGCCATGTAGAACGTGACGCAAAGGATAACGTGATACTAAGTTCTAACTGACAGTCTTCCAGTGTTTGAAGGTTCAATCATCGCTATGGCAATTGTCACTAAGAATAGAATGTTAAAAAATATGTAACAGTAAACTCGGTCACGGGTAACGCAACAACAACTACATATCCCGTGGATTAAATAAAGGGTTCAGTTCGAAATTCTATATAAGTACCCGAGTTGGACGTAAATATTCCTAAGTTCCATCTAAAGATACAATTGAAGCAGGTCGGAGGTTACATCGGCCAGCACGTTTTGAGAATATCATAAATGAGAACAGTAGTCTCAATAGTAAAACTAAGACCAATAAGGAATCCTCATCTAAAAAATTCCGGAGCGTAACACCATAAGCAAGTATTTAGCGAAAATTCGACAAACACAAACATCATATAGTGTACGATTAATTAATATATATATCATCCAATCAAACAGGAAAAAAAGAATTTGAAATTCTTTAGCGTTTTTGTTATGGTTCGCTTTGATTTGGAACTAATTGGAAGAATTTGATTTTTGACAGACGCTGGGGGAATTTAGATCAACTCTTCATAATAAAAATTAATGACTTGACTCGCGGGCTCTTCAAACCTACGTACAATCGTCTTTCGTGTTTACAGAGAAAAAACGATGAAAAATTAATTAATCTTCGTTCGCGTTAAATTCAACATCTTTCATAATTCAAAGAATATAATTCTGTTTACATTACTTTCTCTTTAAAATTACAAGAAATTTCATTTGAGTTTTAAGTAACCCATTAGCTCCCATGAAAAATAATTTCCCATATTTCAGCAAAATCAGTATTCTAAATAGGTATCTATAATAGTCTTGGGGCGATTAATCAGAATCGGTAATCAGAATATCAGAACGTTTTATGGTATCGAAATCGGAAAAAAATCTTCCAAAGAATAAAAACATTCTTTTTGCGTCATAATCTCACCCCATTATTAACATTATAACGACTTTGTTTCGTTTGAAAAAAAATATTTTCACGACAAAAACGCACCACATATTTTCAAACATTGTACTTGTATATTATTTCTTAACATCAATCACCTTGAGAAAGTCTGGTTAAAATATTTATTAATATATTTTGTTTTTTCCGTTATCATTTTCCATCATGTTTGAATATTATTTCCATAATTTTCATCATTAGAGGCCTGTCTTAAAAGTATCCGATCTTTATTTTTATTCGTGCGAAATAGAGACAATAGGGCGGCGCCACTCTATACAGTAAAAGAAAACCTTCATGCGCATGTGTGAATTTTATCACCTCTTTCCTGCGCGTTAGTCGCTGTCCGTCGGTTGCTGAGTGAGATGCTACACATCGTGTTCGTCGGATTACCGATTCTTTCAAGATGACTGAACGTGTTGAGCAAAGGGGCTGCATCAAATTTTGTCAAAAGCTTGGTGATTCTCAAAGCAAAAAAACTCGTAAGATTCAGCAGGTTTTTGGAGAAAATGCGATAGCTGTAACACAAATAAAGGAGTGGTTCAACCGATTAAAAAATGGTCGCACATCAGCGGAGAGTGATCAGCATTCTGGCCGGTCCTAAACTGCTCGGAGTGCAGTTGTTGTTAAGAAGGTGAGAAATTTGGTGATGGAACATCATCGTTAAACCGTGCGGGAGATTGCCCAAGAGGTCGGAGTGAGTGAAGATTCCGCACATGCAATTTTGCCTGATTATTTGAACATGGACAAAGTGGCTGCACATTTTGTGCCCAAGTTGTTGTCGCAGGAACAAAAGTACCTCCGTTTTTAAATTGAACAGAACCTTCTGAAAACCGCCAAAAACTGATCATGGGTTTTTGAACACCGTGATAACTGGAGATGAGTTATGGATGTATGGGTACAACCCCAAAACAAAAAGACAGTCGTCGCAATGGAAGCATTCCGAGTCTTGAAGGCCATAAATATCGCGACAGGTGCGAAGCAAAATCAAGGTGATGCTGATTGTCTTCTTTGATATCCGTGGAATTGTGCATCACGAATACGCACCGGAAGGAGCGACAGTGACAAAGGAGTATTATCAAGATGTTCTCCGGCATCTTCGTGACGCAGTTCGACGCAAAAGACCAGACATGTGAACTGCGAAAAAACTGGCAACTGCATCACGACAACGCCCCCGCACATTTATCCCAATTGATCAAAAATTTATTGGCCAAACATGGAATTCCAGTCGTTCGCCAAATTCCCTACTCTCCAGACATGCCTCCTTGCGACTTCTACTTGTTTCAAAAATTGAAGACGCCACTGAAAGGTCCCCATTTTGAGACTAGAGAAGAGATAATGCGAAACGCGAAGGCGGATAATAAACACCATTCCAAAAGAAGACTTCTAGGGATGTTTTCGGCAGTGGATGGATCGGTGGGCTATGTGTGTGAGGGCACAAGGGACCTACTTTGAAGGAAATTAGGTTCCCACCCCCGGTAGGTATTTCAAATATTTTTTTCCATCTCTAAGGTCGGATACTTTTTAGATAGGCATCGTATATATATATATATATATATATATATGAGTAATACAATGATGAAGTGGAAAAATTTGTATAGTTTACAAGTTTATTCATTAATCAAGTGTTCAAAGTAGGAATACAAAAACAAATTATATATATTATATATATATATACATACATATATATATATATATATATATAGTTTAAAGGTTCATACTTTTTTTTTTTTAATAAGCATCCGTTTGAAATTTAATAAAAAAGAAGTGTGGTAAATAAATACCATCAAAGCTTGTTATAGATGCAATATGTATTTTACAAAAAAGAAAAGACAAATCGAAGACGATTTTTTTTTTTTCCTCTTTTTATAAACTAACATTAAGTATGTATGTAGTTTATAGTTATACAGATATTTCGCTAATAAAATTAGCTTATTCATTGTAGTTGAAAATTCCGATGTAATTGGAAAGCCCGCTTCTGTTGATGTGAGCCGGCGAGTGGGATGTTGTTTTTTTTTCCTCTCTCGTATGAAATCACGCAAGCACGTGGAAGGTTATAGTTTAAAGGTTCATACTTTTTTTTTTAATAAGCATCCGTTTGAAATTTAATAAAAAAGAAGTGTGGTAAATAAATACCATCAAAGCTTGTTATAGATGCAATATGTATTTTACAAAAAAGAAAAGACAAATCGAAGACGATTTTTTTTCCCTCTTTTTATAAACTAACATTAAGTATGTATGTAGTTTATAGTTATACAGATATTTCGCTAATAAAATTAGCTTATTCATTGTAGTTGAAAATTCCGATGTAATTGGAAAGCCCGCTTCTGTTGATGTGAGCCGGCGAGTGGGATGTTGTTTTTTTTTTCCTCTCTCGTATGAAATCACGCAAGCACGTGGAAGGTTATAGTTTAAAGGTTCATACTTTTTTTTTTTTTAATAAGCATCCGTTTGAAATTTAATAAAAAAGAAGTGTGGTAAATAAATACCATCAAAGCTTGTTATAGATGCAATATGTATTTTACAAAAAAGAAAAGACAAATCGAAGACGATTTTTTTTTCCTCTTTTTATAAACTAACATTAAGTATGTATGTAGTTTATAGTTATACAGATATTTCGCTAATAAAATTAGCTTATTCATTGTAGTTGAAAATTCCGATGTAATTAGAAGCGGGCTTTCCAATTACATCGGAATTTTCAACTACAATGAATAAGCTAATTTTATTAGCGAAATATCTGTATAACTATAAACTACATACATACTTAATGTTAGTTTATAAAAAGAGGAAAAAAAAAATCGTCTTCGATTTGTCTTTTCTTTTTTGTAAAATACATATTGCATCTATAACAAGCTTTGATGGTATTTATTTACCACACTTCTTTTTTATTAAATTTCAAACGGATGCTTATTAAAAAAAAAAAGTATGAACCTTTAAACTATAACCTTCCACGTGCTTGCGTGATTTCATACGAGAGAGGAAAAAAAAAAACAACATCCCACTCGCCGGCTCACATCAACAGAAGCGGGCTTTCCAATTACATCGGAATTTTCAACTACAATGAATAAGCTAATTTTATTAGCGAAATATCTGTATAACTATAAACTACATACATACTTAATGTTAGTTTATAAAAAGAGGAAAAAAAAAAAAATCGTCTTCGATTTGTCTTTTCTTTTTTGTAAAATACATATTGCATCTATAACAAGCTTTGATGGTATTTATTTACCACACTTCTTTTTTATTAAATTTCAAACGGATGCTTATTAAAAAAAAAAAGTATGAACCTTTAAACTATAACCTTCCACGTGCTTGCGTGATTTCATACGAGAGAGGAAAAAAAAAAACAACATCCCACTCGCCGGCTCACATCAACAGAAGCGGGCTTTCCAATTACATCGGAATTTTCAACTACAATGAATAAGCTAATTTTATTAGCGAAATATCTGTATAACTATAAACTACATACATACTTAATGTTAGTTTATAAAAAGAGGAAAAAAAAAAAAATCGTCTTCGATTTGTCTTTTCTTTTTTGTAAAATACATATTGCATCTATAACAAGCTTTGATGGTATTTATTTACCACACTTCTTTTTTATTATATATATATATATATATATATATATATATATATATAACACTGTACAAAATAAATTCGTCTGTTTAGTTATACCTCTTTTATTTGTTCAATTTTACTGAGGGTCCTTTCTGTATTAAAATAAAAGTAAAATTAATAAATGTTCCATAGGTTTCACAGGTTTTACGAACGATTTCGATTCTTCGTCGAATCATCAACAGGTGTCAACATCAATTTAAGAAAAATAAAATACTCGAAGCTATCTACATAAAAACACAACAACCTAGAATTAACAACATCACATATGGAACCAGTGGTAACATTTTAAAATGCTTAACGTCATGCGATTTTATTGTGTGATGCCATTCAGCGTTGCTGAATTTAAATCGTCACCAACTGCCTGGAACAATGCGAAACATTTTCTGTGCAGATTTCTCCGCCGTCTTTAAAAAAATTTCTTCTTTCTCCAGCTTTTTTGTTTATTTGCTTTTGACACCTGAGGATAATTCGACGGAGAATCGAACACGTTCGTGAAACCTGTGAAACCTGTGAAACCTGTGAAACCCATGGAAAATTTATTAATTTTTTAAATTTTAATACAAAAAAGACTACCAGAAAAATTGAAAAAATAAAAAAAAGGTAAAATTCAACAGACACATTCAGTTATTTTTAACAATGTTTGCATAAATGAGAAAATGTTGCCTAAATACACACCCAATATATATATATATATATATATATATATATATATATATATATATATATATACCCCATCGACCCATAACCGTCCTAACTTCAATACCATTATTCCTAGTCTACACTATAATTCCTATTTCCTTTTTCATTTTTCTTTTTTTCTTTTTTATTCTATTTGCCAACTTTCACATACACTCTTCCATTTCTTTTGATGCTTTTTTATTTTTATCTCCCTTGTATCGACTCCATCGACCCTGTATATGCTCCTATCCACCGACAATATCTTCATCGTAGATTCCATCTATCTCACCTTTAACTTCGCTCCTTGGTTACTCCTTCAATAGGTCCATTTGTTTCCTCTTATGAAGCTATTTATAACTTCAACGCACTAGTAATACATTTAAATTTTGCATGATTCAACCCAACCTTATAACAGAAATAAATTGTTACAAGCGGTCTAACTATATCCCCAGCTTTATCCCCGACCCTAAATTGTAATTTGATTGAGTGGGACAAGCTTAATGTTTAACTATACATTGAGCTTGTTTTACTTATTTATTTTTGTATTTTTATTTAATTATCTAATTTTACTTTTGGGCTTGTCTTATTAAATTATATTCTTAACCAACTGGGAATCCCTTTTAAACTCTTTAGTACTTTTAACTTTTTTAACTATGTAACATCATGTCTTTGCCCGGCTTAGTACATTTTCAACATTGAAACTACAGATTCCCACTCACTGGAACCCCAACTTTTCCCATCGGAAACTCTTTTAAACTTTCGAAATTATTTTTGTCTTTCGCTCAAAACCCGTTTTAATCACGCCCTCCTCTCTTCTTTTTCAAATAATATATACACTCAATGACCTAATTCTTCACCTACGGCCAAATCCCTACTAGCATCGGATCTAGTATATACCAAAAATAACCTTATCACTAGAACTCCTCTTCCACTCTCCCTATTCCCTTCCATGGCTATTTAAACTAACCCTCCCTCCTTCTGCCTTACCTTCCTTCTTTCCAACCCACCTCTTAATTTGAGCTTGTTTTTAACTTAAGGACTTCTCAGAACTGCCTCAATATTTCACTGCTAATGTCATTCGTTTACGCTTCTAATTCGGGCCAGGAAGTATTGTTTAAAATGGCCCGATTTCTTCATTTTAATTCCGTTTAAGTGCGCTCCATCTACGATTTGAACTCAACATCTCACTATTGGATTTACTTCATTTTTGTGCACTTTCCTATGCTGCCTTCACGAAACTTTTTCTTCTCCATCTAAATCTCCTTCCATTGGACACCTTACCAACGGGCAATTACTATCTGGACAAACCCCATATCTTTTTTACACGAACTTTTTTTTCATCCTCCATTTTCTTAATAATATATTTTTTCAAATGTTGAATTTTGGCTTTCATACTGTTAACTTATCTATCTGTATAATTTCTCTGATGATAAGATCTTGATCTTTGAAAAGCCTTGGCTTAAGGAAAGAATAATAAACATAATTTTATTACAGAATATACCTTGCATTGAACAATTGAAGTTTGAAATAAATCTGGACATTCGTACATGTTTATCACTCTTCGTTCATCTATCTTTATAATTGCTCTATCTCGTATATTGAGCTTACACCATTTCACTATAGGTTCTCTTTACTAAAAGCTTACTTTTAGTTTCATATTTATTCTCTCTCTCTCTATATATATATACATATATATATATACATATATATAGGGTGACCCCCCCCCCCTAAACGGGCCCCCGTGTACACTTTATGTGATATCTCCTTTATTTATTCACCGATTGCCCTTATTTTACAGGAAATGGCAGAATCAACGACCGTGAGTACACCAATACCTCAGTGGAAGCTGGGACAAAGAATACACTGTGTTAAATTTTACTACAAGACAGGCTCGTTTAAGAAAACCCAGAACAGTTTCATGCATTAGTTCGAATGTGAAAAGGCTCCATCCAAAAGCAGAATTCAGAACTGGGTGGACCACTTCGAGAAGTATGGGACCGTGGAGAACCTCAACGCTGCCAGTGAGAACCGCCCAAGCCACCCGGGACGTCCCAAGAAGTCTACAGCCGAGCTGGTCGAAAGTGTGAGAGAGTCTCTCCAGGAGAGTCCGAAACGCTTTGTGCGTAAGCGAAGTCAGTCCCTCGGTATCTCCCGTGAGACTTGCAGGAGAGTGTTGGTGAACGATATCATGGCTTACCCATACAGAATACAGACGCTGCAGACCCTTACAGTCTCAGACAAGAAGCAGAGGAGCGCTATCGCAGTCAAGATGCTCGATAAGATCGAGGAGACACCAAATTTCCTTAACCTCCTTTGGACCTCAGATGAAGCTCACTTCCATCTTGACGGAAAGGCGAACTCCAAGACAAATGTCTTCTGGGGGTCCTCCAGACCCAATGAATTAGCCACCAAGCCTCTGCACTCTCCTAAGTGTACGGTGTGGGCTGCAATCTCGGTCAGAGGTATCATCGGACTAATCTTCATCGAAGAATCTTGCGCAGCAGTGACAGTCACCAAGGAGCGGTATGTGGAGGTCCTCAAAACCTTCATGAGTGAGCTCCAGACCCTCTACCCGTCGCTCATGAGCAAGTTCTGGTTCCAGCAAGACGGAGCAAGTTGTCACACTTCAAATCTGTCCCGAGATTGGCTGAAAGAGAACTTCGGAGGCCGAGTGATCAGTCTCAAGACTAATTTTGAGTGGCCACCCCATAGCCCGGACCTAAGCCCACCAGATGTTTTCCTTTGGGGCTATCTAAAGGACAGAGTGTACGCAGGGAAACCCAGAACCATCACGGAACTCAAGGAAGCCATCAGAGAGGAGATGAGAGCCATTCCGAATTCAGTCTGTAAGAACGTCATGGACAACTTCGTTCTGCGCCTCAAGAAATGCACGGAGCTAAATGGAGGCCATCTAGAACACATGCTGTAGAACGGAGAAAAAAAGGCTAAAGACCCTAGTGTTTTGATGTGATGTTTTGAATATAATAAACTAGTTATGACCAAAAATTCATTCCATTCGGACGAAACACTAAGAAACGGGGCCTAATTAGAGTTGGGGCCCGTTTTTTGGGGGTCACCCTGTATATATATATATATATATATATATATATATATATATATATATATATATATATATATATAGGATAAGTGTAAACTTATTACGAGGTAAGAAATCTGGTGTATATCAAACAACAATTATTTATATATTCATCAACGCTTTGTCCTCATTCAAATACTTTCCCAAGATTCCTCAATTTGAAGAAAATATCTAGAGTTAAACGTAGAAATTCAGCAATTGAACAATATAATGGCTTCTATAATTGGTATGTGAACATTCGGCGCAAAATAGTTACAAGAAGATATTACGTTGTAAAAAGCAAAGATAAGTTCAAAAATTAAAATTACATTTTTTGGTTTTTTAAAATTAATATTCATCTACAAAATTAAAATCAGAATGTTACCAATCTAAAGAGTCAAGATCATTTTAAAAATGAAAATAAAAAATAAATATTTAAAAAAAGAAAGATTGGCTACAAAAATTACAATTATAACATTGCACATTTTTGATGAATTGAAACAAGTTTATAATTAAAACAAGTTCAGCTTTGGAAGAAGTAAGTCGGCTAAAAAATATAAATGAGCACTTTCTGTTTTTGAGAACGCATCGTGTAAGCAGTCATGAGAAAGGCAATCTATAATATTCAGAATGATGATAAGAGTGGAGGGAGAAAAAAAAGAAAAGATATGATGATAAATTATTAGTGTAAAAACGGGCAAGACTTGTGTCGCGGAGCGTAATAAATAAGAAATAGTAGAGATAAAAAGAGAAAAATGCGAAAAAAGCGAAAACAAAAAGGAAAATGATAAATAAAATGAAAAAAATGTTATTACTTATGAGGAGTGTTTATAAGTATTTGCTGCCATTGGATTTGATGACGACTATGTTGCAGTCTGTAGAGGGACAGCCTCGTTGTTATGTGTTTCAGAGGTTAAGCTTTCCTGATAAGAAAGTCTGAGCATGTAAATTCCTTTTGTGGCAACGCACACAGAGTTGGAAAAGAAAAGTTATTTACAGTTGTGATAGGAATATAATTTTTTGCTGCAAATATCTTACAACGGGGAATTAGAGATTCAAGCTCAGTCAATCACCTTCCATGGAAATGACGATGGAGTAGACAAAGACTAACGACGTATCTTCTGCCAGAAAAGAACTGTAATGTACAAAGTTGATTTTTACTCTGTCAAGGCAAGAACGAGTTCTCTTAGAGGTATATCCGCAAATATAGAAACAGAAGATATCATCCCCCACTAAATTGCGATGATCGGCTCAAAATTAAAATTAGCACTTTATGATTTTGAGCACGCATCGTATAAGTACATGTCATGTGAAAGACGATACATAATACATTGGTCACATCTTCCTATTTAAATTTTTAATTTTTTACGCCCTGTGACATAATTATTGTCAGTTTGTTTTACTAGTAATAATAACGATGACACTAAAATGGAGAGAAATCAATGAATATATATTATGAGAAATTATTACTAGTAAAAAAACTAGCAATAATTCTGTCACAGAGCGTCAAAAATTAGAAAGTTAAATAGGAAGATGTGACCAATTTGAATACTAAAGTCGGTTCAAAACTTATAATAAAAATACATTATGAAGACAGCTTGGCACAAGAGTGATACAAACATGTTAAAATGAAAATGAGATGACTTGAAGCTTTGAACAAAAACGAGAAAGCTAACAAATAAAAAAAAATAAAGTTAGCTTAAAAATAAAAATAGGAAGTTTATGTTTTTTGAGCACGTATTGTATAAGAGGTCATGTGAGCGGTAATATATTCGAGATAATGACAAGAGTAAAGCGGAGAGAAAAAATATATTATGAGAAAATATTGCTATTATAAAATTATAAGACTTGTGTTGTTGGGCGCAATAAATAAGATAGAGATAAAAAGAATGCAAAGCATTTTTTTTTATGAAAAAAGCAAAAACGAAAATAAAGAGTAGTCAAAAGCGATTATAAAAATTGAGAATCAAGTATCTAAGGTTATTTAATATTATATTTATGTGATCTTTTCAACCTATAATTATTGAACAATGCCCGTCAATATGACGCGCCTATTTATTTGAGTGGAATCTAAAAGCGTTAAACAGTGTTTAACTCACCACCAAATCGAGAGCATTCAACTAGCGCTTAGGTCGTTGGGAAAGACACGACTCCATGATTCGCTTCAACTTTAAATAACAGTGCTATCTGATACGCATCAAGGAATTAGATTATAATTAAAACCACACAATTTAAATATTTTAAATATTTTTTATAATTCAGGTCACGGCACCCTATACACAATTTATGATATTGTCCACATGCTAAATGTATGAGAACAAAATTAATCAAAGTAATATCGGCTGAAGAATTAAATCAATGAAAGTTTGTGAAGACTGGTTGTAGAGAAGGCTATGTGAAAGAAAATATACATTGCCCAGAATAGTGAGAACACTGCTGTCTGATACGTTCGAGGAATTAGATTATAATTAAAAACACATGATCCAAATAATTTTAGAATATTTTTGTTATGATCTAGGTCAATTTTATTGTGGCAGACTATATTGGAACAATATACATGAACGAAATATCGACTGAAAAATAAAAAAAAATAATGCATGCATGGGTTGTAGAAGAAGTTGTGCGAAAGAAAATACACGTAGCTTAGAATAGTGAGAACATGTGAGTAAAAAGATAAAAAGACTGACATATCAAAATAGTGTAACTATAATATGCATGAAAAACGTTGCACTCAGTTTTAATAAATAGAAATCAGTAGAATGAAAATGTGCTTATAGACGAAAAATAAACAATATGAAAAGACATATGAGAATAGAAACGCCCTTTTTATGTGACTGCTGTAACATTTAGCCATTACTAATTTAAATATATATATATATATATATATATATATATATATATTCATATGTAAAGATTTTATATATAAAATATAAATTTTATAACATAAAGCAATTGTAATAGCTGAATAGATATTTTTATTTAATGTTAAACCATGTCAAATGTTAGGAAGGACAGATTACAATCATTTCACCAGTAAACTGTTTTTATTTTCAGCATAAAAATATTCATAAAATACTCCTATGTCCTATACATTTATTTCCTGGTATGTTTATCCTCTATGCTCATATATAAAACAAAGAAAAACCAAGAGTAACAAAGGCAAGCAAAGTCTGGATTACAATCAGTACTCATCATTATCATTATTCACTGTTTTGTCCTAACGGAGCTGTCAACTCCTATAAGTCCTAGTCTCAAAATACACACCCCATGTTCTATTTTCTATTTGTTTTTTAATCGTTCAGAATTTTGTAGAAAAACTTTCATAACCAGATATATTCTCAAACTTCATGAACCAGAGTACATAGATAAGTATGTTTCAGTTTGAACAAAAGTGGAACTATAATATTGTGCGGTCTGCTTTCGCGCCGGATGTTTATAGAATGCACGTCAACCATATACAAAAGAGGATGGATAAAACCGTGGAATTTCCACAGGCCTCTCTAATTCTACATGAATTGGCACTTGTCAGAGAAGAACTCTAAATGTTAAAGTGGATTTGAGGCAAATGGTACGTGGTTTATTTAATATTATTTTTAATTGTTTGCAACGAATAGGACAATTATTCAAAGGATTATTTCAAAATGCCTGCATCGTTGGATTGCTGTCAAGAATTTGCATAATATCGCGAAATTATCGGCCCAAAAGCGAAAATTCCTCTCCATTTCAAAAACTCAAATAAATACGCAAAATGAACATCTAGGCAAGTTATTAAGTGTAAAAATAGGAACAGGAAGATGGCAAAATCTTCGGTTCATAATTTACAATAAATTAACAGGATTTCAGAAAATTGCTGTTTATTAAACAGGGTGTTAAAAAATATTACATGCAGATATTATAGAGCCACTTTAACGATAAGGCATTTCATTATAAATATATATATATATATATATATATATATATATATATATATATATGTGTGATTTTATGAAGGCTTACCAAAGCATTCCTTTCAAGACACCAATGATCACCATTAAAGATATTTTTTCTTACAAATACTATTTATTCAAATTAAATGTTTTTTCCTACACGTGTTTCACTACCAAGCAGTTACTTGCTTGGCAGATCATCAGGGAAATTAAATGTCTGGAATACTGGTTTCAACTGCCGACAAAACACAATGTGGCGTTGTAATAGTTGAGGTCACTTAAGAAAAGAAGAGGAAAAAAATAAAATAAAAATAAAAATAAAAGTCAAATCGAGTATCATCGAGCTTGTTTTTTATTTGACTTTTATTTTTATTTTTATTTTATTTTTTTCCTCTTCTTTTCTTAAGTGACCTCAACTATTACAACGCCACATTGTGTTTTGTCGGCAGTTGAAACCAGTATTCCAGACATTTAATTTCCCTGATGATCTGCCAAGCAAGTAACTGCTTGGTAGTGAAACACGTGTAGGAAAAAACATTTAATTTGAATAAATAGTATTTGTAAGAAAAAATATCTTTAATGGTGATCATTGGTGTCTTGAAAGGAATGCTTTGGTAAGCCTTCATAAAATCACATATAAATGCTCTGTACTCTGTAATCGAGTATCATCGAGCTTGTTTTTTATTGAAACAACCCCGGTCTTCACTGAATGATCTATTTTATAAGTGAAAAATCTAAATCTATATATATATATATATATATATATATATATATATATATATATATATATATATATATATGTTAAAATGCCTTATCATAAGAATAACAGGAAAACTATGTATTCAGATAGGCATGTGTATGGATGTGCATGGATGCATATATCTCTCTCCATCTCTCTCTCTCTCTTTCTCTATCTCTCTCTCTCTCTCTCTCTCTCTCTCTCTCTCTCTCTCTCTCTCTCTATATATATATATATATATATATATATATTGTGTGTGTGTATTTAGGCAGCATTTTCTCATTTATGCAAACTTTGTTAAAAATAACAAAATTCGTCTGTTTAATTATAACTTTAACATTTTTTTCAATTTATCTGATGGTCTTTTTTGTATTGAAATAATAAAAAAAATAAAGGAGGCTATCTACATAAAAACACAACAACCTAAAATCAATAACATCACATATTAAACCAGTGGTAACATTTTAAAATGCTTAACGTAATGCGATTTTTTCTGTGATGCCATCCAGCATTGCTGAATTTAAATCGTCAACGACTTCCTGCGTTTCTCCGCTATCTTTTTAAAGATTCTTTTCTTTCTCCAGTTTTTTTGTTAATTCGCTTTTGACATTTTTGGATGATTCGACGAATAATCGAAAACGTTCGTGAAACCTGTGAAACTATAGAGCATTTATTAATGTTTTTGATTTTGATACAAAAAAGACGATCAGAAAAATGGAAAAATAAAAATGGCATAATTAAACTGACGAATTCTGTTATTTTTTACAAGTTTTGCATATATATATATATATATATATATATAATGCATATTTGTCATTGTTTATTATCTATGTACGTATACGTTTCGTTCTTAATAATCGGGACTCATCAGCATAGAGATATGACTATTCACTACCGGTCATGCGATTCGAAACCCCGGATTACGAGTATTTTGCAACTCAAATCCGACGCCTTAACCGAATAAACTGTGATAATTTTAACACTTTATACGGCGGCTTAACGTCTAGAGCGTTCTACTTTTTTAATGAACGGAACGATGTATTTAAAGCTAGTGACGCCATGCTGTGTTAATACTACACTTACAGTGCTCTACTTTTTCTAGGAGGGACAAATAATAAATATTTATGTACGTATACGTTTCGTCCTTAATAATCGGGACTCATCAGCATAGAGATATTACGAGTATTATATATACACCCCAATATACTTCTTTAGTTGCTTGACAGTAGATGTCATTTTCCAGATGGCAGGGGCAGGGTGAGAACTGGTGATTTTTGACACGACCTGATTTCTTGAGAGACATTGAATACTCCCTACTTACTTTTACAATTCCCTAATTTCTATTTATATATATGGCCTCCTCTTCCCTCTCTGTCATAAATTATGTAATTTCCCCTCCCTATATAATTATAGATTAAATATGCTTCAAATTTCCCCCTCTCTCTCTAAATATGTATTAAATAGGTTGTCACTCCTTCTCTCTCTAATTATATTTGAATTGCCGAGTGTGAATTCCCTCTTTTTTCAGTTTCAAAAATGTAATCATCTGAATTGGATGCTTGACAATACCACCGGGTTGAACTAAATTATTGCATCGATGATCATGTAATTTCGTGTTACTACATTTTATTTCATATATATATATATATATATATATACAGGGTCGGGCAGATAAATTGGAACTAATTTAAAATGCTAATATCTTTTTTATTTTTGATCATATGATTACGGTTTTTTTTACTAAGGATCCTTAAACACTTTATTGCAAGATAGCATAATTATATTTACTCAAATTTGTTTTAATATAACGGAATTAGCACGAAGAATAACTATATGCGAAATGAGACGCGCCGGAAGTTCTCCTTCGGACATTGTTAAGAGCAATGGCTATGCAAAAATGACTGTCTATTGGGTTGTGGCTTATTTCGATGCCGAGTGTAAGGTTGAGAGAAGTCGGCACAGTACTCGTAGTGATCGAAAGCGCACAAAAACTTTCCTGGTGGGACTAAAAGGGCCGATAAAGGCAGACCCAAATCAATCGATGTCGAACCTGTCAAAAAAGCGCAATGTGAGTCACAGAACTATCAGCAGAGCAATCAACGAAGACCTTGGGATGAAGTCTTACGTTAGGAGACGCCGTAATCTCCTCATTGCCCGTTCAAAAGCTATCGGAGTCGAAAGATGCCTCAAGCTTATCAATCATCTGAAACACAAAGGAGGAAATGTGCGCATTTTTGTTGATGAGAAAAAGTTCATCGTGGATGAGGTTCCAAATCGCCAGAACACTCGAGTTATTGCCTGTGACCCTTCGGAAGTTCCTCCTGTGATGCAGAGCAAAAATCCTGCTTCTGTGATGGTTTTTGCAGCCGTGGCAAGTGATGGAAAGGTGATGCCTCCTCATTTCATCGAAGCGGGTCTTAAAATCAACACAGCGGAGTATTTGAACATTCTTAATAATGTTTTATTGCCTTGGATCCGTAGAAACTACGACTCTACGAAAGTCATGCTCATCCAAGACTCGGCACCAGCGCATGGATCAAAGAAAGTCCAAGATTTCATGAAGGATAATCTTACCTTGGTTGTTCCGAAGGATATTTGGCCCAGCAGTTCTCCAGATCTAAATGTTTGCGACTATTATCTATTCGGCGTCGTTGAGGGACAGACTAATGTCAATCCACACCCAAATATAAACTCATCGAAGACAGCCATTCAACGAGCATTTCGCAATCTCGATCCCAATAAAATAAAGAGGAGCTGTTCACGGTTTCGTCAAAGAATCTCCAAAATAATTGATGCAAAGGGTGCTCATATTGAATAATTTTGTTCAATAGACTGTAATAATTAAATAAATAAATGTTAAAATGATATTTTTTCCATATTTAATCCTTTAAATTATGAATTTTGTAAAAATAAAAAAAGTACCAATTTAGCTGCCCGACCCTGTATATATATATATATATATATATATATATATATATATATATATATATATATATATATATATATATACAATACTTATATATATATATATATATATATATATATATATATATATATATATATATATATATATATACAACTATTCAGTGCGGCTAGACTAGCACCGCTCAAAAGCCAGAGATCGAACTTTCAAATATCATTGACAGTCGGCAACTCCTAAATAATATCTATTTATATAAACATTAACCACCGTGCTCAATTTGTTTATTTACAAAGATCTTTGCATTACGTTAAGAAGCAGCAGACGACATTACTAATGACATGTTCGAGTCGAGAAGGGAGACTTGTATAGTGTTAGATAATGTTGGTGGTGGTTGCAGATACAGACGACGCCTTTTGAGAGGGTGGCAGTAAGGAAGGGAAGTGATGTCACTTCCGTCCGCGTCGATTGCGGCCTCTTAACTTGCTGATGACTCCGCGGTGGGGCGTAAAGTGGCGCACAGTGGCGCACATGGCATTGAATATCTTCTCCCAGTAATTAATTCTCTCTCTCTCTCTCTCTCTCTCTCTCTCTCTCTCTCGAGCAAACCAAAAAACGTGTCACCTGTTTTGTGGTAAATAAATCTTCTATACAAAAATCCGGCATCCAGTGTTATCGTTTAGAGCCTGCGATACACCGAACACCGAAGACGATCCTGAGTACATACTCGCCAAGGTAAGCGATAATCAAACACTAGTCATATACATATATCATATTCTTAGTTAATTAAACAAAGGGTTCCGTTCGAAATTCCGTAGAGATTCCCGAGTTCGACAGAAAGATTCCCGAGTTCGACAGGACAATATACACCTGAATAAGGTCGGAGGATACATCGGCCGAAACGTTTTGAGAATAACATCGAAGATGAGAACAATAGTTTTAATTATTCAAGTAATACAACTGATCAATCCTCATCTAAAAAATTCTGAAAAAAATGTTTGTATTTAATTCTATCTTTTGATACAAGAATCGAAATAGATAAAAAAGCTCAACTGATATAAGTAATCTGCCTTTGCTTCAGACGATGGTTGTTTTACTGTCCCAAAAAAGAAACGGTATTTTTATATGAAAGGGGATTAACTTACAGACATAAGTATACTTTCTTTTAATCACTTGTTTCAGTTCAGTAAAAATATTTATAGTTTGTTTCTGTTAAAAAAAACCCAAAACCTCGCTTTGCTTTTTAGATTTCATCGTCGTTATATCCATAGCACCAGTGGCTTATCGGAAAAGTGATACTATCGTATTATTAGTTTTTTTTATATACGGCATAGTCACGTTGACACACCGGTTCTCGTTAGATCACAGAAGTTAAGTGACGTTGAACCTGGTCAGTAGTAAAATGGGTGACCATTTAGGAATTCCAGGTGCTGTATCTGCTCTTCGCTTATCTCGGAATTATTTCTCGTCGTGTTGCCACTAGATTCAAGCAGTGCCGATTTAGCAGATGTGTGGTTGGTATTGCACAACCCTTGCTTCAAAATATCATGCGCAGCAACCCTGATACGGGTTATCCATTGTCTTTCAAGACGGATCGGATGCCATGGTATTTTTGTTTTTACTTTTGTTCGACCCAAACCAGGTATATTGCCACTGAAGCGTAAGGGGTACTGTGATAGGGGTCAATTTTATAGTGGTCAACCTTGGTAGAGAGTTGGGCAGCAAGGTGCATGTTCACATTATGTTCAATTTTATGAATTTTGGTACGGTCGCTAAAACAATGAGTAAGGAACGAAATTCCAAAGGACAGAAACTATTCGAGTAGAAAATCACCCAGCATCTAGGGACATCTCCAGTAAAAGGGTTGGATTTTGCTGCTAATCGGGTGAGTCGGGAGTATTTAAGTTCATCGGACCACATTCCATGGAAATACTTGTAAAAAAAGCACATGTATGCAACTTTCCGGCAATGCGACAAAGAGTGAAGCTTGGCAGACAGTGCGGAGCCTATTAGGGTAATAATTCTTTCTTACACCCTACCGAATAGGAAGAGGCTAGTGGTTGATGCACGAGTTAAGATGTAGCCATAATACTCCATGCATGGATTAATGATAGCTCTATAAAGATATAGATCACTCGCAGATGTGCTATTTTTCTAGCCAGATACAGGGAGCCTATCTCTTTGCTAACGTTATGTTGGTTAGTAATGGCAAAAGTTCCCCAAACTTACTCCATTAACTTCTAATCCTTTCAATCATACTAACACCATCTCTTCACTGTGCTCCAATGTTATCACTTAGGTGACACAACTTTTGAAATATCTTAATAGCTTCACCATTCAAATATAATTTTTCTACACTTGAGTTCATCCATCTATAATATATCTATGATTAGTAGTAAGAGAATATAGATTCTATATTCTCTTACTACTAATCATAGATTTATTGTGATCAAAAATACAATAATGGAAAATTAAACCGATTTAAAAAAATCCTATTTTAAAAATTATAAGCATAACTATATGTCGTATTATTTTTTCTCAAAGGCTTCATTCGCCAATATATTTCCACCCGGACAACGCCTGGTTTATACAGTTTGTTGTTAATAAAATAAATTATTAACTGTTTTCGAATTTTTTAGATAAAGATTGATTTATTTGGATTATTCGGATTGCTGATCACAGCTTGGATGTTATTCTCACAAAGTTTCGGTTAATCTAACCTCCGATTTTTTTAGGTACATCTTTCCGAACTTGAGAATCTTTATGTTGAACTCGGGAATCTGTAATTTCGAACGGGAGCCTTTATTTGATCCACGAGGGGTAACTTGCTTTCGTTTCCTCGGCCATGACCGTGTAGAAGTCTTAAAGTAATTCGTAATTGTATTCTTAGTATCGCCCGAACCGAGGAAAGAGGGACAGTTATCAACGTGACTTACATAAATGGTTCCGTTCAATGCATTCTCAAACTTAAGCGTGACAGACAAATGCATATTTTTTAAAAACTTCGGCGTGACAGAGCGATGAAAATGTTTTTTTTCAAACTTTCACATAACAGATTAATGCTAATGTTATTTCTAACTTAAGTGTGACTGACCTATGCAAATCTTATTTCAAATTGTAGCGTGAATGACCAATGCAAATGTTTTTTCAAATTTAAGCGTGACAGACCGATGCAAGGGTTTTTTTTCAAACTTTAGCGTGACAAAATGCATTTTTCCAACTTAAGCGTTACAGAACAATGCAAATGTTTTTAAAATTTTAGCTTGACAGATCAATACAAATATTTTTAAAAACTTTGTAGTGACAGACTTTTTCAAACTTTAGCGTTAAAAACAAACCTTTGCAAATCTTCTTTCAAACTTTAGTGTGATAGGCCAATCCTGACAAACCAATGCAAATGTTTTTTTAAAAACTTTAGCGTGGCAGACAAACACGAATATTATTTAAAACTTGAGCGTGACAGACCAATACAAATTTTATTTCAAACTTAAGCGTTGGAGACTAATGCAACTAATATTTCACACCTAAGCGTGGCAGACCAGTGCCGATCATTTTTCAATTTTTAGCATCACAAACAAATGCAGATCTTCTTCTAACTTTAGCGTGACAGACGAATGCAAATCATATGTCAAACCCCTCCGTGAGAAAAAATGCAGATCTTCTTTTAAACTTGACAGACCAATGCAAATTTCATTTTAAAACTTAGTGTAAGAGAGCCTCTTATAGCGATGCGATGTCGCATATAAATATCGGTTTTTCTGAAGGCGATGACTGGTTTTCTTTTTATTGTGGTTTAGTAATTGCTACAATTTGTCTAATTAGAACCATTACTCAACTAATGAGGCTTATTGTCGATTTATCATCAGGTAATTTATATCAAATTAAGTGGAGGACAACCGGTGGCACTTCAGAAATATATATATATATATATATATATATATATATATATATATATATATATATATATATATATATATATATTTTGGTACAGAAAAATAAATAAATATTACGCTCTAAATTTTTAATTTTTTAACTTTAATTCTAAATTAATCGAACACTCTGCTGGGATTTTTCCTGCTATAATACAAAGAAGATATATATATATATATATATATATATATATATATATATATATATATATATATATATATATATATATATATATATATGCAAAATACAAACCGAAAAAATTCCATAAAAGAAAAAAAGTAATTAAAAAACGAGAGATTTTACAGGTTTTGTTCGGATCAACGGACGTCTTCAGAAAAGCTAAGATTTTAAATCTATACGATTACGGTAAAAACATAGGATAAAAAGAACGAACAACGAGATGTTATTGGTACATGTTTTAACTATTTGAAAAACGAAAGAATAATGAAACGCGGGCAAGAGAAAACATTGAAATTAAAAAAAAAGAGGGAAGAAAAATGAGAAAAAGAAAAAGAGATGGAAATATGGATTAAATGTAGTAAAAAACAAAAGTTACTTTTACTTAAATCGCAGTTATTTAAGCAGTGACGTCATATGTTGCATTGTTTTAGTGCGTTTTTTTCCAGATGTTTGCGTAAGGAATACGATCCGAGTCTGAGGTTTACGTTAGATGGTGACGAGAGAAGTATTATAGCGCTTTCGATGCATTTGCGATGTGGGAGAGAGTATTCGGTTTTGAGGATGGTGCAGTTAGTGAAGTAAAAATTATAAAATGCATTTAATTATAATTTAATATTTATTTAATATATATATATATATATATATATATATATATATGGAAAATAAAAAAAGTAAACCAAAATTATTATTTATGCATTCATCAACTTGCGTCTTTATTTCAAGACTTCCTTAGCATAATTGTTCTGAAGAAATAACATTCACGTACAAATATTTGAAACAGTAGCAGTAGGAGCAGTAAAGCTTAAAAGGTCTCGTATGAAATAATAAATTATGAGCTACACATAGATAGTAGCAGTGAGAGAAGTTAAGTTAACTGTATAAAGTGTGTAGGGAAAATTGGAAAATGGTCGGAGTTATTAAAACTATTAGGGGGGAGAAGGAAGCGTGTGTGATGTAAGCCCAAAGGGTCGCTTATTAAAAGATGCATCATGGGCTCAAAAAGATGGTAGCAGTGGGATAAAATAAGTTAATTGTAGGAGGTGTAAGTGGAAAATTGGCAGCGGGCGGAGTTATTTAAACAATGAGGGAGGAGAAAGAAGCGTGTGTCATGTTTATTGAGGTCTTCAGACCAATCAACCTGAGAAAGTCTTGAAACATTAATAAATACATAAGACGAAACATTAATAAATATATAAATTATACTTTTTAAAATTTTCCATTACGTTGGAATATTATTTCCATTTATATCATATAATATAAATGTGTCATTATCATATTTATTTGTGTGTGTGTTTGTTCGCCACATAAAACTGGTTATTGTTTGTATGTCCAAAAAGAGAAAGACACATACTCTCAATCTCTCCCGTTAGACCTAGTAGAGTAAAAAAATTCATTTCCGGCAAGAAAAGGAAATGAATTACGAAATGCTCACGTGACGCCCCCTACCCATCCGGAATCACTCGAGGAACTTCCGTTGAAAGGACATTTCGAAGATGATAAAAACATTATCCTAAAAAGATAAAAGAGAAATTCAATTGATTAAATCAAAGGTTATTCGTAATTAAAAAGGACTGACTCATAATATTAATCGATTCAAGTATAATAAAAGTAAATAAGATTTGCTTAAAGCAATTGAATTTCAATTTTTTGGTCCTAAAAAACGATATAAATAAAACGGTACTTTTTTACGTTAGAACCCGCGCTAAAAGTTCCTCGGCATCGCTGCTTTTAGGATGTTTACGTTCAACGTCGGACAGTGCCGAATGAAAAATCCGTTGACTTTCCTGCGCCCCCCCCCAAGAAAAAACACAAACGAAGCTAGATTTATAAGCGGGACAAAACAAGTAAAAAATGTTGTATTAAATAAATATTTATTCTTTTAACGAAGATTCGAATAAGTGTTGAAATTTAAAAAAAATTCTTATTAAACATAACATAACCAATAAATAACAGTGGTAATAACAGTGAGAAGTTTATCAAGGAAGTGTTGTTTTACATTTTTTTACAAAATTTCTTCTGTTTTTTACTTTTTTTTACTGATTATTTTTGTTGATTTCGTTAGGATTTAGGTTTAGGGCAGGATTAGGAATTAGGATTAGCGTTAGCGTTCTTTCAGGAGTTTATCCAGCCAGTGATACCATGTAAAACTTCATGTTTAAATCGCTTTTCTATCAGTTTGCAAGTTCAGCTGTCGTCTGCTTATTCGTATCGCTTCGGGACTTTCCGGCGTTTAACGTAAATCGCCGGAAAGCACCAACGCCGACTGACTTTTAGCGCGGGTCCTACTGTAAAAAAGAGAAATAAAACTCACAGCGACCAGGAAAATAGATGCAACTTGCTGTACCGGTGAACGGTAATAATGGATAACGTAGAAGAGTCATAGATTTAAATTGCACGGTAAAAATGGCACAGGTAAAAATGACACAGGTAAAATAGCACAAATAGATAAATAGTCAAAATAACACAAAGCAACAATATAGAGTAATCGTTTCCAAACTTTTTCTCATGCGACTCCAATCATTATCCTCAAGAAATGACTGCAACCTGACAAGTTTAGTTGTATATGTGTTAATATATGTTGCTAGTTATTTTCTAACCTCTCATTATGGAAATAGAGTGCGGGATTTACAAATAAGATATATTTATCGAAATTGGATATCCAAAGAAATTATATCAAAATTAAAAGAGATTGTATCCATCGTGCGTAAAAAATATTTTTTTTAAATCACGGAAGAGTAATTATTTCAAAAAATGATATTTTAATATTATCAAGTCCATGAATTGATTCAATATTTTGCCTTTATCAAGAATGAACATGATGAAATAACAGTGTCTACATTTATACATTTGTTGCCGGAGTCGTAGTAAGAACACCCAACTGTTCTCTAGCAGGGTAGGTGAGAATGTTAGGGTGGGAGATGTTAGTTTTGGGTAGTGAGGAGAGACGTATGTTTGAACACGGGATTGTTAGCTGAAAACTTGCCTCACATTACCTTAGACATTTTACATTTTAATACTAAACAGATTTTTTAGTCATTTTTCTTTTCGAAAATCTACATAATTTCCGGAAATTAGGCCTCTGGGCAACGCCGAGTTGCCCTACTAGTATATAATAATGCAACAATACAGATAACAATTTCCGAGATAGACACGAAGGGAAATTAGCGAATAAGATGTTATTGATTAGAATATGAAAGTGCGAGCGAAATAATTTTCACCGAATTCAATATTAATATCTGTCAATTCACTTCTCGCTCTGAGGATATTAAAATATTTTATGGAATAATTCCTGTTTCGTGATTCATGAAAATCAATATTTTACGCACGATGGATACGCTTCTTTTTAATTTGGATATCAAACCTTTGGATATCCAATTTCGATAATTATATCTTATTTGTAATCTGATATGTTTATAAAAATGTTCGTAAAAATTCCACAATATATTTTTTTAATGTTTTGTTTTTATATCATTCATTGTATTATATATACCAATGTGTATTTATTTATATAAATAAATATCAATCCATCCGGTCACCCTAACAGGGAGTAAAAATAACTACCGGACAAAACCATTTCAAGTATTTGACGGACAGCAGAAATCAAATAGCAAGTCAGATACCCCCTTCCTGCCGTAATACATTAATTGTAAAATAAATCCTTAACTCTATTTCGATACTGAGACATTTTCATTTATTAAATTATTTTTTTCTATACTTGAGGACTAAAAGATAAAATAAGGGAAGCGAGAGTTACGCGGCTGCTGAAAGTAAACCGAAAGTTCACTTTCTACTCTCTTTAAATCCCGTTGTAAATATGTTTGTTTTTACGTTTTATTTTGAAAATAAACGTTATTAATTTGCTCCACGCTTGATCATTGTCTTCTGAGTTTTCGTCTGGTTTCAATAGTGACACCGTTATTTTGTTTTTGTTTGTATTTTTTTAAATTGTCACGCTAAAACCGGTCATAGTTTTCCTCATAACATTTCGGTGACTAGATGAATGACGCCCAACGAGTCGGGACATAGATGAGGCCCCGTAATATTATGCCCCTTTAAAGATCTTTCGAAATCCTTCTGAGAATTTTAATGTATTCTATGTATTCATTTACCTTTTCTTTTTGAAATGTTAACAAAAGTTGATTATTTGCTTCATGGTTGCTCATTTCATTTATGCTTGCATTGCGAGTTTTCGACTGGTTTAAAAAGAGACCCGATTATTTTTTGTTTTGTTTTATTTTGCATTTAGTTGTGTCATTCTTCTGTCTGGGAAAAGAATTAGAGCAGACGCGTATCTTTCGAATTTTCTCGGTTCGACTTCACCCGAATACAGACGAACGAACG
This sequence comes from Sepiola atlantica, assembly GCA_963556195.1. Classification (NCBI taxonomy): domain Eukaryota; kingdom Metazoa; phylum Mollusca; class Cephalopoda; order Sepiida; family Sepiolidae; genus Sepiola; species Sepiola atlantica. The sequence continues at coordinate 1,071,906 of OY744542.1, forward strand.
TTTTTGTACTGATATCAAGGTCCAGGGATGAGGGCAATCTAGGATACGAGTTAAAAAGATTATCAGTTCGATAATGATAACTAGGAACAGTCAGTGGAATGGGGAGAAAACTGCTTAAGATGACCTGATTATTCAAGACGACGGCATAACAAGTATTTGTTTACATTAGACTTAGAAGACAACAATGTTTTAGTTGTCTGGAAAGCAGCCGCATGGTATTTCGTTCCACAGATTTGGTGCACTAGGAAAGAAACTTTGTTCATGGAAGTTACATATGGTTTTCGTACGGAAATAGAAACATGTAAAAGTTCTTTCTTATTGTTGTATCTATGCGAGTTCTTGCTGCGAGTGATTTTGTGGTGTACACTGGATTAGGGCTTAGTCGAGGATCTATCATGAACATAACGATACAGGAGAGAATCTAGCAACATCTCTTCTATATGGAAGAGGCTACAAGGTAGAGAATGAATCATTTACAACTAGGTTGCGATGTGTGTTTTATACTCAGTAAAGGCAAGACAGAGTGCTCCGAGTAATTCATCCCCAGATTGGGCATCAGTAATCAATGTAAATATATCAGTATATTTTCGACATA
>OY744542.1:1075000-1212500 GCA_963556195.1 Sepiola atlantica
TATCGAAACTGACTTTTGAACCAACTAATCTCTGGCTAGGTCTTTAAGTAGAAGAGTAGAAAGTGGACCTTGGATTCACTTTCGGCAGCCTCGTAATTCTCGCTATTTTTATATTTTGTCCTTTAGTCCTCACATTTCATGAGCGATGTTTCTGACAAAGGGTGAAGAATTGCTGTTTTCTGGGTTGGAATCTATCGAACACTTATAGTTGGCTAGTTTTTGTCCTTTAAGTGATAATTATTTTTTAAACTCCTCACATCAAGTGGCTTCATGCCTTGTCTGAAGCGATTTCCATTAAAAAGTATCCCTTATTTTCTCAAGTCCAACTTTATCAATCCCTCCCATGTTTTCTTTGGACTTCCCTGTGAACTGTATTAAAATTCGTGTTGATTACGGGATGGTTGTTTAAAAAAAATTCAGAATTACGTCACAAGATCGAGAGAGAATTGGAGAAAACTGAACAGCGAGACTTGATGCTGAGGTGAGCAAACGTGCTGCTTTTTGCTCCCTCCATCAGTGGGGATTGGGGAGCTGACGGTATATCTAAAGCTGAGTCTACCAAGATAATATCAGCATTTTATTACAAATAATTGTAATCTATTAAAAACCTTTTTATTCTGACTTTTCATTTTAAGCTGCAACAGATTTCACATTTTGGGACCTGTAAAAGAATAGGGCTTAACGCGACAGCTGTACACACCCGTGAATCATTTTACTTTAATTTTTGTTTGGCTCCTTTTTTCTTTTGAAATCGTGTAAAAGCTTTCGATTCTTTTTTTTATCTCCTACCTTCATGATGAACTGTGACAACATTTGATGTGCGTCAATAAGAATTATACAAAGTCAAGCGATGTTGAGCCTGACCAGTACCAGAGGAGTTACCATTTGGGAATACCAGGCGATGCGTACGTATAGGTCTGTGGTGCTCCTTTGACATATCCAGTTGCGGCACCACCGGTGCTCTAAGTTTGTCAATGTTTCACCTACGTCTACTGGCATGAGATGACTCAAATCAAGTTAAGAATCATTATTTTCTACATAAAGTTAGATAACGTAGACAAATAGAAAATTACATTAGAACTGAAATTTTATACGACATACATAATCGCATTGACACACCGATTCTCGTTAGATCACCGTAGTTAAGCGACATGGAGCCTGGCCAGTACCAGATGGGGAGGCGCTGTAGGTTATGTTCTTATAACCGGGGTATACATGCGGCTGCAGGCCGCTTGTTAATTTGCTATTCCCTGTAAACTTCGTATTACGGGGGAAACCGGCATAACACCACCAGGTGTAAATACTACATCAGAGATTAGTAGTTTTTTCTTTAAGGTATAATAATTAGGGCAACGTGTACAAGATATGAAGTCATTTAGAAGAAGTCTAAAGTGACTCGTAGCAAGGAAAATAGCAATTATCAGGGTGGGAGTGAAAATTTTGAAAAGACGTCCGAATCCTTTCAGCTCGTTTAGAACACAGAAACACATTGTGCTATCTTCTTCCCTACGGTTCATTTCGGAGTAGATTTTTCATAATTCACGTGAAACATTTCTTTGATACGCGATTATTTATTTTATTCATCGCCGTCATAATTCAAAATGTGTGATGCATTTGTGAAGCAGAAATACCGTCGGGTTGTTTCCATTTTCGTATTAATTCGGGTCCGTACCGATTTGATATAATGTTTCTAAATTTTGGAGTTGAGGATTAGTAATATGTATTACTAGGATTGTTCGGACTTCTGTTCTTATCTTGGGTGTTATTTTCACAACGTTTCGGCCGATGTAACCTCAGACTGTTTTCAGTTGTATTTTGACAATGAATCTTATTGATTAATAGTGGGAAATTTTTTAAAATTTTTATTTTGTTGTTTTTTGTTGTAATTAGCAGTAATTTGCTATTAACTCACCAAATGACACATCTCTTACTAAAGTTCTATCTATCCATCTTAGCGTCACTCACTCTATGTTGTTTCACACTCCCCTATAATTAATGCGGTATCTATTACACACACTTCATTCACTGCATCTGTTTATGCCTCTATTCATTAACAGTAGTAGGTAGTAAAGAAAAGAAAGGGTAAAAAGATGAGTATAGTCCATTATAAATAAAAGTGACTATCGCTACGTGTAATAATAGTAGTTAACCCGTAGTCACAGATATAAAAGAGTAGACGAGCGAGAGAGATGGAGATACATAGATAGATAGATAAATAGATAGATAGATAGATAGAGAGAGAGAGAGAGAGAGAGAGAGAGAGAGAGAGGAAGATTAATTTTGCAAAAAATAAGAATGTTTCATTTTACACAGAAGATTATGCAGTAGTCCAGCATCTGTCCAAATTCACCTTAGAATGGCTGCGTTGTTGGCGCATTTATAACCTTTCTGGGGAGAGTATTCCAATGTCCAGATGATCCTGATTGAAAAGCCGGTCCCCCTCCGGTTCAATCGAAATCGGCATTAAAATAGTTTCTTTTGGTGTCCGCGTAGACCTCTTTCTAGTGCAGGAGTGAATAATAAGTTCTGAGCTATAAGATGTGTTTAGTCAATTAATTGCTATTTCAGCCACGAAAATTATTTAGAGTTAGAAGAACACACATAATGTCAGCTGACAGTATTCAAGTGGGGTGCCGGATTATCTTTCTACTACTGCGGATATCTTAATATCAGCAGTAGTAGTTCTCCTTTCACCTCTTCACTGATTAAACGAGACGTCCGCTCTTAGCATTAGCAGTAGTCGTTGTTTCTAATTTTCACCAGAAAACGAGATGTTTGCTCTTAGTATCAACATGAGTAGTAGTTTTCCTTTCTTCTCTTCAGCGAAAACTGACTCCTCGACCAAAAAATCTCACTGTATTATTTAGCCATTTTGGATTGCACAGAGCGCCTATTTTGCATAATCACGACGTTTGTCTCGTAATAAACGGTTCTAGATTCGCGACCGCGTGCGGCCATTGTTTCTTTGCTACGAGCGCATCCTAGTCGTGACCGCTTACCCCTCAGTTTCTCCGCATCGTCACCACAGAGAGAGAGAGAGAGAGAGGGAGAGAGAGAGGGAGAGAGAGACAGACAAACAGACAGACAGACAGACAGACAGACAGACGGAAACATAGAAATAGAGAGAATGAGAGAACTATTGAAAATGAGCGAGCAGAAAGCGACTAAATATATAATATTTAACTGGCTTTGCAAACTTCTTTAAATCATTATTAAAATGATATACCCCGGGCTCAATAGTTGTTCTAATGAGTCACTTTTTTGTTAACTACATATTACCCGTCTGACATAAGCTAATATATAAATGTGAGTTGGTATGTAATTAATTTTGGTGATCTCGAGGTATACTTGAAAGGAAGTAGTTTGAAAGATCTTCATCTCAAAGGACGCGTCCGTCGACATATTTAAAAGATGAAAGCGTATAATACGAACGATAACCTCGCGACTTGCTTTCTATTTACGGACACGTTCCATTGCTGTTTGTAAATATGCTGACCTTCAGTCATTTTAGGAGAAGCAAAGACGACGCGGCAACAAACAATGGAACCGGGTTACCAAATAACCGACGCGATATTATAAAACCTTGGTATTAATGATTTATTTTTCGTTTTATGATCGTGTTTTCGATTGGAGAAACGTGTTGGGCGGCGGTATTCGTTTGTCGTTTTGATAAATGTTCACCTCTTTATGGTCGGGTCAGAAAACCCTGGGGGTTGAATCGTTCGGTTGAACACTCGTCGAAGCGGAACCAAGTTTTGCGAATGTCTAATATTATATTTGTTTGGGTCAATTCTTGTCTCGGGTGATTAAGAGCTGGTCTTTCACATCAGTCGATATTTCAGTCCACCATTTTGTGCCCCGTCTGTATTGTCGCCTGATTCTTTCATTCTTTTTAGGATGCTATTAGATTTATTCTTTTCAATATCCGTCCTCTCGCCAATAATTGTTGATACTACTACCACTATTACTACAACGTTTTATTTAATTAGTTATTTGTTTTTTCGTCTTCTTCTTTATTTTGTAGTGATATCTACAAAAGTTCCAAACAAACACCAAAAGAGAATGGCTTTAAGAGCGACTTTCTTTTCTTTCTCTGATTCCTTAGATATACGCTCTCCTCTTCACTTTCCAAAAACAAAGATACTTTTAACACATCATGGCTAAATAAGAATTTCGGCCAATAAGATTGAGTCCTGGTTGATTAAAACCCCAAATCATATAGCGAGCCTGCGTCAAGTACTTGACCCCCAATGTAAGTGAAAATCTTAACGGTCAGACGCCAGATATCAGCAAGGATCCAATACACAAACATTGGAGTGAGATCCGAAACGTACCCTCTGTTTTTTCTGTGTCGTTATTCATTTAAACACTGCTTATAAAAACAGTTCGTGACAAGTAATTTGTTGGCATTGGGTTGTAGTTAGCAAGGAAGCACTTCCATGATAACGTGTTCCACAGATGGGGTGGTCTTAGAAATAAACTTTGTTGATAGGAATTCAATTTTATGTTAGGAAGAAAAAAAGTGCTTTGCCTTTGTGGTAGGAATGGGAATTTTTTCCTGTTAATTTTACAAAGAGACGCCAAAGATTGAAGCTCAGTTGAGTACATTCGATGATAATAATAATAGAGTACAGAAAGACTAACAATATAAGATCTTTGAAAATAAGGAAGTTAAGAGAGAGAGAGAGAAGAGATCATCTTCCTACTGGATTTCGAAGTCATTTTAGTTGTATGTCAGTGCAAGAAAGGGTGATCTGTGCGACACTTTCCCAGGTATGGGAGCAGTAATCTACCATTGTTTAAACGAATAGTGCGTTGAAAAAAGGAGACATTTCTCGCAATTTTTTGCATGTTAAGTTATTATATTCCCTATAACATTGTATAAAAATAACCAATCGAAATTAGTTAAAAAGAACCAAATTGTGTACTGTCAGCTTAAAGTTTATTTGGGTCTAATTTTGAAATCCGATAAGATACCTTTATCTGTTAGATATATGTGGAAAGTAAAGAAAATAAATAACACCAGACGGAATCTATTCAGAATAAAATTGAATCACTTGCGGACAAACACTAATAATAAAAAGATTTTATGATAAGTATTTTCTATTATTCCATCGGAAAGAGAAACACGTTTAGCCTAAAATGAAAGTCAGTCTAGAATCCGCGACCGTAGTCAAGCAAAACCGTTTTATCATCCGTATTTAGCACACCCGACACTAAAACCTATTTCTTTTGTTGTCGAAGATGCCCGATTCAGCAAACTTTGAATTATTTCCACTTGAATTTACCATACATAAAATAAAGCAACAGATGAAGAATAATCTCTTGAGTTTTTTTTCTATTTGCAACGGCGTCAGGAGATGCGGCAATCATGTGAGTTGTTGACCTTTAATCTGTCCGGTGGCCGCGTTGTGAAACATTCGCTTTATTTGCTGATCGGGTTTTTCAAATCCCTTTATATTAGAAGAAACTGTCTGGTGTATTTCGTAAAAGTTTTCCCTTTCTTGTTTTGAACTTGTTGAATCGATTTTATTTAATACAAGTACAAAGACGCGAAATGTATTGAGTATGGAATAATCATATGACATTCTACGACATACGTGTATATATATATGTATATATATATATACATATATATATATATATACATATATATATATACATATATATATATATATATATATATATATATATATATATATATATATATATTTAAAGAAGTGAAGCTACCAACATTTGTAAATCTGAAAACACTTTTTGTTAAATTGTTTATTATTTATAATTTTATAACTTCTTAATTTAATAACGCGTTTCAAGCATCTTGGCGCTCTTCAGACATTCTTTTTATTTGAGAAAATGTGTTTATTTTAACAGTTATGCGTTTCTGCGTATTTGCGCGCCTGTGGGTGCGTTTCTATGTGTTTTTCATATCTTTTACGTCTCTGGGTTCAGAGAAGTAAAGGGTATGAAAACATGAAAACACTAAAATAATAAACCATTTTTGAAAAAAGTTTTTTCAAATTTACAAATGTTGGTAGCCTCACTTCTTTAATTATACATTTTTCTCTCGTTGGAACTGCACTGGTGCTGCATTACCCTGTACTATTTCTCTCTCTCTCTCTCTCTCTCTCTCTGTAAATATATATATTAAGCTACACAGAGGCTCCCGCGTTACATCCCCGGGGAGTAACTTCAGGCTAAAAGGTGTAGCTTAATTGCAATAAATATATTTTCATAGCTTACTACCTAGCGCTACTTACGTATCGAGCTCTGTTGAAGTAAATACAGAAAATTGATACATAAAAAAATTATATCTCCCTATAAAATTTTATGTGGATACATGAAATACATATATATATATATATATATATATATATATATATATACTCTCGACTGCTTGCTGGATAGGAACCGTGCTTGCTATTTAGATGTTAATTTACTTCCCACTAAACGATGCGTGGTGGGGCATTGGCACTGTTGAGTCAAACATGACTTTCGTATCAGGGTTCGAAACGTGTGAGCCGTACCGATTGTCTACTCCCATACTGACAATTGCAAGTTTGGCATGAAACACATGTGTATATAGGTTTATTTTGGAAAACATATTTATATATAAATAACTAGTCTGGGTACCCGACGTTGCCAGGAGCCATAAACAAACAAAAGAGAAGAGGTAAAAAAGTATGTGTAAAGGTCTTTATATTAAAACTCTGTATCGTTTTATCTCCTACGTTTTTGCATCTCTCTTTCACCTCCATCCAGCTTATTCCTATCTATTAAAAATAATAATAACAATGTAAGCCAATCACCTTTCCTTGATATCATGGATAACATTGGAAATGGCTGAAAAAACTCCCCCTTCGACCTGCATACGAAATCTAGCCCAGTTGACCTCCAAAGACACTCCCCCAACACACACCATAACAAAAATCCCCCCTGTTTCCAAACCGGCAAGCTGTCTAACACTGCACACGCGGGAGGCAAGATAGTATTATAATGTTTTATTACATATTGGAAGCACAATTTGTTTGTTACTTTGATTTGAGTTTGGAGGTTAAAAACGTTTTCTGAATAAAGAAAAACAAATTTTTTTGGAATAATAATGTGTAGTATTCCCTCCTTTAAAAGAAATAAAATTAAATACTTAAAAAAACACATCATTCATTTACAAACAAAACTTTGTTCTATAGTAAAAAATGAACTTAGCTAAACAAAGAAATGTGTTACGAGTTAATATTACAGAAACTGACAAAACAAAAAATATACAAAAAGGGAACTGGGATCTAACCTTTAAACTAATAATCTATAGTCAGTGACTTTAAATATTGCACCAAATGGCGAGCTTACAAGCAATATGTGAAAATCTTACTCTCTTTTATATAGTAATTTGAAAAAACTGCAAGTCATTCCTAAAATTGCACCAGAAATTACTTCAGAGGGAGGCGACTTCACATAAGCCCTAACATATTCTTTCGAGGTGAGTGTCGGTGTTTTGTTTATGTAATTGTCACTATGAATTTTGCTTGTTAACTTCCGGTGTGATATCTCTGCATGCGCGGTGTACTAAAAACGAAATAATTGTCACCCCTATAATAAACTTTGTGCCATTCTACATCAAAGAATTAATGATATTTCCAACTGTTCGATATTATACACCCGAAAGATGGCCGATTTAGAAACAATCAACTTTATGGGTATTTGTTGTCTATTTTTTAAGTTTTAGCTGGACATACATACATACATACATACATACATACATACATACATACATACATACATACATACAAAGACAACTACCTTTTATATAATAGATTATTAAAAGCTCTCGAAAGATAGAGCACTTTAAGGTAAGTGGACAACAAGCCGTCATTTGGCGTAATTCAAAGCTCTAGGCACCGCTTATTGTTGGATAGACACCGTGTTTGCTATTTAGATGTTAATTTACTTCCCATTTCTAGACAATGTGTGTGTCAAACATGACTTTCGTATTGGGGTCGGAGCCGTGTGGCCGGCCGGTATTGTATCCTCCCATACTGATGATTTCAGGTTTGGTATAAAACACATTTGTATCTGGGTTTATTTTGAAATTAAAAAATAATATACATATATATATATATATATATATATATATATATATATATATATATATATATATATATATATATATATATATTAGGAGGTAAATATTAAATCAAAATTTCACACAAAATAGAAAAAATTGTTCACGAAAAAGTAAACAAACAGAGTAACATTCAGAGAGAAGGACACACGCATCATTAAGGTTAGGCCAATATATTTGGGTAAATGAATCTGCTCACAATCCTTCGATCGAAATATCTTGGTCCAATATTAATGATGCGTCCTTATTTTCACTGAATGAAACAGTATTTTTCCACCTTTAAATAAAATCCTATCTCAAATAGTCAATTCTCGATATACGAAAGAAGATTAGTGATGAGAATTAAATTAATATAAAATGCAATATTTATTAAATAATCAATTGTTTAAACAAGAGTTATTTAGTAAATATTGCATGTTTTCCAATTTTTATTCTTATCGTTTATCTTCTTAAATATATAACACTCCACTACCTTTTTTCTTTGTCTAAATAAAAAACTGGCTATTATAACGTTCCCTGATTAAGATTAATTACTAAATCAAAGGGATGAAGTATGTATCAGCTGTAGACACTTCAAACAATTCTCCCAGATAAATATAATAATAATTTAGTGAATTATCCATAACTTTCCATAAATGAACTTTAGTATACTTCTTGGTATGACATAACAATTAACAATATTGCAGGTTAAGTATACAACTGATATTACTTTAAATCCTTTAAGAATCGTAATTAGATTCAGCTACCTAATTAATAAGGAAATTAGAATTAAGGAAATAGAACTAAACAAAAATTAGTAATATAACAAATAATTAAATTGCTATTAATAAATTAATTATCTAATTTATATAGTTGAGTATGTGTGATATGTTAGTGATGCATGTAAATGATATATATATATATATATATATATATATATATATATATATATATATATATATATATATATACAGAATTATAATTATGAAAATATTTATTCATTTATCATTTATGAAATAAATGATTTTAATTAACAATAAATATATATTTCATTGGACGGGTCTGAGTTAAATATAATTACAATTCAAATTGTTTGAAGTAAGTGTGCACTTAAAGATAGATTGTGTCTTAAACTTACAAATAATTGTATACATTAAGAGGTATATTTGAATATCCAATTGAGTAAGTGTGTGTGAACTATTGCGAATTGTTACCCAATACTCTGTGTATGTAAAAAGTTAATATAAGGTTAGATGTATGTGGGATGTATGTGGGAGCGGTTGGATGTCTATCCATGTAAGGGAAATCGGTGAATGAACTTGGTTTGCTTTGAATTAGTAATGCCTAGAAAGGCAATGGTGAGAAAAGAGTAGTGAAGTTTGTTTAGTGTGTATGTATTTTTTGCATGTATATGAATTGACACTATAGGACTCCCGGATGGTAAGGGGTAGTGTCGGTTTCTCAGGAAATTGACAATATAGTTTTTTTCAATGGAAAATTGCTCCAAACAAGGCATGAAGCCACCTGATGTAAGGAGCTATGCAATACTACTTCAAGGTAAAAAAAGTAACCAATGAAAAGTGTTAGCTGGATATATTCCGATCCAGAAAACAGCAATTGTCTCCCTTTTGTCTCATGAAATGTGAGGACTAAAGAACAAAATAACGGAAGGGAGAGTTACGGGGCTGCTGAAAGTACGACTTTGTAAAACGTTAATTTCAAAAGAATGTTATTTTTTATTGGCTTTGCTGACCGTTTCTAGTTTTTCTATTTACTTTTGAGAACAATTTAATGTTTAGTTGATTTTGCAGCCCCGACGTTTGGTGTAGATATTGAAACACTGATTAACAAAGAGGCTGTCTCATGAGACTAAATCAAATAAAAATGACAAAGCAAACAATGATACAAATATAAAACAAACTGAAAAATATATGTAATTTGGTTTAAACCTATTACTCTTTAAATATTAAAAAAAAACTTAATAAAATACGCCTTGATAAGACCCAAATAAACCGACCTTTAAATAAAAATACAATAACGATTTCTTATTCAACTGTCACTGATCAAAATACACCAAAATATAATACATCTAATCGAAAAATATGCCCCAAAGTATTAGCTTTCAACATTGGAAGTGAATTCTTTTATTTAATACACGGAGGTAGATTGCCCTCGTTGCGTCAACCATGAACTTTACGTGTTAATTAATTATGTTATTTTTAGTTATTATCGCCTGTAGTAAAGATGAGACCTTTAACCACCAGAATACTGTCACTTATAGCTGATTGTTGAGTAACGCCTTTATCCGTCGCGCTACGGGTCCATGAAATCAGGTGAAAATTAGTCAATGCATATACATTTTGAACTGTTAATTAAGGAAATTAGAAGGCGGTATTTCCCACCTCGTTTTCAATTTGAATCTGTCAAACCCTTGGTAATGCTTTCATATCACGCAGCAAGACAGGTTAAAATGAAACAAGTTCTTTTCTAAATAATCTACAAACTCATTCTATGAACGTTAAACAGTTAATTTAACACAATTAAGCCCGACAGTTGCAAACGAATTTAAAGATATTTGTTAATTTAATTCTATTATTTAATGTCGTGTAAATCAAACATATACTTGCTGTAATTTGTATGAACATTTGCAAAATAGAAATGAGTAAAAAAAAACATTTAAAAAACACGGCAAACACGTTCACACACATTGATTCACGTTAACAGATATAAACAATGGTTACACACACCCACATTCGCACGCATTATAAGGAACACTTGATATGTGAAAAAAGAAAGAAACGAAAGAGGCAGATACACGCAAAAGAAAAATGAGCAACCAACGATTGTAATCCCCCACGCACGTATACTGATTAAAACACAATCATCCATATGTTAAAAGAATAAAACATGCTCCATGTTAAGGCCCACACGCAAACGCTCACACATGAACTGAAATACGCACTCACTATCACCCCCAAATACGTCTGTGAAAAAGAACTAAAAAGAAAGTATAAAATAGCTTTCAGCACTTTTTGGTAACGATTTATAAAACGTTACATTATTAACTCTTATCATATTGAAGTTTTACTTTTGAATAGTGCTGACGTCAAAAGTAAAAATAAAATCTACGAACTCATTCCATAAATTTGAACCGAGAATTTACCATAATTAAGTGCAGCCGTTGTAAACCAATTTAAAGATATTTGTTTATTTAATTCGATTATTGAATGTCGTGTAAATCAAACAATCGTCTTTTTGAGTGACTACATCGGCTTTAAATCACGTTTGCCTGGACCGACATCTAAATGTTATCAGACGTGACGTGATTGCAATGTGTTCTGTTCATTATTTTTTACGATAAGTCGTCAATCAGTTTTATTTATTTATTTTTTTTAGAAAAAAAATTTCGCGCCAATTTGTTGTCTTAATTCGCAGATTAAAGAAAAACATGAAAAAGATTATTGTGTTTACTTCCTTTATTTATTGGCAATTCCTGAGACAAGTTAACTGCTTTGTTAAGTAAGAAAACATGGATGTAGACATCTCTCTCTCTCTCGCTCTCTCTCTCTTACTCTCACGCTACTCATATACACACACACACACACACACACACATATATATATATATATATATATATATATATAGTCTTCCGCATACAGTCTGTTTCGCTGGATCACATCTCTTTAGTGCGGCTAGACCAGTCAGTGCCTCAAGTCGGGATTGAAACTCAACCATCAAGCTGACAGTCGGCGCCTCTACCCCTGCGCTATCTAAGACGCTGACTGAATGTAAGTGATATCTCAATGTAAACATTATCAAGTGCCGGGAGCTCGAATTAGTTTTACCCAATGAGCTATGCCTGTGTGGATTTAGGCAGCATCTTCTCATTTATGCAAACATTGATAAAAATAACAGAATTCGCCCGTTTAATTATACATTGTGATATTTTTTTCAATTTTTCTGATGGTCTTTTTTTGTGTTAAAATAAAAAAAATAATAAATGTTCTATAGGTTTCACAGGTTTAACAAACGTTTTCGATTCTTCGTCAAATCATCCTCAGGTGTCAAAAGCAAATGAACAAAAAAGCTGAAGATGAGGATTTTAAAAAGACGTCGGAGAAACGCGAATAGAACGTTTTTCGCATTGTTCCAGGAAGTCGTTGGCGATTTAAATTCAGCAACACTGGATGGCATCACAAAACAAAACCGCATTACGTTAAGCATGTTAAAATGTTACCACTGGTTTCATATGTGATGTTATTTATTTTGTGTATTTATGTATTTCCAGTATTTTTAATGTTTTAAATTGGTTTCGGAATGTATAATTTAAGTATGATTAACTTAAATTAAATTTGTCTTAAATCAGAGGGAGGGCAGTTATCTCTTTGTAGATGTTGGTAAATTGAGCTAGATGCATGGCGAGGCGGCAGGATAGGGTAGTGCCCGTAAAACCAATGCAGCAATGCGATAAGTAGGATTTTGAAAATAGATTATATAGAAGATATATACATGTAAAAGTTGATTTCACATTTTCCATTATATTTTTGTAACACTAACTAAACAATTATTGTTTTGATTTTACAGATATGGCAACATCGTTTCATCTTGAGAAGATATAAGAAAAAAGAAGTAATATATCATATGGTCTTTTTTATTATCTATAGTTGTATTATTTAGCAGTCCCTTAAAATCCAAAATAGCGTCAACTGGTCAGAAAATATAAAATCGCAGGAAAGTTTAGAAGCACATCAGTGTTTCAAAGAAATTAGAGATAGTGACGAAAAGAGAGAGAGGTAATAGGTTAATGCGAAATAGCAAAGTCGCTACACCTCAACAAAATAATATATAAAAGAACGAAGAGAAAATAGTTTTAATTAGACCACCTCTTATAATTGGGACAAAGTTAAGAACGTAACTTGTTCCAATTAGAAGGTTTACCTGAATTTAAAATAAGCCTGACATTCGGAGCGGCCGATGGGCAAATCTTCTGCGTGGTATGTAAAGACGCATCTGAATGTAAACGTTCGTTTCTTCCCAAATCTTTATTTCGCGCAAACGAAGCCGTTTTAAATTCCAACTTATCGACGATGTATCTTAATGAGTGATATGCGGACCTTCCGATTGACAAAGCTTCTGTTAGGCATGTAAAGACGCATCTAAATGACTTATATTAATTGAAACGTCCTTGCTGTAACGAAAGCAACAACGTTACTCTTGATGACATGCTTTGCCACTGTGGTATTGATTTGTTTTTCTGTTTGTCAACGTTCGTTTCTTCCCAAATCTTTATTTCGCGCAAACGAAGCCGTTTTTAATTCCAACTTATCGACGATGTATCTTAATGACTGACATGCGGACTGACCGATTGACAAAGCTTTTATTGAGTATGTAAAGACGCATCTGAATGACTTATGCAAATTGAAACGTCCGTGTTGTAACGAAAGTAACAACGTTACTCTTCATGACCCGCTTTGCCACTTTGGTATTGATTCGTTTTTCTGTTTGTCAACGTTCGTTTCTTCCCAAATTTCTATTTCACGAGAACGAAGCAGTTTTTAAAGATTTATGTTCTTATTAATTTGCTGATGTCTACCAGACGCTCTTGAGGCAAAAGATATGTTCGCGTGCCTCGACCTGACAAAACTTATTTCCATTATTGTTCTTTCGTTTTTCCTCTTATCAAAGATGATCGAAGTCCTCTTTGATAAGAGAAGTGAGTGTTTCGTGATGTGAATATCTTTTCGAGATAAGGAAGTATAAGACACGTTTAATCTTTGACTTGTTTCAGATGAGATATCTGAAATGGAAAAATAAGATAACACGCCACGACACAATAAAAGTAACATGCAATAGTTTTGAACAATATATCATGGAATACCGGGTAGAAATATCCAATAAGTTTAGTAAAGTAGCGAAACGTTCTTTTCCTTCCTTGCAAACCTATTTGTATAGAGTGCTCCCCAATAACACGCATGGAATAGTTAATAAAATGTACAATCTTTTTTTTGCAATCCAACCTTATTGGGAACACATAAACCAGTCTATGCTTGACTTGTCCACCAAGTTTCAGTCATAGCAGTCATGCTATTCAATCAATACAGGGACACTTTGGTGATCGTCGCATTAGTAAGAAGTGCTATACTTAATAATCTTTACACTTAGAGAACAATACCCGTCATTTTTATCATTGGGGTCATCTAAAAATAATGTTTATCAAATAATCCGCAGATTGTTTCCGAACTGAAAAGGGTCTCCACAGGCCAAATCTGCGTAAGGCACAGAGAGGGCAGTGTCGTAGATATTGACAATTATTACTATTACTGGTGTAAGATCAGGTTCACAAGTTTTTATGATGTCTCTGGCGTGAGATGGGGTGATGACCAGGTTTTCAAGTGTGGCTTCAGTCCGCAATGGAAATTTAAGGAGGGGGTGTTTGCTGAGTGCTAGGTGGAGTTTAAGGCGAAACGCTTGGCAAGTAGTTCAGCCATATCAGCCTATAACATCCACTTAGTAATGTAGTGAGTACTTATCTATTCTGTTACATATGCACTCTATATGATATGACCAAGAACATATTAATACCACTAAAATGTGTTATTAAAACTCTTTATGTAATTTTCATGCGAAGTGAAATTTTGAAACAAGTAAACACTCGCATTCAAATTAGTTATTATTCGAATCAATTATCGATGAAATATTGTTTTTTGTTGTTTGCTGATTTTTACTCAATAATTTTAGGCCATAGTTTGTTATGGCAATTCATGATTTCTATCGATATTTTATCGAAAAATAAATTTTTCGTGGCATTTTTGTTTTATTCATTCATTTTTTTGATTTTTACTTCTTTTTGAGTTCTTTAAAATCATTTTTTATATATACTTTAATACATAGTTTGCCTCAGATGAATTGATTTTATTTGAATCATTACTAGCCAACAAGAGAATCAATCTTTTTCATTTGAATCATTACTAGCCAACAAGAGAATAAATGTTTTTTATTTGAATTATAACTAGCCAACAAGAGAATAACATTTTTTTTATTTGAATCATTACTAGCCAACAAGAGAATCAAATGTTTTTATTTGAATCATTACTAGCCAACAAGAGAATCAATTTTTTTCATTTGAATCATTAATAGCCAACAAGAGAATCATTTTTTTAATTTGAATTATAACTAGCCAACAAGAGAATCAATTTTTTTTATTTGAATCATTACTAGTCAACAAGAGAATCAATTTTTTTTATTTCCAGAAACCGTCAATATATATAAATTCAACTCAAATACGAATTTAAAACAGCATATTATTTTTCTTGCTGTCTGGTCTTCAATGTTGCCATATTTTTTTGATTATTTTACTTTTATGGTGAGTTATTAAATTTTTAAAATCTATAATTGGTGTTTAAAAAATATATAATATAATGCATCTAATTAATCGTATATCGTTTTTATTTGTTTACCTTGACAATACGTGTTCTTTTATTAATTGCTTTGAGACAAAACAAATATGTAAGTTCCATGTAAGTTCGAATTTTTAACCGAATATTTTTTCTTTGCTGGTTGGTCTTATCAGCATGTGTAGTGAATTTTTCAAGTAAGTAAAAATTCGCATTCGAATTAGTTGTAATATCTATATTAGATAAAAAAATTATTCATAATTTAAAGTCTCGTATATTAATTAGTTAAGAATAATTATATAGGCAAAAATAATTTGTATCAGTAAAAATGCATTTAAATCAGTTAATAATTTGTATCAGTCATTCATTTAAATAATTATACTTAAATTTATACCGCCAACGACTGATTATCAACTGTCAAATAATTGTCTTCCTATTGCCAATAAAATGTCAGCTAATTTTCAACTTATTGTCAATTAAATGTTTACTATTTTGAAATTATTATCAATTTAATGTCAACTAATTGCCAACTTATAATAACTTAAAATACTTATTAATTGTCAAATAATTGTCAATTAAATATCAACTTGTTGTCAACGTATTGTCAATACTATATCAACACATTTGCAAGTTATTGTCAATTAAATGTTAACTAATTTTCAAATGATTATCTATTAAAGTTAGGTCAAGTAATTGTAAATTTATTTTAAATCAAATATTACCTAATTGTTAACTGACCCCGACCTCTTTTCATTTTAAAAAATTCTTTTTATCAGTGTTATAAATAACCCGTTACATCATACACTAAGTGTTAATTGTACCTGAACTAGATGAATTAGTTCTAATATGTGCTAAGTTTGCTTGAAAAATGGTAAAATAATTTCAGCGCTCGAGAAATTACCTCACTTTTGACGAAACCATCTTTCTGTATAAGAATCAGATACGTCTTAACATTGAGTATTTGTGCCACATCTTGAGATGTGCATCTTAGAGCACTCCTTCTTGCATTGAGAGAATACAAGAAAAAATTAACACACTGAAACGTGTTATTATTAAAACTCTTTGTGTAGTTATCATGTGAAGTGCATTTTTCAAAAGTAAAAACTTGCATTCGAATTAGTTGTAATATGTACGTAATATCACCAAGAAATTATTCATAATTTAAAGCTGTATATATTAATTATGTATGAATTATTTTATTCCCAGAAAGATTCTATATCAGTAAGAATTGCATTTAAATTAATTCTATAGTTGACGTGAAGAATTTTAGTGTTCCATTTATTTAAATAATCAGTCTTCGAGTCAGAGCGCAAACTACTATCGATTGCCAACTAATTGTCACCTAATTGTCCACTAATACTCTAATAATTGTCAACTTATTGTCAAATCATTGTCAACTAATTGGCAAATTATTGTCATATTTAACTTATTTTAAACTTCTTGTCAAATGATTGTCGGCAGATGTCAAATAATTGTCAATTAAATGCTAAATAATTGTCACCTTATTATTAAATAATTGTCAACTAATTATCAACTTATCGTACAGTAACTGTCAAATTATTATCAAATAATTGCCAACTCATTGACAACGTATTGTCAATTAATTGTCAATTTATTGTCTTATAATTGTCAACTAATTGTTAACTTATTGTTAAATAATTGTGCACTTAAGTTCTAGAATAACCTACTATACTTAACAAGCTGTACATACCCGACGTTGCCTGGGATTCATTGGTGGCATACTTTTTTAGTAAAGAAAACAGATGAGTTGCTCGGTCATGTTCAGCAATGACTCAAATAATGTAAGGAAAATAATTCATATTTTAACCTCAAACTGTAAACTAATTGTATTATTAGAGGCGTGTATAATTGATCGGGGATCGGTGTTAAATCTTCGATCGAGTCGAAGCTAAACCTAAGAAAATGTTACTCGATGCTATCTTACTAAACACTTAACATTATAAGAAAAAACATCAATTGTCAGTAGATAAATACAGGAAAAGAAATGGCGCCCTTCCCTACATCTTGGTGTCGTATGCGATAAAAAGAATCCTGTCGCCCCCCTCGACCCCGGGCGTATCTTGTATCTTTTATATTATCATACTCGAAGGACAGAATATTTAGAAGTAAATTTAAATCAGAATACTTACAATGATCAGTAACTGAGCACGTGTGTGGTCGGAGCAATCCAGGTAAACTAGTGCAACCGTCGGTTATATCTCGATACAGTAGCCAACGAAAATGGAACTTCGACTACGGCCGAGTAATTTAATTAATTAATTAATTTAAATGTAAACTTACCTCAATCTTTCTATTTTTGTTTTAATTAGTTTTTATTTTCCATCTATAAAAACATGAACGTGTGTGTGTCCGATCTGATTCGCGGAATAAAGAAAAGGGCGTAGGAGGAAAGAAACGTATAAAACGATGTACAAAGTAGTAGGCAAAGTAGCGACAAGTGATGTTGCTTCTTTCAAAACTTGATACCGGTCAACAATTCAGAATTTAGTTTGTAAATTATCGGTAGCTGCTGTTGATGCTTCTGCTTCGAATATTCAATATTACCTCGTAAATAATAATTTTTTTTCAATGCTTGATTGATTTGTCACTTTTGACGGAATATGTCGTACACTCATGTTTAACCAATCTATCATCCTAGTGAAAGTTATGTAAGTTAATGAGAGAGAGAGATAGAGATAGAGAGAGGTGGAGAGAGAGACAGAGAGAGAGAAAGAGTGTGTGTGTGAGAGAGAGGCGCTTGAGTTTAAAATGTCAATATAATTTTTATCTATGAGTAAAATAGGAGTTATCATTTGTAGACTATTTATTGACAAAATCTACATCTATAAAAAAAATTGACCTGCAAAATAATAACCAGAATATACATTTCTGACTCTTGACGCAATCCTTTACTTTTACAAGTGTCAGATACGCCCCAAGATGGATTACTGTTGCCACATCTCTGCAAGCGGCGTTCAAGGCACTCTTTCATGCGTTGAGAGAGTACAAAATCGACTTTGAAATCTCGTAGAGGATGTCCTCTTCTCTTTTCTGCAGCCTCTTGCTCACATACGAAACCATAATCGTCTTTCTCTACTCCATCGTAATTGTTATTACAAGTGCTCAACTGACCTCCGCATCTTTGTATTCACCACAAAAATTCGTTTTGTTAAAAGTTCTGTAAATACAATTCCATTCTTCCCATGTGTACCTTGTGCAAGCAGAACCTCCATGAGCAGAGTTTCTTTTCAAAAACTACCAATCTGATGAAAACAATCCCACGGGGCTGCTCACCAGCTTACTACAACATGGCCGTTTTCAAGTCCAATTTTAACAAATTCTTGTTGAGCCATCTTCTCAGATCATCAAATTCTGCGGAGTTTCAACCACCCATCTCCGATCCTCAATGTATTCCCATTATCCACCTAACAAGCCTTAATCTTGAGTTACATTCGAACCTTGATGAGCGGTAACATTGATCATGGCCTCCTTTCAGTCTTGAGAGACAATGGATACCCCGTGTAAAGATAGCTGCGCGTGTAATTGTGAAGCAAGGGTTGCGCAACCTCTAACACACCTCTCATTGATTCCAGTTGGAAGGAGAAGTTCAGGACGACTGCAAACAATGCAGAGGTAAGCGGAGAGCATACACAGAACCTTGTATTCCAAAATGGTCACCCATTTAGAACTGACCAGGTTCAACGTCGCTCAAGGAGTATGCCGTATAAAATATACATATAGAAACTCATTAGTACAAAACAAAGAATAACTACGTGAATCTGTTAATAACTTGAAGCTTAAAATGCTTTACTAAAATAGTTAGATTGAATATTAAATAACGCAAACATAGTTTATATATTTTCAGACGTTATACGACACCATCCTGTAGTGATGCAGAGCGAACAATAGGCGGGTTAAGCCGTATTCTTCCGAAACAGGAAATCTCTAGAGAATATAAAGCTCACAAACGGAATCTTTCTCATGTGTATTACGCTCAGGCGAAATGATTTCGATAGTTTTCGCAGTTTTTGTAAGAAGATGTCGCCGTTCTTCCACGTACACCGCATGGTATTCTCAAATGGTGACTCATCTGGAACTTAGAAGACTCAACGTCGCGTAACTTTGGTGATCGGATGACAAAGAATGTGTCTACATGATGAACATAGAACGAGTAATCAGATATAACTATAATGTAGAATAACCTACTATACTTAACAAGCTGTAAATACCCGACGTTGCCTCAGATTCATTGGTGGCATATTTTTTAAGTAAAGAAAACAGAGATAGGTTAGACGAACATGTTCAGCAATGACTCAAATAATGTAAGGAATATAATTCATATTTAAACCTCCAACGATTTATCTTCATTTCATTATTATATATTTTATTTTAGATTTTCGCCATCGTACCAATCTTTTAAAATACCCAGAGTTTACGGCTCTAACCATTACACACAAAACCACTTTCTTTGAATTACGACAAATTTAGTAATGTTTTTATTTTTCAATTTTTAAATATATCGTCCGGTTCTCCCACTTGCTCCGTTTTAACCTCTTAACCTCACCAGACGGCTCCGTCCTTTAACATGCAAATACAGCCTTACTAAGAATGATGTGCCAATAAAAAAACTGGGTAACCATGATAAATATTACAATACAATAACCCTGGCATAAGCCAAACATGGCACGTTGAGTGTACGGTGGAAACCATTACACAAACCATCGTTTTATTGAATAACAGATTGAATAGTTAATTAGAAGAACTATTTTTTTCTTTTTCAGCCTTTAATTTTTTTTTCTTCTTTATATTTTTTTATTTGTTCTTTTTTCCTTTCATATTGATTTCTGTTATGGAACAAAACATGTAAACAGCTAAAATGGCCGCCAGCAGAAAAAACCTTTAAATGTCGAATAAAAAGAAAATACCATTAAGGAAAGCAATTTTTTATATTCTTCATTTGTTTCTAAAAATGTCATTGTTTTAGATTTAATCTCGCTTTGAACGGATATTATTGTTCAAAGAACAATGAACGAGACTGCGTTCATTACTGAACTGGTAATAATAACTATTTTCTCTAATAGTCTCGATCATAGATCAAATACTAACTTAATAAACCAGCTACGCCGGGTAATATTTTATTGACAGGAAAGTCGTAATTCTGGTTTGTGTTTTGTTCTAAACGTCAAAAGAGACACTTACACACTTAGCATCCTCTGATACAGTGTGACCCCGATCGGGCTATGATAAAAAAGTATTGTAATATTCATTCTCTTGTGGTTATCAGGGACGAACTAAATTCATAAGTTTTAGGATAGAGATCATATTACCGAGATCATCCCATTACCATACTCATTTTATTTTATTTCATTTTTTTGCACGGAAAAGTAAATTTCTTCCTTGGCCTTTTGGCTGAGTTAAAAGTGTAGTATCTGTTCTGATAGATGCTACACCACTTAGACCGGTACCATCTTGGCCTTCGGGCCTTGATTCTGACGATCTTAGTGATTGTCCTGTGCAGTCCTGGAAGGTAGACCCTCCCAGGCCTTGCCTTCTCACTTTTTGAAAAGGGGTTAGTTTATTGCTATTCGTCTGAGGCGGCCCTAGCGGGAGATGCCGATGGGGCTGCCCATGCATTTTTTGTAGTCCAGAGTGCTCATCCTGTAGGGCGCTGGCATTTCAATCCCACTTTACGACCCTGTGTAATATATTACCGCTCTAGGAAGGAGATAAAAAAGAAACGCTTTACACACGGACTGCCTATTAACTAAGCGAGTCAAATACAGAACCATTACATCCGTCTAGAAGAAGAGATATAAACCCATAATCAGCAAAATACGGCAACGCTAATTTAACCACGCAAGTGGTATTAGTGTAATGCATAATAATATGGGCTATAGTACGTTTAATTTAACGATGTAAAGTAGGGGTGGGAATCCCTTTGTGGGAATTCAGATACATCCACATTTTGTGAAAGTATTAGACAGCAATTAATAAATTATTTCACATTGCAGTTTCGTTGGAGTATGTTAATGGGTTTTAGAGAGCATAATATGGACGCATACTCCCATTTGAACATTCAGATATTTCAGATTTACATTCATGATCATTAGACACTAATAAAGCAAAATTCCATGAATTTCTATTTATTCTGAAGGCCCCTTAAGCTTAAGCCTTTTATTTGAGACATTTTCTCGAATAAAAACTATGTAATTGATTTTGATTAAAATTGGAATAAAGGATTCTTGACATAAGGTCTAGTATCATTATATCTTGATTTTGCAAAACTGTTTTTGTCGGGGAGATAATTTAACCAATCTTAGACTCAGTATGTTTGTAGTATATACGAGGTCGGTCTTTTGGAATTATGTTCATCTCTTCCCTCGTATTCCGCATTATCACTTTTTTTCGCACTCTCTAAACAACAGCTGAACTACGAGCGGTGTTGGGTCTGTCAGAACGCTGGTCACTCTCCGCTGATGTGCGGCCAGTTTTGAATCGTTTGAATCACTCCTTAATTTGTGTTACACATCGCATATTCTACAATCCTCTGCTGAATCTAACGCGACGACCACAATAAACACAATTCCAATAGAAGACTTCCAGAGGTGTTTCCGGCAGTGAATGGATCGGTTGGCTAAGTGTGTGCAAGCACAAGAGGCTTACTTTGAAGGAGATAACGGTTTCAACCCCGTCACGTATTTGAAATATTTTTTCTGGCTTAATGTCGGATATCTTTTAGACAGGGCTCGTATATCTAGTAATCGAATTATTAGAGTGCTCAATTACATATGTAAAGTCCTACATATTTTCGTTTCAAATTCCATTATACATTAGTTCGATCGCCCATTGATTCCTGCGGTTTCGCGGAGGCATTTGAAATCGGAGCCGCTAGGGCTGAAGATATTAAATGTAACGTTCTTCAGTCGTTGCTTTGTCGAAAGTTTGTTATGAGTCAGACGCGATCCGAACGAACGCTAAAAAGCAAATGGCGTGAATTGTTACTCTCTTTCATTTACTGTTTCGTTGGGATACGTTTTCTTTTTAACTCACGCAAGTGAGTTCGTCACAGAAACGTTAATTCAGTATAGTCAAACCAATGGATATCGTTACTAAGCAAAAAGTAATAAACCAAACGCGAACTTCATGACCCTTATAACAACTAGAGTTCCCAGAGTTCGACAGACAGACCCAAGCGACGGACATTGACGGAACACACAAAAATACGTTTTCCACTCTACCTCAGGTCCTGCTGGCTAAGGCGACAAGAAACAGACACTTCAAAACTTACGTACAAGCTTTCCTTGCCTCGCGCGCACCTACTTACACACTGGTAGGAAGTCAGGCGAACAGAAGCAAATCGTCATAACTCACACAAACAGTAGAAGAGCAAGGTAACCCTTATTCACACACAGCCATTACTACTTACATACACTAAGAAATATAAACATACACATATTAAACCTCTTCGTGTCTTATTAAAATAATTACCCTTTCGAGCAAAGAACACGATTTGAATACATTTTGACAATGAACTAATAATAACTATTATATTCATGTAAAATTGTCGTTCTATAAATGTTTTGTGTATTAATAAGGTTTTATTTTATTTTATATTCACACAACTCCATACATGTTTGAGTTAGCACTTGCTAGCAGGTGACCCTAATATTTCTCATCACAAATCTCCATTTTCTTTGTCATTGATTAAATCCTAGGTCATAACTTAGCTCCAGCCACAATTAATAGCAACAGGCTATAAATTCGCCAAAAAATAAACTAATGTATTGTGTTATTTGAAATTTGTTTTTATATCATATTGTAGTTTTGTTAATATATATTCTATTATAAATGAATGCTTATTGTTTTTTTTTTCGCAATATCTACAAAATAGCCGCCAATGTGTCAAGCAGACATTTTTTCCAGACTCGGTTTCTTACGAGTCATCGCCCAACGATGGCGCTGTTATCGCTCGAGTTCTCATTTAGTCGTGCGCTGTTTACTGATTAATAAACACCTCGGCATTGCGTCGGCTGTGTTAGTCCATTTTACTCTGCTTCGTTGAGCCTGTCGTCTGGTTTTCGAATTATTCCCTCGATCGCTCTCTCTCTCTCCCTCTCTCTCTGTCTGTTAATTTCTCGGCTGAAATCTCGCTTCCTTCTCGGGTCAGAGAATGCATTTGAAGACATATCAGTCGACTAAAACGATGCTTAATTTTCTCAGTCGCGACATAAAAAAAAGTATGCAAGTTTAATGCTCTGTTCAGGTCGATCGTTTTACACTCATCTCTGTCTGTCTGTATGTCTCTCTCTCTATTTCTATCTTTCTTTCTCTTTCTTTTACACACGCACACACACTTTTTCTCTCTCTTTATGTGTACTATATTATTGTATTATCATAGATGCATTCCAATGACTAAAGGAAAAATCAGACCAAAACGATACCTTTCATCTGATCGTACAATTTCTTCATCCTCATATGTCGTCGAAAAACCAAAAACAAACTTTACCTCTACCTACTGACTGTAGTAAACGGCTAAAAATTACGTGTCACGGTTTTGGAATGAGTTTTCTTTTTTGAGGGGGTGGTGGGTCGCTGGATTTCGTCACAACTTCTCATGTGAGTTTTATTATGTATTTTGACTGACCGTTACCGGGAGATCATTTTGGATTTTTCTATCCTTTTTCCTGTTTATTATGAATGAATAATTTCCCTAATGAGCCATAGAGTTGGGAGGACGACTACATATTCCCCTTAATTTCTGCTAGGAAACGCGCGTAGGAAATGATAAAAGTATTGAATTTAGAAAAAACTAAACATAAGTTATTTTTGTTTGTCGGCATGACAAAGCGGAATTACAGATATTCACTGATATATGAAAGTAAAAAGATTTAAACTACAGAGTAAAGTTTGGTTGTGGTTGTTCGACGACAGATGAGGATAACGAAATTGAAGGATGAAAGGTATGGTTATGGATCAGAATGCATCTATAATAGATGTGCTATGAAGCTTTTTATGCAACTTCATTTACATAACAATTTGAAATATTTCGAATATTATAGAGAGTATATATTTAAACATATATTTTTCTAGAAACCAATAAATAATTATATATATATATATATATATATATATATATATATATATATATATATATATATATATATATATAATTATTATTTCATGTATATACACATAATATCATGAGGTAATATTGCATGTTGTATCCACGTGTATTACTTGTGATATATATATATATATATATATATATATATATATATATATATTATATTTGTATGAAAAATCATGTAAAAATGTATGAATGCTCATTTATGTTTTATTTCGTTCTTATTTATATACGTATAGGTGATGTAATGTAGTGTGTATACATTTCCACTATTTATTTAAACAGTGCTCAATAGCTGGGTAGAGCTTAACAGTAGTGGTTGTAGTAGTACTAGTAATATATATACATATGTATTGTCGAAATTTTCGTGGGCGTTAACGAAAACCGCTCTAAACAAAAGCTATGTTACCTAGAAGAATTATCACAAAAAAATTATAACAAGAGAGAAGGAATGGACGAGTACAAGATGTTCATAAAAGTTAAAATAAAGTTTTATTTACAAAAAAAAGGTAGCTTGGACTGCTTTTTTTCCAGAGCTGGAATAAATAAATTATTCCTAGATAACGTACAAAAAAAATAAAAATCAAAAAAATTACAACATCAGGATTTCTTAACATTAAAGTTATATACAACAAAAATAGACACAATCTTAAAAAGAGAGGCAGATAATAAAACCTTACTTTTCGTTCGCAAAATAAGTAATCCTTTTTTTTCTTCACAAATAAAACACAATCTAAGACTATAAAGGCAGTATTCTTACAAAATCAATCAAATAGTCTCTTTTTTCTTTACACCAAAGTTCCAATCAAAAGTAATAAAATTGACAAACCGTGCTGAATGCCGACATAATTTCCATGGTAAAATAACCTTTTTTTAATTTTATCAAACGTCTGTCACAAAGTTCCTTTTTTCTTTCCTTTTCTTCTATAATTTTCTTATAGCAAACCCAACGTAAGAAATACGTCACTAGAACAGTCCAAATTTCAAATAAACATACTACTTGATTTTTTCACAGTTTGTCCCAAATAGCTTCACACGCGATCATGTGAGGATCCAATTTTCAAAGTTATCTCTTTCAAATCGATCTGTGTTGCAAGGACGATCACACTTTACGATTCTTAATCTCTGATTTAGAATCTTCTCAACAGCAAAGTATTCCAGTTCCCGGGAGCTAAGCTCTTCAACATAGGCAATTTCGTGCCCGGAGATATTTTTATCTCGTTCAAATTCTCCATAATTCTTCATTCCAAGTCTCTGACCTGAAACATCTTCAAAGGGAAATATTCGTTGACCGAAGGAAGAATATTTCATACATAAAAGGCAATTCTTGCCAAGAGATACTCTATTTCTTAAATTTCTTCAAGTAGAAATTCTTCTCAAAATTTAACGTCCCAACTATGGACGGAGAAACAGTTTTAACAGGTGTCGACTCCGGCGCCCAAGTCTGTTCTGGTTAAACTTCGCGCCGATATCAAATCGAGACAGAACCAATGCATCATTTCTAAAAATAGAAACCACGTGACACAAAATGGCGTCAACCTAACCCAACTCCTACGCAAAATAATCCATGTGACCTTCAACCTGGCACGTAAGCAAAAACCGACAGCCTTCACCCTCAAACGGTTTCAAACAAAGGGAAGCAACCCATGACTTACATGAAAACATACCGAAATTTCCACACTCTCCCGACGAAGAAGAAAGAAAAAAAATGCATAATGTTATATACATGTCTCATGTACACATCAATACCACAAGTAGTCATTATCCCGTTCACTCACCTTCTTGCGAGTTCGAATGGGTTCAGAATTGGAAGTCGAGGCATGATCTCCATCAGCAACATCCGACTGGACCACATCAGGATCCTCGGAACCACAAGGCTCTTCGGGAACCTCCGAGGTCTGATGGGAATGAGTAACCGACAACTCCATCGGAAAAAGGTGTCTCAAAGAATGTTCCTGAGAGGAACCATCTGCCTTCTTAATCAGGGCAGATCTAATATGAGAATCATCACCTGGAGTCAAACCTATCACTCTACCCAAGGACCAATATGGGCGAGATTTGGCTGGGTTCTTAACAAGAACCACATCGCCTACAGCGATGACATCACTAAAATCAGACTGATATAGATCGCCACTCAGCTCTCTCAAGCCGAGCAGGTATTCCTCATACCATAAAACTTTAAACCTCTGTAAGAGAAGATCCCTCTGTTTTAACTTCTCCAAAAGGTCACTCCTAGAAGGAGGAGAATTCTTAAGAAAACATTCTTCAGAATTTATAAAAATTGAATTATTACAATGCGGGCGAATAAACGCGTTTGGAGATATAATATCCAAACCATCATCTCCAGAACATCTATAAGTTAGAGGACGTGAGTTAATAGCATTCTGTATATCAGACAACACAGAAAGAAGTTCGAAATAACCCAACTTCTGTCGTCTCACTAACTTGTAAAGACAAACCTTCACCGTCTTAACAAGACGCTCCGAAACACTGCCGAACCAAGCAGAATATAAAGGTTTGTCAGGTGCTTGATGTCAAATGTACTAAATTTTTCCTCGAACTCGTCAGAGACAAGCACTTGCTTAATCAAACTGCATCCAACAACGAATGATCTAGCATTATCTGAGTATATATGGGAAGGCACCCCATAAATGTTAAAAAATCTAACCAATAATAGTATCACTGAGTGAGTAGACATGTCACTCACTAACTCCAAATGGACCGCCCTCACATTGAAGCATGTAAAAAGCAAGATGTACATCTTTTGCGGTCCCCTTTCATCCTCAACCCACAAGTGACCAGTAAAGTCTATACCTGTATGGTTGAAGGGCTTCACAAAATTAACTTTGTGTTTAGGTAAATTGGTAACCTTGGGGTATTTGAAAGATACGGCATTGTATCTTTTACACAGAGCACAGGCAAAAATAACCGACTTCACCGCCTGCCTGGATTTATGTATCCAGAAACCTCACAAACTGAGTTTGCTGAAGGTAGCTGATATACCCAAATGTTTACACTTGAAATGACAGTCCATAATAATCAAATCAGTTATACGACTGTCTCGAGGTAACAAAATCGGATGTAAAATTTCCGGAGGGTAAAGGCTGGATTTACCAATCCTTCCCCCAGACCTTATCAAACTTTTATCATCCAGGTAAAGATCCAACTTCGCCACCAACGGAGGAATCTCACGGTTGGAGGGGTTCAACAAAAAGGACTTTTCCCTGGAAAGAAGCAAGGACTACTCCAACTTAATCAAATAAATTTTGGCCACTAGGCCTGGTTCTTTCATGGATTTCCGCAATTTCAATACAAACTTAAACGTGTAGGACAAAACTCTCATGAGTTTTCCCAAGGAAGAAAATCTCTTAAAATCCACTACCGGTGACAATTCCTGAATCACAGGAGACACAGAGATGGCATTAGTCAGCACCAACCTCTGACTGTCAGAACTCAAACAGTTCAAATCATACACTGGCCAGGTAAAATTCTCACCGACCAGCCACTGCGGCCCCGATAACCAAAAGGGCAATAGAGATTTGAATTTCTCCAAGGAAATACCCCTGGTGATCAGGTCGGCAGGGTTGTCAGAAGTGTTCACATACTTGAACATTACTTCCAAACCTTGTTCACACAATTTATCCACTCCCACTCGAATATCTTTTAACCTATTTCGGACAAATACACTCTTTGTCACAACTGTCTCGGACAGAATCCAGGACAACACGACCTGTGCGTCCACCGCAACCACTATTTTCATGACCACATCCTTTTGAAACACCTTCAAAAGATTAGGGATACATTTCATCGCCAAAAAGACGGACAACAACTCAAGTGACGGCAAAGTTCTCTTTGTCAAAGGAGCCACTTTAGCCTTGGAAAATATTAATTTAGCAGCCCCATACTGGAAAATGTAAGCCGCAAAGCCAAAGGCTTGTTGTGAAGCATCACAAAAGATCATTAACGTGGCAGGCGCAGAGGAATCAACAGCACATCTGGAGACCCTCACACCATGCAGATTCATCAACTCAGGAAACAACTTGTTCCAAGTGAGCTGCAAAGTCTCCGGTATCTTCTGATCCCATGACACCTGAGTTTTCCATATCTCACTGAGTATTACCCTTCCCTTGATAGTTATAGGTAAAACAAGCCCCAAAGGGTCGAATATTGAAGAGTTCTGCGATAGGATGCCCCTTTTTGTATCAGCCGGCACATCTAAGTACCCGGCCGCCACATGCAAATTATCCTGCACAGGATCATACGCATAACCCAACACCCTCTCCAAAGGAGAATCATGGGTGACGAAACTTTTGTCAGCTTTCATTCGAGTGGTCAAAACATCATTATTGGAATTACAGGACCTTAATGAAAAATTACCATCCTGCATGATACTCCTTGCATTCAGGTATAGGTCCAACAAAGTTTTCTGTGAATTGTGAGTTTTTATAAGATTATCCACATAAAAATTTTCCATAAGCATATCCCTACATAAACTATGAGGGTATTTTTCAACATGATGTCTAATGACGAAGTTGAGAATAAATGGGCTGGCCACAAACCCAAAAATCAATGTTTTGTAACGATAACATACCAGTTTATCATTCAATTTTACAAAAAAGCAAAACCGATTCTTATCTCTTTCGGTTTCCAACCGAATCATGAGAAAGGCTTTACGGACGTCTGCCAACAGGACATGATCCATTCGAAACTTCAACAGTAATTCCAACATATCCGTGAAAAGGTTAATTCCCGGATAGACACACTCATTTAGAGAGGGATGTCCACCTATTCGCAACGAACAGTTGAACACCGGCCTTATCTTTGTGGTACTCTGACCATTAGCCTTAATAACCGGACGGTGAGGAATCCAAGAATAATGAGTGAAATCCTCTGGATTCACTTCCACTCTCTCAATAATGTTCTCCCTTTCCTGCTCTAAGAAAACCTGGCAGTAGTCCTCATACAGACCCTGCCTCGTTAAACGAGTGACAACCTTATCAAGTACGTTCAACGACACCTGATGGGTGGAAGGAACAGAAGGCAACTTTTCCTCATTCCATGGCAAACTAACATAGTAGCAACTGTCTCGGTACGAGATCGAATTGCGAAATGAATCAATTTTATTCCTGTCATAATCACTTACAGAGTTCTCAGTAACTCCTAACGTTTCCAAACTAAAGAGCTTGTCCACGGCTCTTTCCACAGAAGAATCAATAAAACTATCGAAAGGGTCGAAGTATTCAGACTTCGGCTCAAGCACAAAATAAACATGTGTCATAAGACACTGTGAGTGTTCGGACACAACTTGGCTGTAATTCGCGCCAACAACGAAGGTATCCGTTTTCTTCATAACAGAACTCACAAAATTGGACATATCTCCAAAAGGCACAATTCCTTGAGGAAACTCAAAAACCGACCCATTCATGAAGGGAGACAACTTCATGGGTCCCAAATACATCAGTAGGTCAACACCTACCAAACCATGTACAGTAATACAATCATTTTTAACATTTGAAAAGTCGGCAGCCAATTTCCCCCCACCCGCAATAATACCTTCAATAGCAGTAGACAGACCCCTGACGTGAAACTGAAGGTCCAAGCCTTCGTCCACCAAAAAGGGTATAACACACTCAGAGTTCGGCACTTTGACCCGCAACTCGAGTTCATATAGGCTCCTTCTGGCCGTTCCGAGAAAAGTTTTAATAAAGAAGTCCCTTCTCTTTACAGGCATAGAACGGCAATTCAATAGGTCCAGAACTCAATTAGACAAATAGGAGCGCTGGCTTCCTGAATCCAACAGACAATTAAAAGATTTTACAACTCCATTATTGACCACGTCAATTTTAATTATTGGCAGGAGAAGATTCACTTCTCCCACCTGAAGACAGGGGTTAGTATCCAGCCGAGACTTGTCAAAGTCAGGGCACAACGCACCTGCATGCTCGCAACTTTTACATTTCCAACAGGGGAGGAGAGGACCACTTTTACCGGGGCAAGCCTCGGCGTTATGGAACGGACTAGTACAACGGGTGCACAACTTAGCCAATTGGCATCGTTGTACCCGATCCCTTAGAGAGGGATACTTCCTGCAATAGTACGCAATATGGCTGTCACTACTGCAAAGGAAGCACTTATGTCGACTGGGTTATGTTTTTACAAAAAAGTTCTCCAAAGTGGAGGGCTTCTTAACAGCACTAGCGGGCCTGAATCTAAAGGAACCAGACGAACGCGGTTTGGCGACGGGCTTTACAGTTTTAACCATCCTGGTTTGACGATGTCCAACGTGCGCAACACCTCAGAATAATTATCTAAGATATTTCCCAGAGATGGGTAATTACAATTGACGGTATGAATCAGTTCCCGTCTCACAGAAAGAGGAAGTTTTTCAAAAATAATGCTACTTAGCAACAGATTGCCGGGGTCCTCCTCCTCTAGAAAATCCATACCAAAGGAGTTTTTCAGCACGTATATTTGAGCTTTCACCTTAGTTAGAAAGCTCTTCACCGAGTCAGTATCAGAATCCCACAGAGGTTTAGCACTATGGAGATCCCTAAAAATAGAGTTTACAATAAACCTTTTATCTAAAAATTCTCTATCTAGGATCTCTATCGCTGCCTCAAAGTTGGCATCCGAAATGGAAAGATGTCCCACTATTCGGTGGGCATAGCCCCTGAGGTGATTTTGCAGAATGATTAACCTCGTGGACTCACTAGGTATATTTGACACGCAATTTTCGAACTCCTTAAAGAAGTTGAGATACGCTAATTTGTCGCGTTCCAAACTCATGGGGTCGAAAATAGGACAGGTAAGTTTGGGTGTCACACTACAAAGTGACGCTTTAGACTTCTCCCCTTCCCTATTGGGTGGGGAGCCCTCTTCCCTCCACATGCTCTCCAATTCGCTGAAACGTCGATCCACATGGATACGATATAACGTTTCGCTCCGACAGTTCTCAGACATCTCTTCACGAGACTCACTCTCAATATAGGCACTTGTGATCTGCTCATTGAGTGAATCAATGGACGCAAAGAGTTCCTTAACCCTAACCTTCTGGGAAGAAACAAATTCCCGGTTCTCCCCCTCGCCACCCCCAAGAACATCAATAATAGTATCAACTTTGATTTTTACACTATCTCGCTTTTCTACAAAGAGATTAACAGTGGGGGTAGACGCCATTATGGCGAAAATACAATATGGCGATCAGGTGTGGGCTAAAATAAAAGAGGCGTCAAACGTCTTCTTAATGGCGGGAAAATGACAACGTAAAATTATCTAAGTAAGATTCCTACAAAAAAATGGGAAAAGGCTGTACCATAGTTAACCAAATTGGTTCAAATGTAAGTCTAACAATTCCACTGGTCAGTCAAAGCAAAAATTCAAGGGAAAAATAATTACACAAAAATCATTTAATATCTAACATTCACCAGTTTCCAAAAATGGCGACGCGGGAGATTTACAAAAATGACTCCACGTGGCGAACAAAAATGGCGTTCAGACTTCAAAACATGCAATTTTCACATAAAATACATAAAAAGGAAAAGAAAAAAAACAGTCAGCTTAAAACAGTATTAAAACCTGAACATCTCGTATTTGACTATGTTTAATTGTAGTCAAAGGAAACCAAGGCCGCCGAATTCCGGGCATCACGTCTAATACACGCAATTAGGCGCCAAAAGCAGAAAAGAGATTATCACTGGAAGTAAGTTCCCTCCAGTGACTTGGGTACCAAAAAACAGCAATAGAAGAACATTAATTTAAATCTAAACTAGTGGCAAATCTTCGAGCATTTCTTCCAATACGCGAATTCTGGAACAAAAAAAGAAGAATGCTTTTAATAGAAGAAAAATAGATATCATTCCAGCATATCGCTTGAAGTTTGTCCACCCAAGAGAAAATGGAAAAAAAAAGCAGAATGTCGGATTTTTCGTGGGCGTTAACGAAAACCGCTCTAAACAAAAGTCATGTTACCTAGGAAAATTATCACAAAAAAATTATAACAAGAGAGAAAGAATGGACGAGTACAAGATGTTCATAAAAGTTAAAATAAAGTTTTATTTACAAAAAAAAGGTAGCTTGGACTGCTTTTTTTCCAGAGCTGGAATAAATAAATTATTCCTAGATAACGTACAAAAAAAATAAAAATCAAAAAAATTACAACATCAGGATTTCTTAACATTAAAGTTATATACAACAAAAATAGACACAATCTTAAAAAGAGAGGCAGATAATAAAACCTTACTTTTCGTTCGCAAAATAAGTAATCCTTTTTTTTCTTCACAAATAAAACACAATCTAAGACTATAAAGGCAGTATTCTTACAAAATCAATCAAATAGTCTCTTTTTTCTTTACACCAAAGTTCCAATCAAAAGTAATAAAATTGACAAACCGTGCTGAATGCCGACATAATTTCCATGGTAAAATAACCTTTTTTTTATTTTATCAAACGTCTGTCACAAAGTTCCTTTTTTCTTTCCTTTTCTTCTATAATTTTCTTATAGCAAACCCAACGTAAGAAATACGTCACTAGAACAGTCCAAATTTCAAATAAACATACTACTTGATTTTTTCACAGTTTGTCCCAAATAGCTTCACACGCGATCATGTGAGGATCCAATTTTCAAAGTTATCTCTTTCAAATCGATCTGTGTTGCAAGGACGATCACACTTTACGATTCTTAATCTCTGATTTAGAATCTTCTCAACAGCAATGTATTCCAGTTCCCGGGAGCTAAGCTCTTCAACATAGGCAATTTCGTGCCCGGAGATATTTTTATCTCGTTCAAATTCTCCATAATTCTTCATTCCAAGTCTCTGACCTGAAACATCTTCAAAGGGAAATATTCGTTGACTGAAGGAAGAATATTTCATACATAAAAGGCAATTCTTGCCAAGAGATACTCTATTTCTTAAATTTCTTCAAGTAGAAATTCTTCTCAAAATTTAACGTTCCAACTATGGACGGAGAAACAGTTTTAACAGGTGTCGACTCCGGCGCCCAAGTCTGTTCTGGTTAAACTTCGCGCCGATATCAAATCGAGACAGAACCAATGCATCATTTCTAAAAATAGAAACCACGTGACACACAATGGTGTCAACCTAACCCAACTCCTACGCAAAATAATCCATGTGACCTTCAACCTGGCACGTAAGCAAAAACCGACAGCCTTCACCCTCAAACGGTTTCAAACAAAGGGAAGCAACCCATGACTTACTAGAAAACATACCGAAATTTCCACAATATATATATATATATATATATATATATATATATATATATATATACATAACAAGTAAGCTACACCGCAACGGCCATGTCGAAGTCTTGCAATTTCTTGAGGGGATAAAATATGGTTGCCTTTGTGCAGCTTACTTGCTATAGACATATTTTCTATAATACTATATATATATATATATATATATATATATATATATATATATATATATATATATATATTTACATTAAATTTGAATGCTTATAAAGGCCCAATAACTACTTATAGATAAGGGTTAAAAATTTTGACTCGAGGATATGGGTTAAAGGGGTTGACTGCTGGATAGTGAGCCAACATCGCGTTCACCAGCACGATGGGGGTAGAAGGGCATACATTGATTATTTACGGGGACTGTTTAACAAGGACTTGTTTATATTAGACTTGAAGACGACCACATTGAAGTCGGCAGGGAAGTAGGTTCGCGGCACTATGTTCCACAGGCTTGCAGATCTAAGGAAGAAGCTATACCCATAGAAGTTTCGTTTCTTCTTGGGCACGCAGAGGGAGAATGAGAAATCATTGACAGTTTTAGTAGCTAGCTTTTTGTGAATGTTTTACAAGGAGGGACCATAGATTTTAGCTCAGTCGAGCACCTAGGATGAAAATAATGGTAGAGCAAAGAAAGACTAGCAACATCTTTTCTGTGAGAGAGTGTCTGTAAAGAAGAGAAGAGGACACCCCCACTGAATTTCGGTTTAGGACTCTGTCAAGGCGGAAAGGGTGATCTGAGCCGTACCTCCCCATATATGGCAACATAACTCTATCTTAGGACGTATTTGACTCTAGAACACGTAGAAGATGCCGTCGGGCGTTAGATACCTTCTGAAGCAGTAGAATGATCGAACCATTTTTCAAACGATCTTAGCAACAGAATTGATGTAAGTCTTCCATTTCAAGTCTGAAGAGAAAGTCAGTTCCATGAGCTTATCCAAGCAGTGGGCTTCCTCAAGAGGAGGACCGTTCATTCCAACTGGGATAAAGTGGGGATTAGAGCGGTAAATATATATATATATATATATATATATATATATATATATATATATATATATATATAGATAGAGAGAGAGAGAGATAGAGATAGAGAGAGAGAGAGAGAGAGAGATAGAGATAAAGATAGAGACAGACAGACAGACAGACAGAGAGAGTGAGAGAGATAGTTGTTTTTTGTCTGTCCATATGAGTTAATCTATGTGAAACTACAGTGTTTATATAATCGTGCTCAATAACAAGTAGAGCTATATTTTAGTACATGAGCTAAAATGTTTGCATACAGATTTCATACAATATATAGATTGTTATTAAGCAGTATTAAATACAAACTGTTATTTCATAGAATACATTTCTATGAACAAAGAAACAACCCATGAACTCTACATAACGCTTCATAAATTTTGAGCACTTTAATACTTGTCTTATTACCACCACACATTGAAAAAAAACTAACTTTGAAAAATCTCCGAAGAATATTTATTACTAAAAACAAAAAGGATAACCTTCTAAAATTTGTTATGAATACTAAACAACTAATTAGGCAGATCCGATGGAAAACATGTTTTCTGCGAGGACAAGAACCAACGGACACAATGAACAGCTATAGTTTTACCAACTTTAAATCAGCAGACAACATATAAACTTAATAATTTAATTTTTGACGTCTGCAAACGAGACTGCCCAAACCCTAATCCTGCCCAAACCCTAACCCCTAACCCCTAACCCCGCCCTTATCCTGCCCTACCCTAACAAAAACCTAACCCTAATTCCTAACCCTGTCCAAACTCTAACCACAAACCCTAATGAAAGAAACAATAATAATCAGTAAAAACAAACAAAAAAAAAACAAATAATTTTCGTAAATTAAAAAAAACACGCTTACTTGATTAAGTTTTTATTTCAAACACTTGTTTGAATCACTTATTTTTTCGTTAAGAAATTAAAATTTATTTCATACAACATTTTTTGCTGTAATATTTTGCTTGTTTTTTCCCGCTTATAAATCCTTCCCTGTTTGGGCTTTTTTGGGCGCAGGTATATCAACGGATTTTTCATTCGGTACTGTCCGGCATTTTACGTAAACATCCGGAATGTACCGACGCCGAGGCACCTTTAGTGCGGGTCCTAATATAAAAAAGCACCAGAATTTCAACTAAAGCTAAATGTCATCGAATACGAAAAATAATACATAATGAAATGAATAAAATGGAACTAAAAGTATAAATGACCCGTAATATGAAGAAAGTAGATTCCATAAAATCTACACTGAAGCTGGTAACACGTGAATACAAGTCATACGCGAAAGAAAATTTCAATCCTATATATGTAAACCCGCAATGACACCATTCATATCACAGACTCCATTGAAAATAGAATTAGCAATAATTCCTCTGACAAAACAACCTTTAATAGCCATAACATATTTATAATACGATCCTGAAAAATAGTGGATATAAAAATGCTGACATTAAGTCTAAAACAACACGAACCATTACAAATGGAACCAAAGAATCGTAGCCGAAAAGTCATTTGCTTTACACCCTCTTTAAATCAAATGCTAAACACTAAAATAGGAAATAAATAGTTGAACCTAATCAACCGATACTGCCCAGCAGTTATCACGTAATATAAAATATTTAATGAAAATACATTAAAACTAAACTATTGCTGTAGTGAAAACAACTCATAACAAACACAACGCAAAACTATAAAAAAGAAAGCAATGAGAAAAAGAGTAGAATCATAAATAATTTCAATTGTCGTAGAACTAATGTGTGTACCTCACAAAATAATCGCATATTGATCTCAGTCGTATAGCAACAACAGGTACTATAGAAACCGTCGAAAAGTTCTACATAGAGAGTAACAATGAACGATACAAGGACCCCATTTCATTATCACAGCACTTCTGGAAATTCATTAAGGGTAATACGTAAGCTACACAGAGGCGTCCATGTTTCATTCCCGCATGAAATAATCAGCATTTAGCCTAATAATTTATTTCGGGAATAAAACATACAGGCTTTCTTCTCTTTTTGTTCTTGTTTATTTTTTCTTGTACTTCTTTTTGATGTTCTTCTTCTTGTTCTTCTTTTTGTTCTTTTTAGTGTTCTTGTTCTTCTCCCTCCTCTTTGTCTTGCTTTTCTTCTTCTTCTTCTTCTTCTTCTTCTTCTTCTTCTTCTTCTTCTTTTTCTTTTTTGCGTTCGTTGTTGTTGTTGTTGTTCTTCTTCTTCTTCTTCTTCTTCTTCTTTTTGTGTTCGTTGTTGTTGTTCTTCTTCTTTTTCCTCTTCTAAGAATCTAATCTTCCTGTAGATGTGCAAACCGGGAAAAGTAGATCGTTATTGCGCATGTCAGGAAGAATAAATTCGTTCTTTGCGTTCAAGTTATTCATACATGTGGAAGCGAAGCATCGATTTCGACGTGGACAGTAAAACCTTCGCATGCATTTTCCTTGAATGTAAAGGAAAGCGTTGTGTTTTTGTTTGCTTATTTGTCGTATCCCATCCATAATGCACAAGTTTTATTTCGACTGCGCCCCCCCCCCTCCATACCGAGACGTGAATGATTTCAAAAATGCACAAAGGAAACACGCAAGCAGCCAGAGAGTTGTCTCCCCTTTGCGAATACAACCTGTGATTTCCACGTCGTGATTCTTCGCTGTTTCGTGCGAACGGCGAAGTGGAAGGTTACGGAGGGAAAGCATCAGTGTCAGTTATGCGTCAAGTCCATGTGAGCCTGCACAACTCGTGTATGAACGAAAGAGCAATTCTCATGCAATGTTAATGATTGGCCCCTGCGAACGAATCAAAACCTCACGGCGCATATAACAAGTTTCTAAGAAAGAAAGAGAAAGCAAGGCTGAGAGAGAGAGAGAGAGAGAGAGAGAGAGAGAGAGAGAGAGAGAGAGAGAGAGATGAGGGGCTAGAGAAAAAAGGCCCTCAGAAACTAAAATAAAAATGGGGAATAAAAATATGGAGAAATAAAAAAAAAACAATTTCTTGTATAAAAGAAACGGAAAAATTAGCCTAACACTAAATACATAACTAAAGTAAAACAAATTTAAAAATAAAACGGCACTCAGCAGAGTGTATACACACGATACGGTAACATAATAAAAATGAAATTAGCGATAATTCCAATCCAAAATTCAAAGAGAAAGAGAGGGAGGGAGGGAGGGAGAGAGGGAGGGAAAGAGAGGTGGGATAGGAGAGAGGAGGGGGTACTAAAGAAAGGTTGGACAAAGATAAATAAAAATGAGGGGCAGAAATGAGCCTCTACCACCCCCTTTCGGTTCAGAAGCACCCTCGCTTCAGTGGAAAACACTCAACTGCATGAGAAGGGAATGGGACAATCAAAAGTTGTTATGAGTAGATGAGGCTACAAAACTGATACAACCATCTGCGAATGTGGAGAGGAGGACCATACGGCGGTGCAACATTGCTTTATCTGCCCTCTACATCCCAACCGCTGCAGCTTGAAAGATCTTCTATGGTACAACACTAATAAAAAAGACGGCGTAAAAGGTTGGAAACTTTTGTATGACCACAATACACGTACAGTAGAAGAGGCTTCAGGATGTTTTTGTTTGGTCTCTGGGGGCCATCATCTTAGGCGTTATCTACTATGGGGAGGGTTGATTTATTGTCGCTTGCCTTAGGCGCCTCTACCGGGAATGTCGACGAACCAGATCCAGGCTATTTCTATAATCTTCCAGAGTATACCTAAAATAGGAGTTGGATTAACCACGTTAAACAACTGACCTTGTATCAAACCTAGGCTAATTTATGGGAGGAAGGGTAAGTATCAGTTTATAACTTTGTAGATGGAAAACAATTTATAATTAGGGATTGCATCTGTTTAAAAATGGATCGCAACCTCAGGGCCCAGACGCAGAATAAGGCAAAAACGAAACACGCAAGTAGCTAGAGAGTTATATAGCCTTCAAAATACAACCTGTGATGTCCACATAATGATTTTTTGCTATTTCATGCGAACAAATAAAAATCGGTTATTAATACTTTATGGTGCGCCAGCATTTTCGTCCAATCTAGAGATCCCACCTGTTTGAAAAAATAGAGACAGTGTCATCATTGCAGGGAACTGGACGCTTCATAATGCCTTTCTTTTTTAGGTGCGTCGACATCTTTGTACAATATTCTGCAATACGGCCACAACGAATTAAATTAATTTTATTGAAACCTGCATAATTATTTTTTTAGACAAAATTATCATTTTTTAAATATTTTGTTTCGTAACACTTGTTTCCGGATATCTCTTCTTTTAAAGCGACGTCGATCTCAATCTATTACTTGTTTATGCTTTGAAATGCATAGCGTGAAATGAACGGTGTAATCCGTCCCATTTATCTGGAAGATCACTTGGGTGATAGATTTTTTTAAACGCATATTTAAATGACAGAAAAAAGGACGAAATGTTTAAACAGAAAATGTCTCAGTATAGAAATAGAGTAAATAATATTTGCTCTATGGCATCATATTTATTTGTAGTTGTATATTTTCATCACTGTAACGTTACACCTGTCAACTTCTCCTCTTCTGTTTTCTGACATCACTTCCCGTGAACCCACGTCGACCTTATAATGATCTGATAACATGTCTAAACCAATTCTTTTTTCTGATAATATGCCAATTTTCTGATAACATGTCAAAACCAATTCCCTTTCCTGATAACATGTCCATACCAATTCCCTTTTCTGATAACATGTCCAAACCAATTCAATTTCATTGTTTTTTCTTCTACTGAAAAAACAACTCACAAATAATGTCTATACTCTTATGAGGATTGTATAACTGTTTTGTAACCTTCCCTCGACTGCCCCGCTGGTTGTCGCTAATGTTTCATATTTAGTTGTCGTCAGTTATTCATGTAGCACATATTCTCTAACCCCAGTACTGTTTGTAGATTATGGAAGTCAGCGAGTTGTCGAACAATATGTCGGTATGTATTACATTCCACACTATTCAAAGAAGAAAGCCAATAAACCTTCGTAGTTTTCGTTAGACGTTTAATATGGTCATTTTTAGCGTTACAGCAAAGCTTATTTTCGAATATGTGGTTGATTTGTTACGACATGAGGATTTAGAAAGTAATTTTTTATTATAAAAATTAAAAAATATTTTTAGAAAATATTTTTAGGTGTTATGTTTTTTGTTGTGTTTTATTTTAAACCACAGTAAACCACAGTAAATTTACACCCGTAAGAAATGGGGGGATTTAGAATTTCCACGTAACTTTATTTCTGATCTAAAACTTATAAAATTTTCCGCTCATGTGGAAAGTTCCGCTTTTAATACACTCACGGCCAAATACTTGTTAAACAACAAAAAAGAGCGGTTACTCTTTTCTTCGTCACATATGTTTTGTTCAGTTAGATGTTTGTAAATGGAGCTGTGATGGGAAAATAGGTGACATGATTGGCGGCGGGATTGAGTCATATCGGACGTCGGGTTATTTCGTATAAATAAGTTGGCTGTTTTATATTTTTCATATTTATACAAATTATTTATTTAAAAATAATATGTTACATATTTCAAAGGCGTAGGCCCCTGAAATATGTAACATATAATTTTTAAATAAATAATTTGTATTTGGCTCTCACTTTTTTTGACTTTATTGATTTCTATTGAACATAACCTGACGCACTATATATATATATATATATATATATATATATATATATATATATATATATATATATATATATATATAAGTACTGTGTGGTAGGGCAGGAAAAATCCAGCAGAGTGCTCGATTAATAAAGAAATCCGAGATTTCGAAGGATTAAAAGCGTAAATATTTATTTATAAAATACAGAAATTCAATGTAACATCAGTACCGTCGGTTTCAAAGCGGGAGGTTGTTCCGATTATCGTCAGCTGATAAACATATTCAGGAATGGTGGAACTTATTCGGTCACGTCTGAGATCATGTCCTATTTTATATATATATATATATATATATATATATATATATATATATATATATATATATATATATATATATATATACATACATATATATACATACTAAGTTATGAAAATATATTTATGGCAATTAAGCTACACAGAGGCTCCCGCGTTTCATCCTCGGGGAGAATCTTCAGACTAAAAGATTTTAGCCTGATGATTCCCACCGGCGATGAAACACGGGAGCTTCTGCGAAGCTTAATTGCTATAAATATATTTTTATAACTTAATACCTAGCTCTACTTAAGTATCAAAATTATATCTCCTTATAAAATTTCATGTGGATACATTAAATATATATATATATATATATATATATATATAAAATTACATAAACACCCGTAAAGTTAACGTTAATTAACCAATGTTTCGATGATATTACATCTCTTCAAAGACTGAATGAAAATTAAAAAAAAACAAAAAAACTCGTTGAAACTTCCTATCATCAAAACATTCGTTAATTAACGTTGACTGTACCTGTGTTTATTTAATTTTATACTTGCTCTACTCGTTCTTGATCACTTTTGAGAATATTGATTTTATGTTAATTTTATCAATACATTTGAACTTGAGTAATTATCTATATATATATATATATATAATTATTTTAAAATTATATTTTCAAATTAACGCATCTACACCCCAATACGAAAGTCATATTTCAGTAGTCCGAGCGTGTACCAATGTGCCCACCACGCATTGGCGTAGAAATGGGAGAGTAAATCAACGTTTAAATTACAAATTCAGCGTCCATATAAGCAAGTCCTCAAGAGTATTATATATGCGTGGCCTAGAGTATTGTATTACCCTATTAATTACGGCTTGTTGTTAACTTATTTAAATGCTCAATCTAGCGACAGCTTTAAATAATTATTTATAAATAATATTTTAAAATTAACCCATGAACACATGTGTTTCATGCATGACCTGTAGACCTCTTCAAAATTGACCTTTTTCTTCAAACATATGGGAACTGCTATTATTCCCATTCTCCAAGGTCTAACTTAGCTAAATATACCAGTTATTGTGATCTTGGACCTTGGCTATGCCTGCCTCAAGAGCCATGTAATTTTATTGTTGACGTTTTTCAAAAACGCTGCAAAATATGGGATATTATGTCCTTATTTTCATTGTAGCTTTGCAGAGGTTGATGCTATAGCATTGAAAGTGGTACCAAATGAAAGCTAATAACATTTTCTTGCATATGGTAGTAAGCACAATAAAACACATGAACACCTGTGTAAACTTTAACTAATTATAATGCACAAACAGCTGGGACACTGCAAAAATCAGTTTGGTAGTATGATAGCACTGCACTGACACATATATTGCATAAGAAACTGTCAGATAGGATGTTACTAATACATGTATTATCACTTGTTCAATGTGGCTTTTTTGAAACTGTCAAATTTTTTCCTGTGGTACTCCACAACTTGTAGTAAGCAGCTTCTTTGCTCTGGGTCACTTGTGATCTGAGTTGCAAAGTCACTCATTAGTTTCACACCTCTCTCAGCCACATCATTGGTCACTTTCACTGACCTCACACACTGCTGTGCATTCCTGTAGCTGTCATTGTCTTCCCAGGTGTCAGCAGGAGTAGTGAGCCAGTCACATTTCACTCGAAGAGCATCAAACAGAAAGTGAGACTCTGGCCCTACCAGGTCTGTGAGAACTGTAGCTGCATTGATGACAGGAAACACTGGCTTGCCTTTCCTGTAACTCTCAGGTTTCTCTGTTTCTGACAGCTTGACTGCGAGCTTCTCTTTTGCAGACTTGGTCATGCTGGCATGTGAACTGAACAAGGTGAATGGCACTAGTTCCTGGGTCAGATACCAGCGGTGGTTGTTCAATTTCTTGAGAACAGAGGTTGCCAGTGCATAGTCATACTGCTTGTATTGCAGCATGTTCTTCATAAGCTGGAGGTCATGGATAGGTGCATCAGCTGCAGATGTGGTGGTCACCCAGTGGCTGGTGTAGAATAAGGTCAGGAACTTGTTCATCCTCTCCAGCTTGAAGATAGTGTCCGTGTTGTATTTTAGTTCCTTGGAAAACATGAGCATCTTCATACAGTAAATGTTCCTGGCCATCCAGCGGGCTTGGTGAATGGCACCTGGCTTGGCCCAGTGGATACCTCGAGGAGGTTCCTCACCAAGCAGGATCAGGCACAGCTCTGCCACCTCTCTGTAATCTGCCCTCGGACTTGCTTCCTCAAGGAAATTGCTTAAGACTTCAATTGTGCTTGTCTTCTTCTGTTTCAAGTCTTGTTCAACTAGGCCCAGAACTCTTGGGCAGTCCTTAACCAACTTGTCCCACTTCTCTTTCACATTGCTGAACATTGGGTTGTCAGGACTCTTGACCTTGCTGAACACAGCCTCCCATACACTTCCAATTATTACCTCTGATATGTGATGGCGACAAGCGAAGTAGAATACCTTTTTGCCTAGTTTTTCTTCAATAAGCTTCGCTGCACCCTTGTTGATGCCACTGTTGCTTGCTGTGGTATCAAATACCAAGCCTACAATGTTGTCTGTGAGACCCCATGCTTCTATCAGTTCCAATGTAGCATTACACTGTTGGATTCCTGTGTAACTTTCTATGAAGGGCACACCAAGCAGCTTCCCTTCTTCATACTGTGGAGTACCAGAGACGAGCACTGCAAGACTTTCCAC
This sequence comes from Sepiola atlantica, assembly GCA_963556195.1. Classification (NCBI taxonomy): domain Eukaryota; kingdom Metazoa; phylum Mollusca; class Cephalopoda; order Sepiida; family Sepiolidae; genus Sepiola; species Sepiola atlantica. Next base: position 1,118,537 of record OY744542.1, read on the forward strand.
TGGGTATCTTTCACCAAGAACATTCCGTAGAAGTTTTCCATCCCAGTGTAGTGTGCAGTAATCTGGCGGACTTTCCTTGAAGTTATTCATGTAACTTTGGCACAAGTTATGACGAGTGTTTATCCTATTTCGTCTTGTAGTAGAGGCTGATATAACAAAGTCATCAAGATCTGCGCCTCCTGCCTTCAACACTGCAGACACCATGGCTGTAGTCTGGTTGTCAGAGAGTGACAACCGATCTGCAGTGCTACAAATCTCTTCACTGGTCATAACTGAGTGTGGAAAGTGTAAGGTTATCGTACTTGGTTTTAATGAACAGCTTGGTGTTGTCTCAGTGTATTCTGGACCCTCACTAGTACCAGAGTGTTCTCTGGGTCTTCATCACTTGAAATTTTCCCAACGTCTGCTGCTGCAGCAGTCACTGATGATAACATTCTCTCTTCTCTTTCTTCTCGGAAGCTTTTCTCTCTAGACTTCTTCTCAAACACCTTATCATGACCTGACATGTGTGCCAGGCGAGTTGTCTGTTGGTCCAAGTAGAAATTGACGTCCTCTTCCTTGGTCTCCTTTGTGAGCAGCCTGTTGCTTCTTATCTCCTCCACAACATCCTTTGCTCCAATATCAAATAACTTGTCTAAGTCCTTCAGAAAGTTAGCTCGTTTCTCTTCCTCTGGTTTGTTATTTCTTCCCTTGTTTTTAACAATTTTCCTGTACTTTTCATAGAGGATCATGAAACGGTTGACTGCATTTGGTCTAGTTAGTGTTTTAATCCTTGCCATATTCCAGAATGGCAAAACGACATCCACTGTATCATGGGCTAAAGACCTATTGTCACTGTTAGGATTATCATTCCTCAAATGCAGGAAATACTGGAACACCTGGCGATTAATAGGAAGTTGAGAGCCCCTGATGCTGGAGCTGGGTTGCCCAATGAGATACACATCACTGAATGACCTTGTGGCAGGAGTTGCCACCTTTCTTCTCTTTTCAGTTGGTTCATCCCGTTCACTTGTATCGCTGACCACTTTCCCACAGCATAGTTGTCTTCCAGATGCCATGTTGTCAGCAGTTCACAAATCTTAACAAATCAGCTTTAACTTACAATCTGAAATGAAGAGATAAAACATACTTAGTGATAATAAATTATATACATGCATTAAGAGTAACATTTTTGAGATAAAATTATGTATTATATGATTGCATCCTTTCCAAGCATAAAAATATATATGTTTGTGCATTAAAATTAGTTAAAATTTACACAGGTGTTCATGTGTTTACTACCATATGCAAGAAAATGTTATTAGCTTTCATTTGGTACCACTTTCAATGCTATAGTATCAACCTCTGGAAAGCTACAATGAAAATAAGGACATAATATCCCAAATTTTGCAGCGTTTTTGAAAAACGTCAACAATAAAATTACATGGCTCTTGAGGCAGGCATAGCCAAGGGCCAAGATTACAATAACTGGTATATTTAGCTAAGTTAGACCTTGGAGAATGGGAATAATAGCAGTTCCCATATGTTTGAAGAAAAAGGTCAATTTTGAAGAGGTCTAATGACCTGCCATCATCAGTTTGGGAGAAGAAATTCTTTCCGGTTACATGATCGAACCCCAATATAAAAGTCATATTTGACTCAGTAGTCGGAGCATATACCGATGTATCCACTACGCATAGCTTTAGAAATAGTAGATTTAATTAACGTCTAAATGGCAAATTCAGCGGCCATATCATCAAGCCGTCAAAAGAACTCAACAGGAGGAGCTTCGAGTATTGCATTACGCTGTAAATGACTGTTTGTTGTTACCTTACTTAAAGTGTTGAATCTTACGGAAATTTTGAATATATATATATATATATATATATATATATATATATATATATATGTTTATATATATATATATATATATATATATTATTTTGTTTCCTAGATGTTAATCTAATTAAACTCCTTCAGTGTTTACAAAAAATGCTCAATGACAAGTAAGCTGTTTTTTAGTATAAATTTTTATTCAATCAAACATTATTGGTTACATATGAACAGGCATTTTCCAGCTGCGATCCCTTGAGAGAACCAGACTTTTCGAAAAATAATTTAAGTGTAGGTGAAGTGTATTTGAGGCGTTCAGCACTGTTGGCTTTCGCAAAGTTCGTTTAAAAATCGCGTACTCTATTTCGCAGGCGTTATAGACATACTTGCGCCAAACCGATCGCTCCATACTAAATACATTATTAAAACGTCTTTTTGGTGTGTGTCGTGGGCGTTTTTCATGCTGCAATTCTCCATATAACAGTTTTTAGGGATCCTGAAATATTTAATCTTAACCAGGTTCCCTGCCAGCTCATCTGACTGCATATAACACGCAGTTCTATGCTCGATACTCCAGTTTGCTGTAGACCATTGTTTTCATTATAGCGTGAAAGATTATGTCATCGGTCGATAATTCAGTTTCACCGTGTTAAATGAGGAGCCTTCCGACGCATTAAATATCCGTGCCGTAAGAGGCCCTTTTTACGGGACAATAAACAACCGGCCCTCAGCAAATGACATTTTTCTCTACGACTTTCTAGTGTCAATAGATTGATTGGCGATTGGCCAAATATCCGTGAACAAGGCGATAAACACACTTGACACCATAGAACGTCTCTACTGATTTGTGCAGGAAATGTCTTTAGTTTTAGCTGGGTGGTTTGTCAGGAGGAAAATCAAGACGAAGAACGTAATTTGGTAGAGTTAGCTGAGTCTGGCCGTATCTGACTGTAATAGAATATTAAACAAGAAATATGTTACCATCTTCTATGAATAAGACTAACATCTCCATTACTAAATAGGTATCGGGGTGTCCGAATTTTTACGAAAGTGCTTCGATCACTTTTTTTTACTCCATTTGCCTGAAAATAAATGTCAATATAGGCCACATTATGACCCCCTCCTTCTTACTACGGTGCTTCAAATTCATAATGATTAGTTAATTAGTTTAGGAGTGTATCTTGTACAAGCAAATATAAAAACGTATACACATACTTAATTTATATATTTACATGTATATATTTATACTTATATCACTATATTATATTGTGAAAAAAGCATATTTGAAAACTGTACTTCAGTTTAATGCGTATTCTATTTGTAGAAGTAGTCTAATATATTAATGAAATATGCTATATATTTAAATATTTTTTTATTAATGAAGTTTTACCTGATAAGATTTCGAGTCTTTTTATGCACAACATAAACTGTTTCATGTCATATATATATATATATATGTATATGCGTGAATTTGTGTATGTTTTATTTGTGTATTTTCTTTATGGAAATAGGTCGAGACAAGGCATGGAGCCACATGATGTAAAGAGCTAAAATATATAACTCCAAGGTCAAAAACAAGCAAGCAATAGGTGTTAGATTGATAGATTCCGACCCGGAAAACAACAATTATGTCCCCTTTATCAGAAACATCGTTCATAGAATGTGAGGACTAAAGGACACATTAAGTGAAGCGAGAGTAATTAGGCTGCCGAAAGTAAACCTCAAGTCCACTTTTTACTCTCCAGGTATGATTATGTAATCAAAACTTGAGTGTGTAAGCTTAACAGATATTATTTCATATCCCCAGAAACTTATCTAAATAGGTGATATCTTTATTCTTCAGTAAAAATATTTATTTTAACAGACGTTTCCTCAATTGTCCAGTCAATCAAGGCTTTTAACCAGATCTTTAAACTTCTATAGAAATAATTCATCAGAATAATCTGCTATATATGAAAAAAAAGTATTTACTGAACATTCTTTTAGATGGATTCTTTGCGTAAAACACGCTCATATTTATCTTAAGTACGACGAATAACACACACACATATGTATATATATACCTATATATTGATTTGTTGCATTCCACTGACCAATGAAAAAATGTCAAAATGCTTATATTTAAATAAAATATATATTTAAATATTAGCATTCGCCGAGATAAAAAGAATAAATTAAAAATTATGATTATAGACTGAAGTTTTTTCTTTGATCAGTTGAATGCAACTAATCAATATATATACGCCTTTAAGCCTAAACATACTTTCATTGAGCTTGTAATCAGAAACAATTTTGTTAATCAAGGGAGGCGCGATAGCGCTCTATCCCTTAATAGACTTCAAAAACGACCTATGCTATAAATCTCATTTCTTTGATCAGCCATAACCCAAATACTAATAAACCAAATTATTTAAAACTTTGAACAAAATTTTCATTTGATAGGTTCTATAAGTGTGTAAAATTTCAGCATCATTAGTCAAGACAGCCCAGAGATCCAGAAAGGTCAGGAGTGATTTTGTGTTATCCGTGTGTACGTACGTACGTACGTACGTACGTGTGTGCCACCCTGTATCTCATCAACTATTTGATGGATTCAGCTGATGTTTGGCAGAGATAGAGTTTCTAGGGTCTAGTTGATGGCATTTTAATTTCAGTTTACCATATACCTTAGTTTTCCAGAAAATTAAAAATACTCTTAAAAATTACCATTTGCTTGAGGCATAACCTTTACAAAAGTAGTGACATTCCATGATAAATGCCAGTATACTGAAATCATATGCCCTTAATAGTGTTAAGATAAAAATTCATATACACTAAATGTACAAAAGCAAGGAAATTCCCAAATGTTTACACTTTTATTGTCATTAAGGGTATGACTACATATCAACCAAGCCATTTCATTATCACATCACTACAGTATAAATCTCTATGCATGAGTGGATGAAGTGTGTGAGGTGCGCTGAAGAAAAATTCCTACCAGTAAAACACATAGCCCTGTTGTGCTCGCATACCCTTAATGACAATAAAAGTGTAAACATTTGTGAATTTCCTTGCTTTTGTACATTTAGTGTATATGAATTTTCATCTTAACCCTATTAAGGGCATATGATTTCAGTATACTGGCATTTATCATGGAATATAATAAGGGATATATTCCTTGAACATATATATTCTTTACATGATCCCAGAAATATATATATATATATATATATATATATATATATATATATATATATATATATATATATATATATATAATTTTTGACCATATCCCAGGCAGAAGGATTCACACAAACAACTTAGATAGTGTCAACGTTTTTGTCTCCATTTCAATTTTGGCTGACAAAATCTTTAGGCGACCTAAAATATAGCGTCTGTTGAGATAAAGGTTATCTAAATAGGTGGAGAGTACTGCACATCTGGAAAGACCATTTTCACTAAAACTCTAGCTAACACCATCAGTTATTATCAGTGAGTAATATCTGAATATGAGCCGTGTGAGAACTCCTAGTGAGTACAATAATGATAATACTTATAATGACGGAACAGAACCGAATAACATTGTAACGTAGTGGACCCTATATTATTCTGTGGCTATACATATGTTCTTATGTTATACTTAGCCTCATTTTGTTATGTGTCATGCAGCCACAGTTAATCTTGTTACAAAGACATTATATATCGTCGAACGTTTGTCAATTGCTGTCTGTAAGCTTTAATTAATTTAAACAACGTGAGAAAATAGGAAAGCATTCAGAAACCTGTCTCTATAAATAGAGACCTCAAAGGTTCAGATTGCACTTGTTTCGTGTACTGTCTCCAACGAATTACGAATATTCGTCTTAGAACACACGTAATAAGTTCTTAACTGAAGAACGATCGATATTATTCAACCGTAATTCTATTGGACTTTCTGCATCAATTAATTACACTTGGCTTCGATGACTTACACAATTTAATGGGGGCCTTTTTTAATTAAGCAGTTAACCTAGAAGCATTTGCTTATGTAAATTAGACTTTGGGTCCAATTAACGTATTATACAGTGACACCTTCAACCAAAAGAATGGCGATCAATGGTATTGTTTAAAAAATGTACAATACTTCCAGCAATCCTATCATATTTTGCGCAAAACAACTTCCATCTCTCTCTGACTTTTTTAAAACTAAGTATCGCTCGAAAATATCATACAGTCTTTGTTTTTTCGTCGTTCAATAATAAGCACACATGGTTACAACTTACACACTTGAAAATAACTGACTAGTTTTTTTTTATTTAGCTCGCTTCAAGATATTCGTTAAAATTCGCAGGTAATACTAATTATTACTTGACAAGGATCGCGACGTAAACGCTTTGATCTTGATCCTATGCCTGTCTTGTTTGGAAGAGATCAACACATGGCAAACACATAGACTCAGCATTAGAACAACACCTGTCGCTTGATCACTGACTGCCTTAATCGTACGAAACTGAATTACCTGTATCTCCTCACTAGCATTGTCCCTTCAGATGTGACACGGGAAGTTGCCCGCCGAGTAGAGATATCAAAAGCAATCAGTAATGAACGCCACCTCCTTCATGGACATGAACCAACGGTCCAACGTCTTGAGTAAAGGAGAAGCTTCCTCAGCCATGTCGAACCCCTAACAACATCACAGGAAGAGACCAGACTACAGCTGTCGACCAGACGGCTAGAAGATTACCCCCCTCCGACTGACATGGAAATCTCTGCTTCTAAGGAACTCCCTCCCGGTTCAAAGGCACCCTGGCCCCAGTGAAAAACACTAAACGCTTAGTGGCCACCAAACGTTGCTATGAAAAGATGGGGCTACAGAACTGGCTCACCCGTCTGTGAATGTGGAGAGGAAGACCATACGATGCAACACTGCCTTGTCTTCCCCCTACTGCCCAACCGGTGCAACTTGAAAGACTTTGCAGAGTACAACAATAATGCAAAGAACAGCATATAAAGTGGGAAACTGTCGTATGATCACCTTCTTTAAAGACACGCAAAGAAGAAGAAGAACTCTGGCATACAACTTTCTGAGCATTGCTCTTATTTTGGGTTGTGATAACTCACTACAGTTCAGAAATATCCTGAGAATTGTTTTAATACATATTACCTTTGAGATAACCACACAGATAAATACTTTGTATATTAAGGTCCGATGAGTGTGAAGCCCATATAGGATCACACCTCTTACCGATGAGCCGATCACCCGAGTGCTTTATTCCAATGAGTCATTTGAAGTGGTAGAGGTTACCTCATCTTATTAGAACAACAGCCCATCCCTCTCAATAACTCTTCTTCTGCCCAATTTTTTTAACGACTACTAATTATAACTATCAAATCATGACTGACATTGAACGGTTGTCAAACAAAGACTGTTGTATATTCGTGAATGAAACTTGGTGTACAGGTCACAAGTTATTTGTGTCACCCCTAACTATAAACAAGTTTGATTTTCTTAAATAAATACGTTTATGGATTTTTATAAGACTCGGCTGATTTTTAGGAAGAATTGAGAAGAATTATAGGTTATGTTTGCCATCCGTAACTATTAAAGTTTAATTTTGAAAAAGAAATATTCCGATGAGTGGGATGAAATATTGTGATGAGTGGGATGAGGGTCAGGTATCCTCTAGTTCTATTCTGGAAACTAGTTTCAGTGACCAAAATACCACATTCATATTATGGGTAAAACTACCTTATATTATCCTCGAATATTTGACGTTGCTTATTTACAAAACATGTATGTACACATTTATCTGTTGGTGTGAGGGTGTAAAACAATAACAGAGATTGCTAAAAAATAAAATGCTAAGTGTGTCGGTTAGTAAGGCACTCCTAAATCTATTTAGGTATGAGCTGCTCACAGTTTTCCGGATTGTTTCAAGAGCTTAAAAGAAGCAAGACAGTTTCTAAGTGTGAAAAAAGGACGCCAGGGTCAATTTGTACCACTAGTTAAGATATTTTGCTTACTGGGATGGAGACTTATAAGACCTCATGTCAGCACGAAACATGCTTAGACAGGTGAACGCGTACTCAAACTTGGTTCTTCTAAACATACATAAGCTAGCGGTGTGTATCCATCTCTTTTTAAATAGTGCAGAGTGCAATCTACTCCTATCACATCTGATTTTGACCTTAAGCTGGTGTTCAAAGTGTGAAATCAGGCAGGGAACACATACTTTTTTATTCTGATTAAAATTGAATTCAGGTTACAAAATTAAGCAGATCGTTTAGTTTTAGTTTTAATTACATTTTCTGTAATGTACGTAATTTAACGAAATTATGACCACGTGCACATCCAGGTAGCTATTATTACATATAACAACAGCACAGACATTAAACAAATTTTCTTGGGTGTAGGGGGACTTGTCACCTCGTATTTCTCAATCGTTTTTGAATTCAATCTATTATCGTGTAGGGCAAACTTTTATTACGCATCATGCACTCTTTTTTGTCGAGTAGATAGAAGAGAACAGCATTTACGCAACCTGTCTGCTCTAATGAACGCCTTAAAGCGTCAAAGGTCGAACGAGTTGAACTTGTCTAATTTAATTCTCCAAACAAATGACGCTCATTCGCCTCTTATATCGAGTGCAATCATTTCCTGACCAATGAAATGTCGCTATTATCGAACTGTAATTACATTGGACTTATTGTGTGTCGTGATTATTCCGATTTCGCTCGCAAGGTATATCACTGTTACGAACGTGGCGGGATGTGGGCCTGTTACGAACGTGGCAGGATGTGGTCCTGGCTTAATTAGGGTCTTCACATTGACATTATATCAGAGGCTATGTCAGTCCGTGTGTCGCATTTTAGCATTACTGAGCGTTTTAATCTATAAACGCGTAGATTGAATGAGCACATCTTGTTAAGATGAGTCTAAGCATCAATGAAAGAGGGTCTGTCCGTAGGTCGGTCAAGCATAAGTTTGAAATATAATTTTAGTCGATTTGACATGTGTAAGTTTAAAATATAATGTTATCTAGTATTTCACACACAATAACATTTTCATCGCTAAGTGCTCAAGTGAAATAGACGCATCTTATTTAAAGATACGAACATGTATTTATATAAGAGGCTTCTTCAGTCGGTTGTGTCTCAGGGTTAAGTTTTAAATAGCCGTTTCGTCGGTTTGTCATGTTAAGTATTCAATAACATTATGTGTTGTCTGTCAAGTTGAGGCCACGGCCTTAACCTTCATACCAACCGAGGTTCGTCTTGACATCATTATTAAAACTAAACTAAGACTTATAAAGTTATCAATTTAAGTTCAGTTTGTAAAATGGTCTGACAAGTTGGATTTTTAATAACATCATAGCTAAGACTTGTATGCACATATGTAACGAATTCTGTTGGATTAATAAAAAAAATACTATATATATATATGTATATATATATATATATATATATATACATATATATATATATAAAATTGAAAAGCCATTAACAATGCAAGATTAATTTATTATTATTTTTTTTACTTTAATCTTATTAATTTCAGAATAAAATTCTATCATCAGAGATGACCAGTATTGTGCATTTTTTTTTCATCAAAAAAGAAGAATAAACAAACTTATTTCTTTTTTAACTTGATAAACGTCATTGTGTGATGTTTCCACGCTGGTATTGTTGGCGGTTATGAATTCAAATTCTGGTGTCGCTCGTAGTTGATAAAAATAATATATTTTAAATTTTTATTTTAAATGAACGACCCATATTATTTTTAATATATATATATATATATATATATATATATATATATATATATATATATATATATATATTTCGGCAGCAAGTCATTTCTTATATATGCGTCGTTAAAGACCATAGAGTTTTCTCTCTTCGCTATCTTACTTGTTAATTTCTCAACTCGGCGAGCGATTCGTCAGTTTTCTGGTGTTAATTGGTGGTGTATGGCACCTAACGTCGTGTATATATATGTGTATGCTCCGTAAGCACAGGGTTTGAAGCTATCGTTCTGGAGGCTTATTCGGATTCCGAATGTGGTTTTCTTTTGGGGGAGGATTTCTTTTTTTAATTTTTCACCATTCTTCATGTGAGTTTTTTATCGTTATTTTACTTGTAAATTGCAAAACTTTTATCAGGACTCAGTCTGCAACTACGCCGTATTTTTCCTTATGTGTTTTTGATGGAATATATTTTGTACAATTCTATCATATATACTACTACTCTTTGATGATTGACAAAGTTGGACAAAAATGCATTTGTCCAGATTTTCCATGGAACACGTCTAAAAAAAAACTAATACTAAATTTGAAGAAAAATATTTTTGAGTGTGAGATGAAAATAAGGAAATAACTTTTTGACGAAATGCGGAAATTTTGGATTCATCTGTCACCGTTATTGCAATGCAAAAATAAGATATATATGCTCTGAATCTTGTAACACAATTTTATTTAGCTTGCAATTAGAAACATTTCGAATAGTATAAGGATTATACGCAAAAATATGTATTCTTCATAAATGCACACACACATATATATATATATATATATATATATAGTAACAATAAGACACAGCTTGCTGAAGATGGTCGAGAGATCGAAAGCGCTACAGGAATGGCCCACGACACAACGTTAGGTGCTATACTCCGCCAATTAACACCAGAAAACCGACGAATCGCTCACCGCGTCGAGAAATTGACAAGAAAGATAGTGAAGAGAGAAAACTCGGTGGTCTTTAACGACGCTTGCATCAAAAATGACTTGCTGCCGAAATATATATATATATATATATATATATATATATATATATATATACATATTTCTATTAATTTTATACGTACACGTGTTTCTGGCGCACAGACGTCATCGGCATGGCTAACTTAGACAAGGATCGAACCTTAGATGTTGATTTCAATAGTCTAGAATTGCCCATGGATTAGTTTTATGTACGTATACAATTAAAAAAATATATTAATGAAGAATACATCCTATAAAGTTAAGGTCGACAATTAATGCAATCTTCTGCATTAATATGTATCACTTAGGAAGTGAACTGAAGAAGAAGAAATAGTAGTAAAACAACGAAAGAAACACTACCATGCCAATAAAAACAATTACATAAAATAAATATATATATGATATAAAATAAATATATATATATATATATATATATATGATAGTTTTATTTACACAGACATGTACAAAATCTGCGACACTGGCATGTCGATGTTATCGATCAACAGTTACTATAAACTGAGATCTCATCAGGCAGAGTTAGAATCCGATCTTAACCTCAGATCATATTTGGAGAGGTTCTCTCCAAATATGATCTGAGGTTAAGATCGGATTCTAACTCTGCCTGATGAGATCTCAGTTTATAGTAACTGTTGATCGATAACATCGACATGCCAGTGTCGCAGATTTTGTACATGTCTGTGTAAATAAAACTATCATATATAAAGCTCTATTTTGATATTGAGCACTTTTTATAAACCCGGTTAAAATTCTCTGGATTACCACCCTGTGGATATTTTTCACCTGGATTATTACCATTATTATATATATATATATATATATATATATATATATATATATATATATATATATATATATATGTGTGTGTGTGTGTGTGTGTGTGTGTGTGTGTGTGTGTGTGTGTGTGCGTGTTAGTTATTGAATTAATTCGGGTCGTTCAAATCTATCTTCAACTCTGACGTAGGAATAGAGTTAGTTTTTAACCAGAAGACAAAATGTTGATTTTTTGTCTTCTATAAATTAACGGATGCCCCACAAAATGTCGACCTTTCCCGCTAAGTGAAAGTTGGCTCAATATAACCTAGAGGGGGTCGGCAACCCGGGGGTCATTGTTCGATATTCGTATTGGCTTGCCCCCAGCGGTTAATCACATTCGATTTCAAGAAAGAAATTTCCTGTCTTCGCAGAATGACCCTGAATTTACCACTGCAGAGATCCATTACTGTATACGAACAGCATCTTTCGATTTTTGCGCATGAATGTGATGGGGGAAGTGGCGAGTTAAAACCCGCGTTCGAGACACTTTCTCACCGGGAGGGAGGGATTGAACCTATGCTCCAACCAACACAAAAAACGTAAGTGAATTCTATTGATTTAGACAGACACATTTATTAAGCTGAGAACCATAAATAAAATAAGACTGGTTATATTTTTCAGGTAGGCGACTCTCATTGTTTCAGAGATAATATTCTGAGCTGAGAACTCCGACAACTATTAAACCTCCTTTAAAAGAAAGAACAATGGACCTAAATGCAAAACCACTCTTCATCAACTCGTTTGCCCCATGGGGTCGATACTTGGCATTGTGTTATTTCTGATCTCTATAAACGACCTCCCCGATGCAATCGCGTCTGAGATGCGTGTATTTGCAGATTACACAACGCTTTTTCCAGACAGGATGTAAAATAGAATACACACACATGCAATTTTATTTCTGAATCCATGGAAAATGACCCCCAGTATGTAGAAAAATTCGGCAAAAAAATAGATGATCATATTTCATGCTATTTAAACAAAGCTCATTAACTTTAACAACTATAAGAAAACTTTACCTTACATTTTTTATGACTGGTAGCAACCTTCCCGTGATTGAAATGTTTGGATTCCTCGGCATGACGTTTTTAATATGAAATAAAATAAGTACATACAATATGCTGCCATGTCTGCTGCAAAGAAGCTAGGCTCCATCTACCTGGCTAGAAAACTTCTCACACAGTATCCTATATCTCTATAAAGCAACCATTCGCACATGCATAGTGTATTGTTGCTACATCTAGACTGGTGCATCAACCACTAGCGTCTCCCTCCTAGACAGGGTGCAAAAACAACTTTCTGACTTAATAGGTCTGACACCGTCAGCTAAGCTCAAACCTCTGTCGCATCTCTGTGGTTGTTTTACAAGTACATACACAAAATTTGCTCCGGAGAACTTACTACAATCGTACTATCTAGACGTAAATAGTCCCGACTTGAAGCAAAATCCCACTCCTTTACTGTAGAGGATCCTAAATGCCGGAAGATTATCTCCCCTCATAGCTAAAATTAATCGTACTGCTTGGATATTGGCAATGTTAGTTAAAAGGAAGTGTTTATTTTATGGTCGATTGAGTCGCAGGAAAGAAAATTACACTTAAAAAAATAAAAATATAAAGTGGGGAGTAAAAAAAGTATTCGATTTTAAGTTAAATGTTTGGCAAACTTTCATAAGCTTTACGTTTATCCCCCGTACCCTTAGATTTAACCACGTTAATGGGATAAGCATAGATGACTGACCGAATTTCGTCGAAGTAGGCATGTCTTTAGTAACTCACTGAGATGCTTCTGTTATTATAATTTTGGGGTGCTTCATTATTTCTAAAACTCAAGGAAACAGTGTATTTTTCGGTCTGGGTCCGCTCTCAAAACTTAAAATTTGAAGGTGCCATGCTGATCTGAAATTCTGTAATATTATAAATATATATTACTCTCTTATTAAATAATCAAACACTCTGTTTGAGTCTTTTGGGATCAATAGGTATTAAAGACCCCAAAGAAATGCATAGACAAGAAGAACGCATTCGGGTTTACACCGCTTCCTTCTGGTTGACCATCGCACACTGGAGTCCTTAAAACCTAATTGATCCGTTTTTTTCCCAAATAAACCAACGAATTATATATATATATATATATATATATATATATATATATATATATATATATATATATATATATATATATTTCTCCAAAGACAGTTATACAAGCACAAAGGTGGTCTTAAAAATAAAAACGTAATTTCATTGGATATTGTTGGGATAGCCACACCAAGAAATAAATACACAGGAGCATTTTACAAATATATTGATGTTTGCCGAAACAATCGACTGCTGAATACAAAATAAGTTTCATGAAATGACGTGAATGTCTCCTTTATAACATGGAAATGGTATAAAATTACATTAAAAAAATAAATATAGAATAGCTCTGGCCTTTCACTATTTCACTATTGAGCTATTATAATTTCTTTATGTTATAAAATTTATATCTGAATAGAAAAAAATTCTTAATAAAAAAAAAAAAATCTGTATCTATCTATCTATCTATCTATCTATCTATCTATATATATATATATATATATATATATATATATATATATATATATATATATATATAGATATATATATATTGGTAAGAAAATATATACACAGTTAAATATTTCATCTGATAGTATCCTAAATAGTTGTATTAATTCCATTATTTCTGAATTCATTTAATTCCATTTTTAAGTCACTACCCTATTTCTATTTTAAATCTAGGCTAGAAACTGGTTCAATAAATACATTTGCGAAACCAAATCAAATCAATTGTTTTAGTTTTTCAAATCTGTTTCAAGCAGAATATTTAAAAATGTCCACCAAAGTAAGAAACGCCATTCATGTGTTAATACTTCTTCCGTTTAAGCCTGGAACTAATCTTTCGATTGCTGTCACACCCATACACACACACGTAAAACAGCTGTTAAACCTGACATAGTTATATCGGACAAGAGGAAGGAAGTGATAACTCTAGTTTAAGTCAGTGTCCCTGATGATGCTGGGCCTGAAAACTTACTTATTCATAATACTCAACGCTTACAGAGGAACACCTTCAAAATGGAATATTGGTTTGAAGATAATATATAAGGAAAGCAAATGAATAAAAATACAAAGAAAAAGATACAGAAACGAAAGCATGAATAATAAAATATGAAGTATCTTAGAATAAATCAGTTTATATTGTATGACTTAAAATAAAGAATAAACTAAAGAAAAAAAAGAGGATGCAAAAAAGATGAAGAAGAAAAGTTTCGCGGCAATGTGTCACAGACGCGGGAAGGTCGTTGCAAAGAAGATCTGTCTATGACAATGCCGCCTGGCGCTAGACACATAGAGAGAGAAAAAGAAACTGTTATTTCGATGTGATAGACAACAAGTTCTTGTTCTGAATGTCTTACATAGAGGAACGAAATATTGGCGTTTAGTTGAGCACCTTCCATTGCAATAATGATGTAATATAAGAAGAAAAGCCTAATAAAATAAAAAGAAAAAAGTTACAGAGACGAAAAGATAAAATAAAAAAGAAAGAAAAACGGATGAATGATTCCGTTTCTATCGTATGAACCGAAAGAAATAAAAAGAAAAAAAAAACGGAAAGAAAGAAAGAGATGAAGTTAGATAAAAGGAGTTGAAGATGGATATAAAATGTCTCATCATCCAAATAAGAAAAACTAAAAGAAATCAAAATGTTACAGAAAATAAATCAATTCATGTTTCATGAATCGATTTTGTTTACCGGATTTGCTCATCCGCCATTTTGTCGATTCGCGGCGACGTTGCCTTTTTCTCTGGCGTCGATTCGTGTGTCATTCCGAATGACCTGGTCAGTAATTCCTGGTTATTAATGGCATATGGTAAAACGGTCTATTCACTCGGTCGATTGGTCAAACGCTAGTGACAAGAAAATGCATTCCACACTCACTTGGTCACTTTGGTTAAAATCAATTGCGACTGTCCAAATCCGAACTGATTCGTCATAGACGAAGACAAACAACATCAATAATCGATCACTTCACATTTTACTTGTTTACTTGTCGTACCGGTGACTCATATGGTCACGAAGAAAATCACTTTTGTTTCTACTTTGATTTAATTCGAAATTTTACAAACTGTTACATATCTGTAAAGACAGTTTTCTTTTATATCTATAATAAAAAGTTGCTTAACTTGTAGAAAAACTAGTTCTTACTTTGAATGTCTCACAAGGAGGAACCAAAGATTGGAGCTCAGTCGAGCACCTTTCACATTAATAACGATGAAGATGGTAAGAAGAAAACTTGAATTAAATAAAAGGAAAGAGTTGCAGAAACGAAAAGATAAAATATAAAAAAAACGAAAATAAAAGAAAACTAAATCAATTTTTATCGTATGAATCGAAAGAAAAATGAAAAAAGGGGGCAGAGAGAGAGAGAGAGAGAGAGAGAGAGACAGAGAGAGAGAAGGCGAGAAAAAGAGAGGAAGATGAAAATGAAGATGATAAAACTCATGAAGTAATTCTTTTCGTAATTTTCTCTTTTACAGACGTGATTTCGCTAGTCTCAGTCTTTTCTATGAATACTATCATGACATGTGTTATTCAGAATTGTTTAATTCATTCTCTTCTTTTATTCGTTGTTGCTTATTTGACTCGTTGGTTTAGTCGTCGTCATCAATTTGCTGTTTTGATACATCATTATGATACTGCTTCCTATTCCAGTAGGTTCTTTCCATAAACTGCAGGTTTGTGGAACTCTCACATGTTTACGGTTTTCCTCTAAACTATAGCCTTGGTATTTTCAAGACTAAGGCAAATAGGCACCCCTGTCTTTGCGATAATTAACTTTCGTTCTTGTTAGCCCATTAGGTCAAGTGGTTTGATGCGTTGTCTGGAGCAGTTTACATGAAAAACATTGATCGAAATGTTACAGAAAATAAATCAACTCTGGTTTCATAAATCGATTTCTTTTACCGGATTCGCTTGCCCGCAATTTTATGAATTCCTGGCAACGTTACACTTTTCCCTTTCGTCGACTCTTTTGTCATTCCAAATGACTTGGTCAGTTATTCCTGGTTATTAATGGCATATGGTAAAACAGTTTATTCACTCGGTTGATTGGTCAGACGCTAGCGACAAGAAAATGCATTCCACACTAACTGGGTCACTTTGGTTAAAATCCATTGCAGGTGTCCTCATAGACGATGTTCCATCATAAACGATGACAAAAGACACGATTAATCCTTTTCTCCAGATTTAGTTGCTATTTTTACAAACGAGTCACAACTTATCAAGGCCCAGGTGCCACTCGTGAATAAGGATCAACGAGTTTTACAAGGGGGAACCTCAAGGAATTAGTAAGGATGGTTGTAACTGTTTAAAGATTGATGATTTAAGAGGTCGATCCAACAAGAATTAGTTTACATTGGACTTGAAGACGCCATTATTTTAGTAAACTGGGAAGCAGCTCCATGGTACTGTGTTCTACAGACAGGCAGTTTTTGGAAAGAAACTTTGCTCATGTAAGTTCTGTTTAGTTTTTAGGTACACAGAGGGAGAAAGGAAATTATTGAAAGTGGTTGGACGATTTTTTTTTTGAAGAATGTTTTACAGGGAGCGGGGAATAGATTGAAGCTCAGTCGAGCACCTGGCATGAAAAGAACGATAGAGTAGAAAAAGACTAGCACCGACTCTTTTGTGAGAAAGAGGTTGTAGAGAAAGGAATAGGATATCACACACAACCAATTTTTATTATAGTTTGATTTAATTCTAAATTTTATAAACTGTTAAATATCTTTTTAGACATTCTTCTTGCATATCAAAATTAATAAGTCTCTTTTTATCTATCATTTTTTTGTTATAATAGATATCAGTTGATATATGTGTATATGTAGATGTATATACATATATATAACATTGAATTAACATTAAAAATTAAATGATGTATCTTTAAATGATAATCTATCGTGATAATAGAATTGATCAATATACTGGATAGAGAAATACATTCAGAAAATTAAAGATGAGAATAAAAGTTGAACACATACAATATTTATTAAATCATCATTAGTTCAAATGCAAGGAAGGATCTTATTATCCTTAACCCATGGATTTTCAAAGAAAAATATCTTCTCATCAGAGGATAACATCTAATTTAAATATCTACGGTAAACATTCAATTTTGAAAATTAATACATATAATACATATATGAGACGGAAGTTATTGGCTAACATTATCATAAAACTCGGATGATCAACTCCGATAGGAAAGAAAAAAACGGAATACTTAAAGTTTTTAAAAGATCCAATGTTGTTCATAAAAGGTCGAGTATTCCACAATATTCAGAGACTGTGTAGTCCGTATGTTTACAATCCGTAGAAAAACTGTAATGACAAAAGTAATATCCAATCTGAAGGATCCAAATGAAAATAATAGTAGGTCAAAACCAGAGTTGTAATGCAGTAGTAATTGCCAAATTTCAGCTTCTAGGCAAGTTAATAAAGTTCAAATTTGGTAAAAATAAAGAGGTCCGAGGATAAACATTACAAAAGATTTGTGTTACCAGTTCAAAAGTTGAAGCCAAATTAAATTATTTTTTTGCCAAGAAACTTTTGTCTTATATATATTTTATATGTAAAGATAATAGGATCCCTCCTTGCATTTAAATTATAGTGATTTAATGAATATTTTTACAACATTTATTTTCATCTTTCATTTTCTGGATGTATATATATATATTAGGGTAGGTCGATTTTACACTTTTTTTTAAATATTAAAAAAAGGCACGTTCCGAAAGTTGTATATAGACCTATTAAATACTCATGCAAAAAATTAGATCAAAAACTTCAGCGTTTTTTTGAGCGTTTGGTATCAAAGATCGTAGACAAGAATATACTGAAAATTCCTCGTTTTTGCAAGATTTGCTTGAATATTGGTGTGAAAACCAAATAATTTTAGCATTTAAAAGCAGGGAATGTCCTTTTATTTTATAAAAATGATATGAATTAAAGAAATCTTCCAATTGAAAATTTGCCCCCCCCCTCATTTTCAGTATCTGCTTTTGTAAACTACCTTTTAACGTTATGAATTAAACAGTAATATTTGAATACCTAAAAAAATGATTTTTTCTGTTATTAGTGAAAATATAACAAGCAAAAACCTAACACTATTTTAATGAAGCTTAATATAGAGAGTCAAATTGCTCCATATAAGACCCCTTAGACAAAAATGCTGGTCTCAATTTCTGACTCAAAACTTTGGCTGTAATGTGTTGATGCCTTGCTTCAAAACCATATACAGTTTGTGAAGCTTCTGTTATTAACTTAACTGCCCGTTCCACACCCTGAGAATGTGAGGGCAAATCTGGCAAGTCAAGCTTGGTTCCATTCATCAACGATTCTCGAAGTTCAGATTCAGTAAAATCTTCCGTCATTGGTGGTTCAAAAATGCCGCATAATTTTAAATCTATTAATTGTGTCCAATGTGTGGCATTAAAATTAATAGGTAGTATTCTTTTTAATCTTTTTCTGGTTGACTCCTCACTCCTGAAAGAACAAATTAATTAATTGAATTATTAAAAAATTCCAATCTGTACTGCTTTAATAATTATGGTGAAATTAGATAAAATCTTTAAAAATCATTCTATAAATTGGAATAAATAATTGAGTCAGAGATATATGAATAAATATTACTTACCTAATGGCCAAAATTCTTTTTAAAGCTTCTTCTCTTACTTCAATCTCCTCAGATTTAACCATGGAATATAGAAAGTTTTCAGGCAGTAAACAAAATGTATTACCTTGTATATTTCTAAATGTGATATCTTGGATTTCCTGAGGCTTCTCCTTAATCCTCTGGGTCATATTAAAAATGTGCACTTACTGATTGTGGAATTTACTATTTCTTTTAATTTCAAACCAAAAAGTGGCATACACATTTACAATAAAATTTACTACATAGTGTAGTTTTGTTGTGTGCCTTTGTGGGTATGCACCACGAGTCCATAAACACATAAGCCTGATGGCCAAAGTTAACCATCTTGCTTGGTTTAAAGGACCAATTTTCCAGGAGGCATATCTAGAGTCAACCTTACCTCTAGAAATACCTACTGTGTATTCATAAAGGAGCCTTTGGTCAGAACTAAGATCATGTATTTCATCAATTTTAAAAATTGACTCTAGAGGATTGCTAATAGTGGAAAATGATATTTGGGGTAAATCATATCAATCATTTGAGCATAATTTCCCCAGAGGGCTACTGAATGTTGTAGGGCCCTTTGCGCAACCATCTATGTTTTTAAAAAGGGCTCTGAAAGGTAGTTCATTATGATGCAAAGAGCAACCAATTGTGTGAAGAGTTTTAAAAAAGTTTTTTTTCTAAAATTGCAACCATTCCACCATCGCAACTTGTGTTGGTATTAGTGTTGTCAACAAGTATAGCCTTGATACTGTTCTCACTGTGGAATTCATGCAAAACATCCACCACTTGATCTGCATGAACAGCACCTGTTGCACCACTATTCGGAAGAACTCTATGTGTCAGATATTTACTTTCACATGGTGTTTCTTTTGTAAAAGTTAAATGGTGTTCTGGTCCCTTAGTTTTTTTCATAATTCTCTGTCTATTTTCATCCACAATTTCCTTATACATCAATGTGTCCTTATCCATTCTCCCATCAACTCCAATACATATATTTTAGGTGGGGTAAAAACTCCTGGCTGAAATAGTTTTATTTATCTACCTCCAACAAGGTAAGATGTGACACAAGGTCAGGAAAGTGGGATTAGATAACCCTGCGCTATAGAGGTGAGCACTCTGGCCATTAAAAAATTGACTGGGCAGCCCCGTCGGCATTCCCCTGTAGGGGCGCCTCAGACAGTTAGCAATAAACTTACTCCTCCCCAAAGAGGAAAGGCAAAGCCTGGGAGGATGCACCTCCTAGAATTGCACAGGACGGACAAGCCCCAATAGACGGGCGTAAATCCAGACCCAAAGGCCCGGACGATACCGGTTTATTTGGTGGGGTAAAAACCCCTGGCTGAACTAGATTTTATTTATCTACCCCCAACAAGGTAAGATTGACAAAAGGTCAGGAAAGTGGGATGAGAAAGCCAGTGCTCGAGAGGTGAGCACTCTGGCCATTTAAAAATTGCCTGGGCAGCTTCGTCGGCATTCCCCGGTAGGGCCGCCTCAGACAGTAAGCAATAAACTTACTCCTCCCCAAAGAGGGAAGGCAAAACCTGGGAGATGCACCTCCTAGAACTGCACAGGACGGACAAGCCCCAATAGACGGGCGTGAATCCAGACCCAAACGATACCGGTTTATTTGGTGGGGTAAAAACCCCTGGCTGAACTAGTTTTTATTTATCTAACTCCCACAAGGTAAGGTGTGACAAAAGGTCGGGAAAGTGGGATTAGATAAGCCAGCGCTCGACAATTCAACATATATGTGTGATAATTAAACAGACAATCAACACGGGAAGTCAAATTCGCCCGATGAATTTTTAACCGGTGAATACCATAAAAAATATCCAATAAATAAAACGCCTATGTAAACAAATAATTATTTATATATAACATTAAATATCATAGTGTTTTATTCCTTTTTGATTTGAATATGTACATTTAATTTCTTAAGAAAAATAATAATAAACTTTAAAATATTTATTATTAAGTAATGTATTACTTTTTTTTGTTAAAACCCGGGTTTAATTTAAGGCGACACATCTGCCGGTGAAATCTCGGCAGTGAGAAAAAATCTCGATTTATTTGATCTTAAAGTTGCAATGCTCAAATAAATACAAAATTTTGAAGAAAAATATTTCTTGTGGTAACTTTTGACATTATTTGGCAACTTTCTTCGAGTGCGATAATTTACAGTTTCAAAATCGACCTCCCCTAATATATATATATATATATATATATATATATATATATATGTGTGTGTGTGTGTGTGGGTGTGTGTGTGTGTGTGTAGCTACATGGATATGGATATGTATGTGTGTCTGTTAAGTGTGAATTTTTGTATTTGCTGAATGAGTGCACAATTTCTGTAGGTTGTAGTATACTGATTACTAATGTAACGGTTGTCTTTTTTAGTTCTTTGGGTTGTTTGTATCTTGTTGTTATAAAGAATACATACATCAAGGAGTTGGGTGGAATAGTACCTTCTACTTAAATTTCCTCTCCATTTAACATCCGCATTTTCCGTATTTAAAAAAATATTAAATATACATCTGCGTTATTATTTGATCTCACTAGGAGTTCTCACACAAGTCATCGTCAGATATTGTTCACCGACAACAACTGGTGGTGTTTCCTGGAGTCGGAGTGACAACAAGCCTCCCTAGGCTTCCAGTAATCTCCCCCTCTTTAAAATAACCACCGAAAATGAATATGCGGTATCACAACCGCCGCCTACCATTGATTTCTCGCTGGTAACGACCTTTGGTCTCATCTTGGATTTGGATGGCAATAAGCCTCGCGAATGTCCCAGGACTCTCCGAACTCTTCAGTGGAAGTATGGTTAGTGCTCTCTTTTCTCGATTCTTTCTTAGGAAATAACACAAACTGTTTAGTTTTGAAGATCATGTTATATCCTCGAAACTAAGTTAATTTTAAATAAATAAACATTTATTTAAAAAGAAAATATATGTTGTTTTAACTTCTTAACTTACATATTTATTGAATGTTGTTTTAAGCTGCACTTGTGCCCCGGAGAGATGGAGAAAGGTTCTTTGGTCCATCGGTAACTATAAAAGTCTGAGTCTCATGAATAAATTATTTTAGGGTCTGTTTAATAGAAACAGTATTTATTTTGATCGATATCGCATCCCACGTCTTCCCCGTACCCTACCAAACCAGATTTTTCTCTGAATCTCCATTGAAGTAAACAATTGGATTAATTAAGTATTTCAAACCGATAATTTCGTATCTTCTTCAGAATCACAGACATCGGATCGATATATCGATCTCCCCGTTTATTGGAGCGTTTTCGTTTCGTATGCGTTTGTGTCCATAATAAAGAACACTCATTGATTATTGATGATAATAGACTCAACCTGAAATGCTATATTCTCAACTAGAGGAACATTATTTATTTCCATATCTGTTAACAATGAATATTAAAAAGGTACTAAATAACTATTGAACCAATAAATTGTATCAACACAGAGATAATATTTGCCAACTTGCTGAGTCAGACTTGCCAGTTTAATTATGCACCCATCCCTTTACCACCGGGGTAATACACACAATAAGAAAGTTTGTTATTTCTCATTTTATGTTTCTAAGGGTCTGAGAAAGTTGGCTCTCGAAACAGAACGTACTGAACATGTATGCACGTATGTAACAAAAATTGTTTGTATGAATAAAAATGTATACTATATATGTATATATATAAGAATATGTAGACATATTTTATATATATATATGTATATATAAATATGTAGGATCAAATATAAACCAAAGTGAAAACTTTTAGTAGATGGAACCTATTGTGAAGAGGATTAGCTCAATATACGAGATAGAGCAATACATATGTATATATATATATTTACATATATGCACACATATATATATATATATATATGATATTATATATATATATATATATCGATACCCATAATTTAAATGTATTAATCATTTTTTACGAAACGCATTGCCTTAATACTAAGTAGAACAAATGATTTACTTCGCCAGAGTTCTTAGCGTATAGAAGAAACTATATATATATATATATATATATGACATAGTTATCACAGTCCCAAATTTGAAAATCCATTTAAATATGGAATTCTTTTTGTCTGTATAAAATAATAAAAAAATTATTTAAAATTTAGTCTTTCGAAATAAAATACCATTCTCAAAGTAATTGTTTCTTCTACATATTGTCCAGATGTTATTTAGACTATGGTATGATTCACCCTGTTTCAAAACAAGCGTTTCACCGCGAAAATAAACATAACTGGACTTTTCTCGCAAGCCATAGTTTGAATAACACTCGGACAATATGAAAAATAATTACTTCAAGAATAGAATTTCTATTCTGAAAGGCTCAGTTTAAAATATTCTTTTATTTAGTTTAACAGAAAACAAATAATTTCACACTGTGAATTGTTTAAAAAAAACTATATATATATATATATATATATATATATACATATATATATATGTGTGTGTGTGTGTGTAAGGGAATAAGGCTACCAACATTTTATCATGAATTATTTATTATTTTGTTATTTTATCATTTTATAATTATATATAACGAGTTTCAAGCGTTGTCCGCTCTCATCAGATGTGTAAATCCATTTGAAAAAAAAGTCTTTGGATTTGAAAGAGTGTTGTTTCATTTGAGGAAATATGTTATTGTTTGGCGTTTCTGCGCATGTGTGGGTTTGCGGGTGTGTGTGTATGTGTTTTGATATTTTTATACTTTTATTTTTAATTTTTTATTATTTATTGCGTCTCTGGAGCAAAGTCGTGTGTCTTTATAAAGTACGTGTTATTTTGACCTTTATTTTATCGGCCATTTCCATTTCTTTAAGTGTTTCGGGGGTTTCTTTTGAAATTCATTACTTTTTATAGCCCTGACGCTGCATTGGCTGTTGTGCTCGTGTGTGTGTGTGTGTGCGTGTGGTTAGTTCTAAATCGTGTACATAGCGGAGCGACATACACCCCCCATACACACACATACATATATGTGCACACACACATATATATGCGTATGGTTAGATAGATAGAAAGATAAGCGGATATATAGAAGTACTTCTATGTATAACTAAATTATTGAATTTTTTTTGTTATTTATTTACCGCAATTCGTATGAAAGGTATTAAAATCGTATATTTCTAACATAGTTTAATTTTTTTTAGAGAGAGCGCGTGTCGGATTTAAAAAATTCCCGAACGCTGATTGGAAACTTCACCGCCATAAAATGTTGGCTGATGACGTTGGCCTTAATTAGTTCCCCTGTCTATAGAAATGGCCAACTTGTCAGTCGAATTAATTTAATGACGACATTTATAAAAAGGAATGAGACAGTTTTTTGTTGTTATCCTCTCATTTCACCTCAGTGTGTTCGTCAGAGACCAAAATTACAATCATCGATGGAAAACCATTGTCTTTTTTATACACACGAACATCAAAAGAGAAAATGTACCGTTATCAGATAAGGATTGTAAGCTCGACTGATCAAGAACGTGTTGCTTTCTTTATTTTCTCTTTAAAATCATTAGTCGATCAACCAACTTAAAATTGGATTTTTTAAAAACTTTTTCTGCTCCCACATTAATTTATCATGGGACTGTCTTCGCAAATTATCACATGAAAGATTCCTATCGCTGGACATACGCGATGGCAGCGGCTAAAAATCAGAGACTTAAAAGATGGCGCGAGCACTTCAATCGTATTTGCAATCGGCCATGCTAAATGGAGATCGTGTCGATAAGATCTGTACGCTTCGGACACAACATAACTTATACGCATCTAATTAACCGACGATATTCCCCATTCTATAGTTTACATATATACAGTCAGTGTCGTATGATAGCGCAGGAGTAGAGGCGCCGACTGTCAGCTCGACGGTTGAATTTCAATCTCAGTTTGAGGAACTAACTGGTCTAGCCGCACTGAAAAGCTGTGATACAGCGAAACAGTCTATTCGAATGACTATATAAAGATCACTTTCTTGGGTAGAGTTTATTTGTAAGGATATCGCGAACTGCCATCAGCTTTAAGGCATTACTCATTGGGTAAAACTAATTCGAGCTCCCGGCACTTGACAATGTTTACATTGAGATATCACTTATATTCAGTCAGTGTCGTATGATAACGCAAGGGTAGAGGCGCTGACTGTCAGCTAGACGGTTGAGTTTCAATCCCAGCTTTAGGCACTAACTGGTTTAGCCGCACTGAAGAGCTGTGATACATCTGAACAGTCTGTATGTGGATAAGTATATATATATATATATATATATATATATATATATATATATATATATATATATATGGGGTGATACAGCAAATCATCAGCGACTCACGAAATAAAACTAATCGAAGAATGGAGTTTAAAGATCAGCATAACGTTTTCCGGTTTCGATTTGTTTTATTTTTAAAGTCGCTGATGATTTGAATTGGGCTCTAACGACCTTTAATATATATATATATATATATATATATATATATATATATATAGATATATATATATATATATATATATATATATATATATATATATATATATATATATATATATAGATAGATAGATAGATAGATAGAGAGAGAGAGAGAGATCATCTTGACTGTATTGTCTTCAAATCTCCGAAGCAGTCACTCTGCTAGTTAACTAACGAACCCTCACTACTCTAACTAATACTTATATATATATTTTATCTTCCCCCTCTTTTTAACCACTTTTTTTTAATCAATTTAGTTTTATGTTGTGTCTATTTCTACATTGCTTGTGTTTTACAAAGATCTTGGCAAAATTGTGTTTCTCTATGCTATTATACATATTTGTTTCTTACAGTCCCATTATTGTCTCTTTTCGTGGTGGGATTGTTGTTTCATTAACATATATCTATATTATTAGTCCACTCATTAACATATATCTATATTATTAGTCCACTCACATCTCTAATCTAACTACCCCACCATTTACTACTATGTAATGATTGAATTTAAAAAAAATGATAAAATTAAAAAAAATATTCCCCTCCCCCAAATATAACATTTCTTCTGTCCTACATGACAGATAGTAC
The DNA here is from genome assembly GCA_963556195.1 of Sepiola atlantica. Taxonomy (NCBI): domain Eukaryota; kingdom Metazoa; phylum Mollusca; class Cephalopoda; order Sepiida; family Sepiolidae; genus Sepiola; species Sepiola atlantica. The sequence goes on from OY744542.1 coordinate 1,144,669, forward strand.
TATATATATATATATATATATATATATATATATATATATATATATATATATATATATATATATATAAATATATATATGTGTGTGTGTGTGTGTGTGTGCGTGTCTGTGTGCGTGTGTTTGTGTCAGGTTAGTGGGAGAGAATCTCAAGCCGAGTGCTCATATATTAAGAAAAAAATAAGAGCGTAATATTTATCAATGTTTGTATTATAGAAGCTTAGAACAACAACGGTACGTCGGTTTTAAATCCTAAAAAGGTGACATATGAAGGCTTCTTTACTGAACTCTCTTCAACCTCTCTTAATGTCTTTCTCCCAAGTTAAACTGACATTAACAGAGGCTGAAAAGAGTCCGATAAATATACCTTCATAGGACCCATATGTTAGGATTTGAAACCGACGGTACTGATGTTCTGATCTTCTGTAATAAAAACATTAATATATATATATATATATATATATATATATATATATATATATATATATATAGTTTGCGAATTGCTTTTGCAAAATAGTTAAATCTGTCTAATATATGCTATTAATTTTTTGGGCATTATAAATAAGCATATATTATCGACAACATCGCTGTTGAACATGACCGTTTCCAGAGATTACATTAATAAGCGATCATATCAATGCTTCATCTACGATGACCCTAGATTGAGTTAAATCATCCCTCACGTAGAATTTGAAATGCCCAAAGTTTTACAATATACACAAGCAATATATATATATATATATATATATATATATATATATATATATATATATATATATATATATATATATATAATAACACTAGGAAAAATAATAATCCATAAATATCGTAGTAACAATGATAATATTCTAACTAGTACAATGATAGGACGAGGAAAATTATTAGTATAAAACTAACAGCAAATAAAACATTGGAAAAATTGCATATGCGATAACACATAAAGGTAAGTTACACAAATAATTACATAAAAAGCATTTTTTATACACAATCAAAATAAAAAAAACAGAAACAAGAAGACAGAAGAAACTATACAAACAACGAAATATACTCGAGGTACACAAAGCTTAAATATTATCCAAGTCTTTTTTCAAAATGAAAAGAAGGTAGAGAAGAAGTATATAGTCTTAATTATACTTAATATACATTTTATCAAGTTCTCAAAATGCTAATATTACTAGGTCAAAGTTAAAAACAAAAATGTTAGTCTACCCACATTGTATTCACAAGTAGAAGTCCTTTTATCGGTCAAACAAAACCATTCACTATTTTTTTAAAAACTTTTTTTGTTTACCCCTAACGTAAATTGCAACTGTAGACATAAGGGGGTACTGCGATGTAGAGTGAATGTTTTGTGGCTCATTCTTAATTGGGGGCTGTGCAGCAAGATACTTGTTTGAATTAGTTTTAAATTTCTGCATGTCGAGGAAACAGGAAGCAGGGAGGGAGTTCTAAAGGCCGACAGCTCTAGGAAAGAAGCTGTTAGAGTAGAAGGCTCTCCGGCACCCGGAGAACTCCACAGTGAATGGGTGGGATTTAGCTGATTGTCGGGTTGGCCAAGTGTATTTACATAGAGGAGGCACCAGAGCAGCAAGTTCATGGAAGCACATGCCATTAAATTATGTGTTAAAACAAGCACAAGGATGCAACATTGCGGCGATGGAACAGGTGATGGAGCTTAGTGGATAGTGAGGCACCTATTATATTAGATCCTCTTTTTTAGACCTTGTCTACGAGGGAGAGACTGGTGGATGGTGTACAGGCCCAGATGTGACAACAATACCCCATGCATGAGCGGATGGTGCCTTTGTAGAGATATAGGATACTGTCAAATGTGAGAAGTTTTTTTGTAAGGTGAGGGGAGCCCACATTCTTTGCAGCAGCCTTGGCAACGTTTTCTATGTATTTGTTCCAATTCATTTCACATGTGAATGTTAGGCCGAGGAGTTTGAATGTTAGATTTTTAGGTAAAGTGTTATTTACCATGGCAACCGGTGGTTGAAGAAGTTTCTTGTAGTTGTTGACGCAAAATAAGCTTTGTCTTTTTCTTTAATATATATATATATATATATATATATATATATATATATATATATATATATATATATATATATTAGAGTAAAATACATGATGTATCATGGAATTAAATTCCGTAGAGATAAGATGTCTGAAAATGACAAAAATATACAAATTGAACACATGAAGAAATCAACAAAAAAGGGAAATTTACCGGATTCGTTCGAATAAACAAATGTCTTCAGAATACGTCTTTCCTTTTTTCATTATATATATATATATATATATATATATATATATATACGTATATATATTAATAAAAGAAATATTAACTATTTTTTAACCTACATGTACTAGTGCTTTTTGATTACGTAGTCATCAGTGAAGGAGATAACAATTATTGCTGGTCGAAGGATTCGAACTCAGTCACATAGTCATCATTGACATTGCAATCTGCCATTCTTCCCCTCGGCTACCAAGAATTATCACGGGTAAGAGAATTAAGATATTTATATTTTGTTGAGGCAGCTAACAAACATAGAAAACTAGTCAAATAGGGTTCAACTTAATACGTATAATATATATATATATATATATATATATATATATATATATATATATATATATATATATATATGTGTGTGTGTGTGTGTGTGTATACATATAGAAAGAGTGAGAGGGAGAAAGAGATGGCTTTTATAGTAACATATCTTTTATAGAAAAATATGTTTTATCATTTGGGAAAAAATTTAATTTTAATTCGTTGTAGTTGGCTTTCATAAATCCAATAAAATGCAATAAAACAATCTTGCTTAAAATTATTTTAACTAAAGATTTACTAAATATATAATACTGATAGGCGTTTGCGGAAATATGCACTCTCTTTTTGATTCACCGCTAGTCAGGAAACCCCCGTTGTAAGATATATGATCAGAAAAGGGTTCATCCCTGGGGCGAAGGAACAATACACAATTCCCTCGCAAGTGAGTAATCGACGAAACCTTACAAGCGCATTTCAGATGTCTGGATTGAATTAGATTCGGTTGTGTCGAATGTGGTCGGTAGCTGGGGACGGAGGGATTTTGGGGGTTATGAGGGAAAGTCCAGATAATTCGATAAAGGCGCGCATCGTACGCCCTGTATTTCTGAGGGCGACTAAAAATCAAAGATAAATATTTTGGCAACGACCATTCACACAAATATTGGAATTTGGCTTTTTTCTCCCGGGTAAATCGATTTAGAGGAAGAGAAACGAGAGAAAGAAAAACCAGAAATCCAAGATTAGCATTAGTAGCAGTGGTTCCTGTTTTTATTGAAGTAGTAGTAGTATTAGTACTACTAGTACTACTAGTAGTAGTAGTAGTAGTGAGAGTAGGAAAAGAAGAAGACGAAAAAGAAGACAAAGAAGAAGATAATAGAGCACAGGATGAGAAGACGGAGAAAAATATAAGAAAATGCTCGTGCCGATGATGAAAAAGGACATGAAAATCAAGGAATATAAGAACATTCTCGACAATCAGTTCGACAGTGACTTTGTTGCTGTCGGGCTAAGGTGTTGTCTTGTTCAGTACTGGGAGGCCAACCCTCCCAGGCTTTATCTTCTCTTTGAGACGGGGTTTGTTTAACGCTAATCGCCGGAGACGCACCTACCATGGAATGTCGACGGGGCTGCTCAGGCATTTTTTGAGTGCCAGAATGGGTTAATCGTAGTGCACTGGATTTTCAAATTAAAACGTGACCTTGTGCCTACCGTCCTTTAGGGGTAAACACAATCAGTAGAAGATGGCGTAGAAAGAAAAGAAGACGAGGACGAAGTAAGAAAATAACAAGAAGAAAGAAGACGGAAAATAAGAAGGATGATGATGATGATGATGATGATGATGATGATGATGATGATGATGATGATGATGATGATGATGATGATGATGATGATGATGATGATGATGATGAAGAAAAGAAGAAGTAGAATAAGATAAAAGAAAAGGAAGAAAATGGAAAGTAAGTAAAGACAGAGAAAAACAAAAAAAATAACGAAAACAAAAAGGGAAGATGAAGGGAAAGAAAGGAAATGGATGAAAAGAGGCAAAGAAGAATATGAAAGCGACGAATGGAAAAAAGGAGAAGAAAAACAAGAGAAAGAGAATGAACGAAAATATTAAAAAAACGGAAATAATTTACAAATGATAAAATAACGTAGGAAAAAAAATAAGTAAACGAAAAAAGAATGAGATACAAAAAGAAAGCAAAAAATGAAGATGTTACAAAAGAAACGAATAAAAATGCGTTACAAAACAAAACGAAATAAGAATGAGTTACAAAAATGATACAAAACAATCATGACTTACCAAAAAGAAACGAAAAAATGCGTTACACACAAAAAACGAATAAATAATACGTTACAAATAAGAAATGAAAAAATAATACGTTACAAATAAGAAATGAAATAATATTACGTTACAAATAAGAAACGAAAAAATAATACGTTACAAATAAGAAATGAAATAATAATACGTTACAAATAAGAAATAAAAAAATAATACGTTACAAATAAGAAATAAAAAAATAATACGTTACAAATAAGAAACGAAAAAAGAATGCGTTACAAAAAGGAAACGAAAAAAAAATGCGTAACAAAAAAAGAAATGAAAAAGAATACGTTACAAATGGAAACTGTAAACGATTGAGTGAAGAAGAAAACCGTGACTGAGAATCAGTGAAGAAAAATGAAAGAAAAAATAAAAATAAATAAGAAAAAAATCAACTGAAAAAAGATTTTAAAAGAATCAAGTTACATTTTACGGAATCTTTTTTACGTATGCGACTATGTGCATATTGGTTGTTATTTTCACAACGTTTCGGTCGATGTAACCACCGACTTAGTCGAGATACATCCTTTCGACTTGGTAACATTGGTAACATGTCCGAAGTATGACAGACGTTATATTATATTTGAAATGTTTGAATTCAAAACGTGATGAACGCTATTTTCTAAATTATTAAAATACCGCTATGAAAAGTGACACACTGAACCATTTTATTAAATTAATGTTATTTGTCTTTGCTTGTAATTAGAATTTTAGATTTTAAATATTCGTTTTGTGAAGTCTAATGTCTCAATTTGAAGAACTCGGATTTATCGCAGTTTGCAATGAAACTCTGTATTTGGCCATAAGATTTGATTCTAATATGTAAGTAGAGGTAATTCAGTGCTCATCTAGAGGTCACTAAGTCTAGCCCCACGACGTTTGAGTGGCACCTTCCGGGTTACTTCGCGTACAGTATTCGAACTTGCGAACATTTTAAGTTCGAAAATATTCATCTGAAGGTCTGATATTGTAAACTGTTAGTTTACACCCACCCACACCCACACATAAACACAGATATACACACACGTACGTATTCATAGAATATGCACACACACTTAAGAAGATACCGTTGTAGGGGACTGTGCTTTTACAAAATATAACATTCCTATGTCTTATAATTTAAAATAGTAAGCAGACACATGCATATACACAGTTTTATGTGATTTGTATGTCTTTCCGCATTCTACCCAACCTTCTGCCCTCTACCCTACCGACATATTGCCCCACACCCTTATTTTCGCCTATTCTATTTCAGTTTATTGACCACCCTATTCCTTTTTGATGTTGGGGCAACCACCCAAATAATCTAGTTCAACGAACTATTTCCTCACAGTCTACACAAAACTTCCTTCCCCACCTTCTTCACCACCTATCTTCTACCTCTTTTTCTTTACCCGCCTTCAAATTCGTCCCGTGTATTAAAGGTATAAAAATACCATCTCTTTTCCGTTCTGATGATATTTGCTTTAATAAAAGAAACAGAATATCAGTCTACCATAAGTTTATGATTTAATGGTGTCCGTTATACATTTTAGTTATTTCACTTTTCTATTTTATTTTGTCGATATACAGTCGGCCAGATTTTATCCTTATACAAATCTTATGTTTGTACATTTCTAATTTTGAGCTTAAAAATTAAAGTAAAACCTTGCACGTAATTGGCCTCTTGAGGACTATTTACAATTAAGTTTATGCCCAGAATAATTCCTAACCAGAAATGGTATCGTCAGATGACGTTATCAGAGTATCCAATTAAAATTGTAGCTAATATCACGTGGTTAAACTTGGAGAAACAAAGAGATAGATAAATGATATATATATATATATATATATATATATATATATATATATATATATATATATAGAGAGAGAGAGAGAGAGAGAGAGAGAGAAAGAGAGAGATAGAATGAGAGAGAGAAGATTGAGAATATGATATTGATGTCGTCTTTGCTCGAAAATGTCGCTTTTACCATTACGTTTTGTTGTTTGGACTTTTGGGATTAATGCACAGAGGCAATCAGATGTTTATCCAATCACAATTCGCCAGGGGATTCAATTTTCGTGCCCTTTGTCCTAATCTACAATCTACAAAATGGCCGTCATCAAATGATCGTCATAAAATGGGCGTCACTTCGTTTCATAACGATTCAATTTGAAATAGCGTTTTCATCACGAAAAACACACTTTGAATAGACGTATCTTGTCTCAGGTTCGTCCGATTATTTCAACTAGTACGGACGATATTTCTTCGCATATTTCAACTTCAATTTTTTATGCATATCTTTTTTATTTCGTTCTCAGTTTTGTCTCTATGAATACAGCGACTATAATGCTATTTATTTTGAACAGAATAATTTATCATGAACAATTTTGAACCTCTATATGTGTGACAGAGTTCTCCTTGCAATCCGGACCAGAAGGACAAATAAGAAGACTTTTGACGTCCACGGCATCAGAAAGAGAAAAGTGGAAATCTCAGACAGAATTCAACTAAAAGGGGACATCAGAGTGAAAAAAAACTCATGATCGATGATCTGACGCCGCCAGAACGCAATGAAGGTGATGTAAGGCCATGCGACTTCTTACCTGGCGGTCTCAATTTAAACACGGATGACTACGTCCACGGTGCTGAGCGAAGTAATGAAACCCTTGATTGATCCATTAATTGTAAATAAACCGAAATTGTAAAAAGCAAGAAAGACTCACAGGAAAATACTTCAACCACCGATTGACATGGCAAATAACACCCTACCTGAGAGTCCAACGTTCACACTCCTCGGCCTAACATTCACAGCTAACATGAATTAGAACAAATACATAAAAGACATTGTCAAACCGTGCTCAATTTCTGAGACTAATACATCTTTAAAGGAGATTTTTAACTATATTATATATATATATATATATATATATATATATATATATATATATATATATATATATATTTATAATATACAGAAATTAAATGCAACATCAGTACCGTCGGTTTCAAAGCGGGAGGTTTATCTCGATTATCGTCAGCTGATAAACATTTTTAGAAATTTCTAAAAATGTTTATCAGCTGACGATAATCGGGATTAACCCCCACCCCGCTTTGAAACCGACGGTACTGATGTTGCATTGAATTTCTGTATTTTATAAATAAATATTTACGCTCTTAATCCTTCGAAATCTCGGATTTCTTAATTAATCGAGCACTCTGCTGGGTTTTTCCTGCCCTACCACACAGCACTTATATATATATATTTTTTTATAACTATATATATATATATATATATATATATATATATATATATATATATATATATATATATATTTATATATTTATATATATATATAACGTGTGAGTATGTGAGGTTTTGTGGGCGGCTGCTTATATTGTTGTCTGATTTATAATTTAATTTATAATATATAAATATATCTATATAATTAGACAGATTCAGATTCTTCCTTTAATGGCTGTCAAATGAATAACAAATACCTCCTTTATGCTCGTATACATTCCGATCTTCCCAACACTGCAACCTTGTCTGGCTCTTTGTTTGCATATCTTAAATAAATCACAGTAAAGAATGAAAACTTCGTTGCATTAAAAAAAACCTTTTGCTTTTTTTCATAAAAATCGCTTTTTTACAATTTATTCTTTCTAGTATCAACTCTTGGTCAACACCGCAGCTTCAGAATTTCCCAGGAAAAAGCGTGGCCTCAAATATGTCGTCATGGTAACGCAAACAACTTTATTTGACCGACTTATCTGTTTAACAGTATATAAACACTTTTATATAATTTAATGCTTAATTTTGGTAAATGTTTTGTTGGCTTCAAGTGCTTAATATCTTCAAATATATATATGCAGTAAATTCTATTTCATTCCTATATGGGTGCTTGGTAGCTTCGCTAATAAAAGCAGCACACATGTTCAGTTTGTGATTTCTCTCTACATTTTCGTCTGTGGTTTTAAAAAGCAGGTTTGGTTTGGCCTGCTTTTATATTTAGTCCTGTTCGTTTCTTTAAAATTAGTCATACAGACAGAAATTCGGAGGAGTTTTCACTCTAACACTCAGATAGACTAGCACTGCCACCCATGTACACAGGGAAGACATTGTTATATTTAAAATATTCTATTTTTTATACGAATGGTAAGTAGATTCATTACTTTTGTAGTCGTATATTCTATTAAGTAATTAGCTGTAATTAATAAATCATATTTAACACATAAACGAGTACTACCACTCCAGCTAAGAATTAACTAAGGTTAATGGAAAAAAATGGGTGACAGAAAATCTTTTAATATCCCAATTTGAGGTCTGACAAGTTAATGTAATTTTATGCCATAGTTGACTTAAATAGCAGATTTTGTTTCGAAGTATGGTAAGCAGAGAAGAAAGGTAAAAAAGCAAGGGAATATGGATTTTGGTGTAGTAGAGTAGGGGTCAGTTATTACTAAACAGTGTACGACACGGTTTAATTCCGCGTCTGAGACGGATTCTATTTACATTTAATTTGATATTTTTATGACTTCCATATTCTCTGCCCATTCGACTTTAACTTATTTATCTTTGTTGCCAGGTATATCTGTCGACAGAAGACAAAAAAAACATGAAAAAAGAAGTGGAATTATTCCGATAACCAAACAAATAATCCGACGGGCACTAGTATCAATGATTGCTCATCGAATTACTCAAGTTAAATGTGCCTGATTAACCAAAGCAAGATGGGAGTCGTGCTTTTTACAATGGTACAAAATCAACCTGAATAAAGATTCCAATCAATAAGAACTATTAGATCCCACAGTCAAAGTAGCAAATATGAAAATTATATGAGAACAGATGCTTTACCCTCTCCTAACGTTATTTACAAATATTCAACGTCTTTCAAAAAAATTAACATGTTACACTTCATTCATTCAGAGTAATCACATACTAAACAACAAACAAGAAATAAGTCGTTTTATCCAGTGTTTGAAATACGGTTTCTGAATACATATAAAAGTAGATATCTATATTGCGACATAATCTTTGACAAAACCACCTGCACATTATTGGCGACATGCAAGTTAGTGGCGATCAAAAACTTGCAGCATGACTACACTGTGAAAAAAAACTTTAAGCTAAGTATGTAGTAATAGTTCCAGTGTAAGGTGCGACTTTGTTTTTTGCCCTAGCAAAGAGTACCCAACAACGACCGTATTGAATGATGTAAAACAACAAATTAGAGTCGAGGCATTGCAAACATTAAAAACTTTACGGAAGGTGCGATGGTAAAGCAGTACTCAGGGCGGAGTCTTCTTGAGTAAGAGTCTCTATAAATGTTGAAATTAATATGAGATATGGCTTTCCCACTTTAACTTATCTGTTTATGTTGCCATATTTGAAAAATACGGGGAAAGAAGAAAATTTTCAATGATTCTGTCTGCCGAGTAACTTCTATTGTAAAACATGCCGGTACTTCGACGAGCGTCGTCCATCAAAACGAATATGTCTGCCGTAGATGTATCCTCTTCTTTCTTCTCATCTGCTTCTTCAGGTATCAGGTCTGTTTGCAAACATCGATGATCACGGCACTCCATTCTTATTTGAATATTTAGTTTAACCATGATGTTCTTTGCAAAGAGGTCACCTATAGTGGGTTATATTTATTTTCTATAAGAGCAGTGCTCTTACAGAGCAGGAAGTCTTAGCCATTGTACAAAAAAGTCAGTATCATCTGCTTAACACAAAACAAAGGGTTAATCAGTTTCTACAATCCATTAGGCTGCTCAACCCTCCACCCATCACCTGCCTGCGATGACTTCCCGTACCCTGATCGGGGGGTATAGTGTGTAGTCGACCTTGCCCAAGGGTCTCCCACAGGCTAGCGGAGGGAAGGAGGCGCCTTACTGCTCCTGTTGGTCGAAATGTTTCCACCCTACTACCTTCTTATCTGGATGTGTCAATTCTAGCATTGGCGGTTGCCGAGCAGACGCGATGCACAGCTTAAAATGTGCATACAAGTAGGTAACAACGAATACACAGATAAAGGAATTGCATGACTTTGATGTGTTGAACACGTGTATGTGTGCATGTCGTAAGGGCCTTGTCCGTAGTGTCACAACTTATGAGCTCTTTAAGGTGCATATCTTGTCTGACGCTTCGGACATTTTTATCGTTACGTGACCAGCTAAGCTAAGAATGATGTTTCCTTTTATCTTTTTATATGTGAATTTTTTTCTTTCCTTTTCGATAGATATTCCTTCACTCCGCGCCCGATGGCTTGTTTAAACATTTTGAATGTTAAGGTCAGTCCATGATGGATATTGCGTCTACATGAAATACGTCTGTCGGCTGGAAATATTTTTGTTTGTTTTTGATCGAATTTTTTTTTTGTAGATTTTTTTCTCATGCGATTCATTACTTTCTTCGCTTTTTTCCTATTTATTTTCGATGTACGTTTCATCCTGTCGATATGACAAATGGATCGGGCTAATTTGCGACAAAATCAGTTCATGTTAGGACAAAATGGCAATAGGTAGTGACCTTTTTAAGTGGAAATTTGCACAAAACAATCGATGTGCATCGCAAAGATTTTGAAAATGTCGATGAACATAAAATAGTTCTCTAAAATGTCATCTAATCTTTCGCCGAGCATGACACCATGATTAGTTTCAAAGGTCAACTAGCGATATTAGTTTGATTAATTAAAATTAACTTTAATTAATTAGACATCCTTACACGTACTTCAATGGATTGTGCTCTGATGAACTTGCTCCTCTGGTGCCCCCACGACGCAAATTCACTAGACCAACCCAACAATCTGCCAAATCCCATCCATTCACTGTTGAAGTCCCCAGATGCCGAAGAGCTTTCTACCCTTAAAGCTTCTTTCCTCGTGGTGCTGAACTCTGGAGCTACCTCTCTGCTCCCTGTTTCCCTGGCGGTACTGACATGCAGAAATTTAAAACTAATGTAAACAGTCATCTCGCTGCACAGCTCTCAATTTAGGTTGACCCCCCAATAAAAAAAACTCTCACCCTTTTTCTCAGTAGCCCCTTACGTCTTCAGTGGCGGTCTGTCTTGTTTGGGGTGAACTATGTTAAAAAAGACGTAGTACTTCTGTCTTATTTACAGCTGTATCGCCTTGAGCACTTTTTCTAGCCGTATCAGAGTACAAAATAAACTTTGCTACAACATTTCTTCTCACACTAGAGATGTTACTAATCTTTATCTACTCTATCGTTATTTCCGTAGAAACTGCTTTATAGATGTTTAATCTCTGTAAGACACTCGCAGCAAGAACTCGTCTTCAATCGCAATTGCTAAAAATGTTCCTTTCTTCTTCCGTGTGCCTTACATCTAACGGAATTTCCATGAACAAAGTTTCTTTCCAACAACTACCCATCGTTAAAACACACTACCACGGAACTGCTACCTTGCAGGCGACAACATGGGCGCCTTTAAATCAAATGTTAACAATTACTTGTCAAAAGCTGTCCTCATAAATAGATCAAATGTGTTCATATCATTCATCATTTTAAATCCTTTCATAATATTCTTCATCTTTTTAACTGACAATCCATCCATCCCATTCACTGTTATGTTCGAGCGGATTTTAGCCTAAATAAATTGTAAAGTAAATAAGAGCCATGACGTCATAACGCTAGGGAATTGTCACTTCCGGCTGAAAATATGTTCAGCAGGAAGTGCTGAACTGCGAATATACCCCCCTGTGTATTTTAGAGATAGATGAATCTACGTCAACAGTTGTGAAAATTGATTTCTTTCATTGGGAAGTTTGAGTTTTATTTTTAATAAAAATGTATTGATTATAATTCGAACGTTTTCATTTTTACAAATACTCAAAGGAAATATTTTTAAGAAAACCCCCTTCCCTATGTTTAAAATGGCTTTCTAAATAATAACATTATAATTTAGCAAGCCCTTCTTAACATTAGAGAAGGGAGATTTGTAAACTATTCTGTACTTTCACCTAACAATTTAATAAACAAAAGAAAATCTGTTTTTGTCCAAAAATAAGAGTTAAGAAAGCCTCTCGCAAGAACGTAAAATAGCGAGGAGTGATTTTTGCAACTCACTGCTTTCTGCTGAACACATTCTTAGCCGGAAGTGGCAATTCTCCGGGCGTTATGACGTTATACCAAATAAGGTATTAAAATATAAGCGGCAAAATAACTTTTTAACTCTAATCATTTCAAATTTTACACTCAAATGTATCATATTTGTTTATGAAAGTTTGAAAGTTCAGCTCTTAAATTAATTTCGCGTCCTTAGAAAGATGTTCAGCTGTCACCTGTGGGGAAATGCTGCCCAGAGCACTCTTTCTTATCTTGTCAGAGTACAAAATAGAATTCGCGATCAAGTGAGAGATGACCCCTTCCCTTCCTACAGTTCTTTTTCTTACAGAAAAGATGTTGTTAGTATTTTCCTACTCTACCGATATTTCTACGGCGAGTGCTCTACTTAACTTCAATCTCCCCCCCCCCCATGAAAAAGATTCCCATCAAAAACTCGTCTCCTACATACACAACAAAATAATTCTCCTTTCTTTCTCTGTTTACTTAAAATCATGATTAAAAATAAAAGAATAGCAAAACTAACTCTGCATTTGGACGTATTTGATCCAGTGTATGGGAGCATAAAGGAATGCGGCTACAGACAAAACTTCAGGCATACAGAGCTGTGATTTATACCATCCTCATGTTCGTCTGCAAGACTTGGACCGTATATGCAAGACCCACCAAGGAACAGAACCATTTCCACATGATCTGCCCCCATAAATGGATGGAAATGAAGTGGCAAGACAAAATGCTAGACGCAAAGGTTTAAGCCGGATCTAGCCCTCCGTCAGCATACTTCATGCTGCAACAGTGTCAGCTTCGTTAGGCGGATCATGCATGCCGCATATCAAGATTAAAAAAAAAGTAGCTCCTTCACGGTGAGCTGCTCAAAGGCAAAAGAACAGAAGGATGGTAGCGGTAACGGTTCCAGAATATTGTGAATATGTCCCTAAAACATTTTGGTCGGTATTCCGACTCCTCGGAAAACCTAACTCAGAACAGCTGTTCCTGGCGTATTGCAAGTCACTAAAGGGGCCACAATTGCTGAATCAGAACGAATTGAGGAACGCAGGATAAACACGTGCTATTCGATAGACAAAGCAGTCAGCCTCTCTGCTACAGAATCATCCATTAGCTGGGAAGGGACGTTGGTTAAGTGGATATTGACACGGACTGAAAACCTGGGTGTTCCAAGTTTGAATCCAGTCGGTTCCACAGTACCACTTTCACTTAGGGATGTTGGCAACCTTCTCGTGGTCCTTCCCGTAAGTACCCGATGTCTTTCCAGAAATATTTCTAACTAGAAAAAAACATCGGGGAAACTAATGCCAACACCAGAATCATCTGATTCACACGAAAGAAGAGGATCCATTAGCTGTTCTACATGCGAAAGATACTTCAGGGCTCGGGTCGAACTGACGAGCAATCCCCCGACCCACAAGACAACAATATGATCACTATGGTATTATGTCCTACAGATGTGCATCTGTTGGAAAGAAACAATGTATATCGACGTTCCGTTTTGTTTTAAGTACAGCGGAAGAAAGTAATGTTGTTTGCAGCGACGGTAGCTAGACGAGATATTGCTGTGGATGTTTTCGGGAGCAGGACAGAAATCAGGGTTTAGCTGAGTATATGCTATGGAAATACACATAGAGTATAGTAAGTCTAGTAACGTTTATTCTGTAGGAAAGAGAAGAAATCATCCCTACTAGATTGCAAAGTCGATTTTGTACTTTGATTATGTAATATACCACCGTACTGATGGGTGTATTAAATCTTTTACGCACGCAAGTTGATCGTCTGTTTGTCGTCGTCGTCGCCACTATCATCATTGTAAGCCCACGCTACTGTTTTGTCCGCTGACACAAAACCACGTCGATACTTGTTAATTAGTTTATAAATACATTTATTAAAAAAGACAAAAAAGAATCTTCGTACGCGTGCGTGTCAGATAGATAGATAAATAGATAGATATATAGAGATAGAGAGATAGAGAACAAAAAAGAAAGAGAGGGAGAAATGAAGTGAGGCAGTTACGTGAAAGAACTACACATGTGAACATGAGAGAGAGAAAGAGAGAGATTTCTACTACATCAGTCGCTCGTTTATTGCAAATGGACAGAAGAGAATTTTCGTATTCGTGTGTGCAAGAGAGAGAGAGAGAGAGAAGAGAGGGAGAGAAAGGGAGATATGAAATAGATACATCTTTCTTCACTAGGCCATCCTTCGCCTGTGGTCCTCATTTTTGGGGACGGCACGCAAACACGTCTTTCCTCGTTATTTAAGTCTCGCCGGCTAAAAGAGTTTTTACTCTCTAAGCCGGCGTCACATCACATGATTTTCATAACTTCCACTCAGTGTCACTCTCTGACCCTTTGACCCCCTAATGTTTGTCTATTCCATTCCACCCCAACACGATTACTCTGTAACACTTTTTTAATAAAAGAAAGAGTGTTATGAGCGGCACCTCCCCATATGAGGCAGCAGTACTCAATCTATCCTATATATTTAAAATCATATATTAACATAAAACTATTTCAATAGACGAATCTTTTGTGTTATGGTCTTGTTTAAAACGAACAAGATAATAATGTTCTAATCCTCCGCCTGTCTAGACAAGAAAGAGTGGGCTGACAGCCGCTTCTGCAGATCTGGCCACCATCTTAGTTCGTGTAATTAACTTAAGTCACCAGTCAACCGTTGACTTTAATTATGGTGTAATATTCAGTTGAAAGATTAAATGACATTTTAGAGAAATTTCTTTTACCTTTGGCGAGTGTTTCACTTCCTTTGCGATACAGGTCGATCGTTTTGTTGTACTTTTCACGTATAAAATAGATACGTTGCCAGTCTTTCTCTACTCTATTTTTACTTTCATGGCAAGTGTTCGACTGAGATTTCTTTCTATGCCCACCCTGTAAAATATTCACAACAAAAACTCGTCTAGTTACAACCACTGTCAATAAATTCCGTTTCTTCCTTGTGTGTACCTAGAACTAAGATGAAGTTCCATGAGAAACGTTTATTTCCTAAACGAACCCGGCGATCGAGCGCGGGGGGTAGGGGAAGTATATCGAGAAAAACAGAAAAATATTTACGTAATAATACGTGGCTAGTCTTTCTCTACTCTATTTTTACTTTCATGGCAGATGCTCGACTGCGATTTCTTTCTATGGCACCCTGTAAAACATTCACAAAAAAAAACTGGTCTAGCTACAACCACTTTTTAAACTAAATTCCCTTTCTCCCTCCGTGTACCTAGAATTAAGTTAAACTTCCATGAACAAAGTTTCTTTCCTAAAACTGTCCGTCTCTGGAACACAGTACCACGGGGCTGCTTCAGAGCTGACTATAATATCGCCGTTTTAAAGTCTAATGTAAACAAATTCTTCTTGGGCCGTCATCTTAAACAATCAATTTTTCTTACCAGTCACAACCATCGTTGCAAATCACCGAGGTGTCTTACCGTCTACCTGTCCAATCCAATAACTCTTATCCTCAGGTGGCTTTTGGGCCTTGATAAGTCGTTACTCGTTTGTAACAAAATAAAGATAAAGGTCACCTTCTAACAACATTTCGCCTGACATGAATGGACTTAGTCACAGATGAGTCTGAGTCATTCCGCAAATCGACAGAATGTATCGAACATAGAAGATAATAACTAAAAAAGGCAAAGAAAGCCAAAACATCAAATAATGGAAAAAAAGAAAAATATAAAAATCATGCCTCCCCACATAAAGAAAACAATTCAATCTAAAACGAACAAAAGTATTTCCAGCTGACAAACGTCTTTCACGTAGACGCAATGTCCATCATGGACTGACCTATACGTTCAAAATGTTTGGCCGAGCCATCGAGCGCCCGGGGTAGGGGAAGTATATTGATAAGGAACGAAAAAGATATACGTAACAAAAAGTCATCATGACAAAAGCAAACCTCATTCTTAGCTCAGCCGGTCACGTGAAGATAAAAATGGCTGACGTGATTAACACGTGACAAGATCTGAAAGTTGATGATTATTTCTAGCTTACCCTACCCGGCGTTGTCCGGGATACTCTTATTTATTTATTTCTTTTTTTTAAAACTATGCTGTTTGTTTTTACGATATATTTTTTTAAACAGGATTCAAAAAGTTACAGTTATTCATAATGGCAGAATAATTTGATCAGAAAATTAGTCAGTGAATAAATTGCTATATATATATATATATATATATATATATATATATATATATATATATATATTTGGGATTGATTATAAGTCTCTTATCCAAGATTTAAACTTGAACTTGTTGTTCCTTTCAACTATTTTATCTCTTCATAAGTCTAATCCTTAAACCCATTTTCTCTCCCTAATTCCTTTAGAAGACACCGCACGTCAGAACACTTTTTGTATCCTTTATCATGTATATATATATATATATATATATATATATATATATATATATATTTAGATTGTTCACTTATAAAATAGATCATTCAGTGAAGACCGGGGTTGTTCCAATAAAAACACGCTCGATGATACTTGATTACAGAGTACAGAGCATTTATATGTGATTTTATGAAGGCTTACCAAAGCATTCCTTTCAGGACACCAATGATCACCATTAAATATATTTTTTCTTACAAATATTATTTATTCAAATTAAATGTTTTTCGTACACGTGTTTCACTACCAAGCAGGTACTTGCAGGTACTTGCTTGGCAGATCATCAGGGAAATTAAATGTCTGGAATAAGGGTTTCAACTGCTGGCAATACACAATGTGGCGTTGCAATAGTTGAGGTCACTTAAGAAGAGAAAAGGAAAAAAAGAAAAATAAAAGTTAAAATTAAAAAACAAGAAAGAACAACGATAAAAAAAGAATTTCCTAGAAAATGTCTTAGAAAAGTAGCTCGTACATTATTTCTGCCACCAAGCCAACAAGCAAATAATCGGTCCCAAATGCATTAAAAAAAAACAAAAAAACCCCGGAACAATTTGCGATAATACAGTTTCACGTCGGGCGGCACAATGATGAAGAAATCCCCCCCCAGTTTTTTTTTTGGGGGGGGGGGATTTCTTCATCATTGTGCCGCCCGATATATATATATATATATATATATATATATATATATATATATATTTAAATATTTTCTTTGTCATACAAAACTTTAAAATAGCATTGAAGAGACAATATTTATTATTCATAATGAATTTAAGAAATTAAAAAGATGAAAGGGCAGCTGACCGGTTTCGTACCTCGCTCAACAGAGCCAAATATCGAGGTAATGTATAAAAAATATAAAAAGATGCTATGAGAATTATAGCGAGGGAAAGGGGTAAAAAAAAAAAAAAAAAAAAAAGAAAAAAAGTTCAGTCAAATAGAAACAACATTAAGCCCGAGGAGATTTTCTCTTTGTTTGCAAAGAGAAGGTCTCAAGGACTTAATATAAATTGTTTCTAAGATCTTGAGATGATAAGGGGAGTGCGACTTACTAAGAATGGAGAATAAGTCGACACTGAATTTAGAGGCACAGGTGCGATTATTTATTAGATGTTGACCTATCGACGAGCCATAAGTATTATTCAAATCATTAGTTGGTAAATAATTTCCATTGCGAATTTTTTTGTGGGCACGTGTTGTTTGACCCGGATGTCCAATCTCTGTGACGTCATCCCGACGTAGTGCATACAGCAACTACATTTAAATAAATAAATAATGGAATTATTATGATGTGGGGGAAGGACATCTTTTCGAATAGAAGTTAAGATTGGACGAGAGGAAAAAACAACACGCGTATTCGCAGCAAAATAACATTGTTGTACAGACAAAGAGATTTGTTTGGCGAATCTATCACTAATATTACCAAGCCAGGGTAGGCGAAGGTAAATAGGGCATCTGTCTACAGAAGCTGGTTTGCTTTTGTAAAAATGTAATATTATATATATATATATGTGTGTGTGTGTGTGTGTGAAAGATTCTTTGGCTCGTATCGGTTAGAGCTTACTCGGCACTTGCAATCGCCCCCTCCCGTTGTATACCACGCAACAATTGTTCAGTGTATTCTCGCTTCATCGGTAATGGCACTGCTAGATCGGGAAATTCATCGCTACTGTTTATTCCCGCATTAAAGCTTCGGAACACTGGTTCCATATAATGAAGAATCCCAGCCACATTAACTTCCCCTTTCCCTCCATTGCCAGTTGATTAGGGCCAATTCCCCAAAAAGCTAAAACGGGAAAAATCGTTGTATCGTATCGGCTTAACGCTGTGTGACTATTCACTGTCACATACGAATCGAAAATGTGTGTTGTTAACTCTTCGATAATAGGATAGCATTTTTTGTAAAGCAACAGAGCAACACATATTACAATAGTAGATTTGGTATCTGTCTGTCTGAAATCGAACCTTTTTCAAAACTTCTATTAATATACTATTGCACTATCTGTTCACGCACAATTCAGTTCACTATATTATTTAGCTGATGTACTATCTCTTCTCATAAATACAGCAACTTTAACGCAGAAGAGATTTTGCGAGCACGTCTCTACTGTATCGTTATGTTCATGGTAGACGTCCAAATGGGCTTAAACACCTAGTAACACCCGGAAAACATTCATGGCAAAGACTCGTCTCTACTCAACCACAACGGTAAAATTGCCTATCTTTATCTACTAACCAAAAACAAAACAAAAAATTCCATGAACATAATTTATTTCTTATAACATCCTGTCTTTGGAACAGAATATCACAAACTTTTTCCCAACCGACTACAGCATGGTCGTCATCAAGTTAAATGTGAACAAACAGTAGCTGAACCGTCTCCTTGGATAATTCAATTTCTCTTTAGTAATCCATCTTGTAGAGGCGATCATCGACCAACTGACGTTCTGCTACACCTTATCCTCGAGTGGGCCCCGGACCTTGATAAGCAGTGGCGCTTAGTAATATATATATATATATATATATATATATATATATGTGTGTGTGTGTGTGTGTGTGTGTGTAAAATGAAAAAAAGAAAAACAAAAACTATGTGATTTATGTATTCATTAACATTTCGTCTTTATTGAAAGACTTCCTCAGAATAAAGAAAAGCAATGTAGAAAAATCATACAGAATATTAATTTTGATTTGTCAGAAAGTGTCAAGACTTCGGCATGGTTGTTGACGTGGACAAGCAGAAAATGAAAAACATCATTTTTGCTGTAACGTTATCAGCAGTGGCCTGTCTTCTTCCAAAGACGCGAGACGAACCGTTGATGAATACATGAATCACATAGTTTTTGGCTTTCCGTTTTACATTTTACATTACGTCGGATCATTTTATCTCCACTTTACTTTGTATATATGTATGTATAAAACAAACATATTTGCCGTGAAAGTTTACGAAATGTAGTGAATGTATTGTTTAATCCTTTCACATTATATCTTCTAGAGATAAACTCAGAAATAAAAAGTCAGAACAAATCAAATATTGTATGAATAGATCAACACTTACCTACTTGAAATATAGGTCAGAATAAATTCAGAATCAAACTTTCAACATAAAACTCAGTATCTCTAGGACATAACTGATAATCACACTAAATATAATAATCTATTTCAAACTATTTCAGAGAATTTGTCAGGATAATTAATAAAATAGTCTAAAATAAGAAATTAAAAAAACTTGTGCATACCATCGGGATTACTTCTGATTTTTTATTCATGAGTTAATCTCTAGACGATATAATGTGAAATAATATAATACATTTCGGAAACTATTTCGGCGAATATTACTTGTCCTATATAAATTCTGCCCAAAATATATAGTAGTGCGGCCAGAAAAAACATGATTCGAAACCGGAATTCCAGTCGCCAGAGTCCGGTTTCTACCGAGTGAACTAAACAATACTTCTAGTGGCAATGGGGAAAATTATACCATGTATTAACGAAATCATATTTATTCCTATTTGTTACTATACTGATAAAGAGTACTATATTCTATTTACGGGAGAGTATTACTTTTACGCTAAGTGGATGTAATTATCTCACCCCACGAAAGTTCCCCACATACAGTAGAGCACACACACACACACACACACACACACACACATATATATATATATATATATATATATTATTAACGTCCATGAAATATTTCTACTGCTACCTTTCAGAAGATTATATAACAGACAGAAGTTAAGTGGGACATTCCAATACTTCCCTGTCATACTGTTGTCCCATAAGTTTGCCCCGGATTTTATTTTTTAGAATTATATAATAAGGGGAAAATTACACCGAACTATTCATATTTATATATCATATAAATTGATTTTTATATTGTAAGAACTGCAATGTACGGATCCTTGTTTTGTCTGAATTTAAATGAATGACTTTCTCTTTAAGAAGACACTTGTTTTCATAAGTTCTTAGAACAAGCTTTCAGTCTTGTTTTAAAACGGAAGACGTATATACAGTTTGTTTCGAAAATCGTTGGTAAAATGGCTAGATACTTATAGCGCTTAAGAAAGTTATTTACTCTTAATGAAGTCAAATACGCCTTTATAAAGGGCACTGCCTTGGCAGAATACAATATCGACTTTGAAATATTGTGAGGGATGAACTCTTCTCTCACAAAGAAACATTGCTAATATTGCTCTACTCTGTATTTAAAAATATTAATCTACGCGTTAAACGTTAAAAATGATATTTCTTAGTGAATCGCCACTGACCGTCCGACGGAACAACCTCCCCAAATAGATGTAGGGTCGCATCGAAAATTGAAACCATATGAAAGAAAAAATAATGCGAAACTCAGTTGATAGCAATGTGAGAAAAAACATTAAATAGATGATCGATTATATTTACCGAAAAAAACGTTTTCTTTTAAATAAAGAAACAGGAAAATAAAACGCGCCATTTTGAACGAGAGAAGTCATAGAAGCTGAAAGAATCCTACAGAGAATTAAAAAGAAAGAATACAAAAATCATGGCATCAAAATAAATATTTCAGTTGGTAAAAAACTCTGCAAAACGAACCATGTCACGTTTCTCGCCATAGAGTGTCTTCTTTTGCCAGAACTCTCAACTTTAACACGTGGTTCGCATGCGACGGACATTTCTCTAGAGGAATTTTTGTTTCTGATTGAATCGAAAACGAAATTGAAATACAAAATAAAAAATAATGCAAACATTTGAATGGCTGTTGGGAATAAAGTTAGTGACATGAGGTCGTATGAAGATTGTAGTCAATATACATTTGAAAGAATATTAATATTACATTGTCCAGACAGACAGGCAGACACCCGCGAATTTTCGGCTGCGGGTCTGTCTAGATTTTCTTTTACATAAATCGATGGAATATTCATAAAGCTACTGAAGCAATTTCATAAATACTTTTCCTCCAAAGTTGATTTTAGTTGCTTTTCCATTTTATTCTTTGATTTTCACTTACGGACTTAAAGTGATGTTTCAATTTATACACATATATACAGCATACTTATTTTCTAACCCTTATCTTATGGAATAAATAGAAACGATTAGTATTCCTGCTAGTGTGTATATATATATATATATATATATATATATATATATATATATATATATAAATATATATATATATATATTTATATATATATATATTTATATATATTAAAATATTTTTATATATATATATTTATTTATATATATATAAATATGTATATATATACATATATATATATATTAATATATATAAATATATAAATATTTTCATATATATGAATATATATATATATATAAATATATATATATATATATATATATATATATATATATATATATGTATATATATATTTATATATATATATATATATATATAAATATTCACCTACCATTTGACAAAGAGGTATTCCTCGAAATATATTATGGAACACGGTCACACAGATTACATCAGTGCTGAAGTACTGCCTAATCAAGTAAGATTTGCTATATGGAAAAAAAATTATTAAAAAAGTTTTTGAAAAATATATAACTAAAATCACTTGTTTTGTCTTACTTCTTAACGCCGACATATTTCCATTTCTTGCATTGTGATAGCCTTCTAATACACCTCTATATACGTATTACGCACAATGCTTCAAGCGAACTACCTTCCTTTATTATATATATATATATATATATATATATATATATATATATATATATATATATATAATGATAATAATCCAGGTAAAAACATCCACAAGGTAGTAATCCAAAGAATTTCAACCGGGTTTATAAAACGTGCTCAATATCATATAGAGCTTTATATATGATTATTTTTATTTCCACATACATGTACAAAATCTGCGACACTGGCATATCGATGTTATCGATCAACAGTTATTATAAACTGAGATCTCATCAGGGAGAATTAGGATCCGATCTTAACCTCAGATCATATTCTCTCCAAATATGATCTGAGGTTAAGATCGGATTCTAACTCTACCTCATGAGATCTCAGTTTATAATAACTGTTGATCGATAACATCGATATGCCAGTGTCGCAAATTCTGTACATGTATGTGTAAATAAAAATAATCATATATATATAAATATATATATTTATATATATGTATATATATATATATATGAATATATATATATATATATATATATATATATATATATATATATATATATATATATATATATAAAGATAAATGAAAGAAGAAGGATAAACATGTGCGAATTACAAATCTATTTCAGCGTCGATCGTTCAATGAAAGGTGTACTCGGTAAAAACTTATTCTTTCCTTAAGCCAAGGCTTTTCAAAGATTAAGGAAATAATAATAAAACATGTTTTTATCGAGTACACCTCGCATTGGACAATCGAAGTTGAAATAGATTTGCCATTCGTACATGTTTATCCCTCTTATTTCATTTATCTTTATAATTGCTCTATCTTGTCTATTGAGCTTAAACCATTTCACTATAGGTTCTATCAACTAAAAATATACTTTTAGTTTCATATTTTATTTTATATATATATATATATATATATATATATATATATATATATATATATATATATATGAAAAGTATATTGTAGTTTGCTGAAAGCTAAACACACCGTATATATCCGGCCCAAGCTATTGGCGAAAAAAAAACACACACAACGAGAGTGGATATATTTATTTCTGATGATGGGGGATTCCCTCGATAATTTAAATAAAAAGGAAGACATACCACCCTACCATCACGGTTCGAACTGGTAAATGTAATATAATTATTTGAAAATTATTGATTTCTCAATATTGTCATTTTTCTTGTTTACCATTCCACGTACCGCCGGTGTCACCTAACAAACGCATTTTCAGCGCCTAAATTGAATTTATACATACATTATTGACTACGTATGTGCATACATGTTTTAGCTGCAATTTGTTTTGAAATTCAGCTTCATCAGGCCACGTACAAATGTAAAATAAGTCTCATTTTTAATTTGTACGTGGCCTGAGGAAGCTGATATTTTCCAATATATATATATTAGAACGTCACAGCTAAGTTCTGTCCGTTAGAATTTCTATTCAATTTTGTCAAAACTCATGTTTGCTTTGCATTAGGGTTCTTCTAAAAAATCTCGCTATCTTCTTTTGGAACTTTATATCGGAATTAAATTAAATGAACGCCTCAATAGATTTAACACGTTTCCTAAGTTTGGCATCATAAATATTCCCAAACAAATCAACACTATTTTTCCCGCTCAGTTTGAAAATGGAAAGGGTCTACAAGACTCGTGTCGTCAAACGGATGCCTCAAAGGGTTAAACGACAAGCTAATTGGATTCGGCTAATTTAATGTGTAAAACAAATTACAACTATTAGCCACTATTTACGGATGCAATTGGTTCCTGACTAATGAAAGACCAGCAATATTGACGAGTAATTGCATTTTACATGTTCTACATATTAATAAACCACAATTATATTTGATTAAGGTTCCTTATATAAGTAAACACTATATGAATATGAATTCTTGAAAACAAGACTCCTTTCATACTTAGGGATGACCAACAAAACTTTAACTATTTCTCAATCTCTTCTAAGCTCTAGCCAAGGTTTATAATCAATCTCTATCAATATAAAGTAAGCTATGTGTATATATTTTTTATTAATCTTTTAACGTTTCAACCGATGTAATCTCCGACCTTCTTTAGCTGCATATTTTCAAACTTGGGAAGTTACTAGTTAAACTCAGGAATCTTTTTTAACATATTTCAACCAAAACAAGACAAGTTGCCACTGTAGACGTAAGGAGCTACTGAGAGTTAGGTTGACAGTTTAGGAGGTCATCCTAAATTGGGAATTGTGCAATAGGTTCCTGACTAATGAAATACCAGTAATATTGACGGGTAATTGCATTGTACATCTAAGTATTAATTAACCACAATTATCTTTGATGAAGATTCCTAATATAAGTAAATGTTCTAGGAATATGCATTCTTGAAACAAAGACCTTCATATTTACAGATAGCGAACACAATCTTAAAGTCTAGACAAGTCTTTCAATAATACTATTATAGCATCCGTTCTTCAGAATTGTCTGATCTTTCCCTGATTCCTTTGTCCGAGCTCGTGTGATTTGTTGGCCTCGTGGCCTCCATCAATTCACCCCATTGCAATACAGCTTCCTATTCCAGTAGCTTCTTTCTAAGACTTGCAGGATCGTCGAACTCTCTTCCTGGTTACTGGGAGACAAGTAAATTGAGACTTGTATTAGATCTTGCCTCTCCTTTCTTCTATACCGCTCTCTCATTCTTTTATATTTTCTTTTTATTCTATATTAATCAGTGTGTCTGTGTGTATGTTACGTTTGTGTTTATGTTTGTGTTTTTATGTCTATTGTGTGTGCCCATGTGCCACTATAAGTGTGTTACTCTATCTGTGTGTGTGCGTGTGTTTGTGTGTGTGTGTGTGTGTGTGTGTGTGTGTAGACATGTAGAAATAGTCCGGACACGCCTGGTTCGCATTAAGCCCAACACCAGAAAAAGATAAAGCTTTGTTTTCAGTCTCGCAAAGTGAGTCTTTTCTGTACTTCTGAATAGGAGCTTTTATTCTGCCGTAGTCTTGTATAATTGATTACTTAATAATAGCCAAAATATTCTGGGGCGTGGGGGGAGTAATTTTTTTTTTATTCAAAATATGTCTATGTATGGGGGAGGATAAACAATTTTTTGGGGGGGTGTAAAAATTTTTATTTTTTTAACTAAAAATATTTCTATGTATGGGGGGGGGTAATAAAACATTTTGTGGGGTGGGGGGCGGAAATTTTTTTTTTTTCTAACTAAAATGATTCTGTGTCCGAAACAAATCAAATCAATGTCTCACCATATATTCAAGGGAGATAACGCCTTACTACCCTGATATATAGATTCATATTCTAAGTTATTTTCTGTTTAGATGGTTTAGACATCGTCGTGAAACTTGTTTTTGCATTAGAAGTCGTCAAGAAAAAAGCCGATGATACAATGGGTAGCAAAACACAGATATAGTTGTATAATCAGCTTTCACCCGGACCAAGCTTGTGATCATGTTAAGTAGAGATTACAATCATTTCGGACACCGACGTAGCTCGGGATTAACGCATAAGCAAAAGAAGTATATTCTAAGTTATTTGTGAACACGGAAACATTGTGTGGATTTTTATTGGATCGGATCTTGAAAAGACTGAACCATTTACATAAATTCGTCATTTACTACTCCGTAAACACTGCCTCTCCCCCTAAAAGAGGGTGCGGCCTTCGATTGTTCCCTGTGTGAATTCAATCATTCAGGACATTTAACGTTGTTGAAGCGTCATTCTTAGATTGAGTAGAGTGAAGGAAATAATATTTTTTTTTTTTGATAAATATTTGTATGGGAATTAGAATTTTGGTTTTATTATTAGTGGACGATATTGGTTCGGTGTTTATTGCCCAGAAGAAATCTTGCGGATCGTCGATTTGATTGGTCGTGCCTCTTTTAGTGTGTGTAAGGAAATGTCAGATTAAATTGTCCTCTCAACTTTCTATTTTTTGTAACTTTTCACTTATACGCTTATCTTATTGTTCCTTTTGTTTTTTATGTTATTCTCGGCTTTCCATGTTTTGTCCTCTTGTTCCTTTCTATCTTTTCTTCTCAGCTTACGTTTTTCGTTTCGCTTACTTTTTGATCTTTTTGCTCTTTTATGGGGTTGTTTTCGGCTTTCAATATATTCTTCTATTCCACTTTCTAGATTTTCCTTCTTTTGTTGTTGTAAGATTGTTTGTTTTCAGTTGCTCAAAAATATATGATAAATGAAAGATAATCGAAAACCAGTTTATAAGTTTAATTTTTCTATTTTACTTGTACATGGCGTCTCTCACATAAGTGTTGACAGCGAGAATATAAATTCAACAACATTTTCGTTTACTGTTTATCTAGTTATATTTCTTATTTTCAATTAATCATTATGCAATGAACTACATGCTATTATTACATTACAAGTCTTCCGCCCCAAAAATCATCGTAGGAAAAAGGGAGGAAGTTCCCCGAAAACACGTCTACTTTGTTTTGTATACATAACTAAATATATGAATATGATGCGATCTTCTGCATCTTCATCACTTAGGAAGTGAAACAATCGAAATAGTAGTAAGCGTAAAGCAACAAACGCGGTGATAAAAATCGTACATATTTCTAGGCAAGGCGTCATAGTCCGGAGGTACAATGCCAGACTATTGACATCAATATCGAAGGTTCGATCCTTGTCCAAGTTAGTCATGCTGATGAGTCAGAAACACGTGTTTATGGATTACTTTTATGTACGTATAAAAGTAATAACAGACACACACACAACCACACACACACACACACACATATATATATATATATATATATATATATATATATATATATATATATATATATATATATATATGGCCGAATTAAAAACTATCGGCGAAGTACTATACGGATTGCCACCTGAAACCAGAAAGATGGCTCGACAGTTTGAGAACCTCACGAGGAAAATATACAAACGCGAAAGTTCCGTGATGTTCAACAACGCTTGCTTATATATATATATATATATATATATATATATATATATATATATATATATATATATATATGAATTTTAATTCATACAAACATTAATAATGTTTGTATAAACATTTAAAAAAAATAAAAATGTTTACTTAAAATAGCTTTACTTGTTAAACACTGGAGTTTTAATCTATATAAACAAATATAACACATGTATTATATATATATACATATATATATATACATATATATATATATATATATATATATATATATATATATATATATATATATATATATAAAAGTTTTATTTTTACAAACATAGCATGGCTACACATCCAGAACATATTTCAATCGTAGCTTTCATTAGCTCGATTTTCTCAGGCAGAAAAAAGGGGTCTGTTCCCTATGTTTGTAAGAATGAAGCAAAATCACAATCTGTAAGGGTCACATGACTGAATCAAAAATACTACTTTTGAACCATACTGACCGTTAAATCTTCCTATATTGAAATTCAGACGTCATCCGATGAATGTTAAATCACTCAACACGAGACTTCTAACTGTTTACTTCGGGAGATTTTAGTGGGTAAACTATTATCCAGTTTAAATGATGCCATGATGTGAGGGGGATAAATATCTGTCCAATAACACATAAAATTCGCACATTACGTCTCATGTAAACAGATTGAAACTTCATAGAATCACGTCCGAAATTTGAATATAATAAGATTTAAAGAAAAGCATGTTCAATAGATATATGTAAAGTTTGGTAATGTGACCCTTACGAATAGGAATTTTGCTTTATTTTTCAAAATGGAAAACATAGATGACGAACTCTTATTTTGGCCGGAAGTAATCGAGCTTATTAAAAACTACGATTGGAGCATGTTCTTGATGTGTAGCCAGGCTATATTTGCATAAATAAAACTTTTAGTATATATACCCAGCTATATTTATTATTCAGCACTATTGGATAAACACAGTAAAGATTCTTCGATATATATATATATATATATATATATATATATATATATATATATATGAAACTAAAAATACATATTTAATTTTTATCTAAGATCCTATCGTGATAAGAGAATTCTCCTTATAATGAGTAGAGGATTAATATAAGAAATTAATAAATGATGAAAATAAAAACTGGATAAATCACAATATTTATTAATTCATCAGATATTTAAGCAAGGAATAAAAAGAGTAGGTTTTCTTTAATCCATAGATTTGAAAAGATAAGCTTCTTTCATCAGAATGGAAAAATCAGTAAAATAATGTATTAGTTCAGGCATAAATTTGAAAATATAAAAGTTGTAAGCAAATGACATTTTCACCAAACGTTGGCTAGAAAATACATTGTGTCCATGTAATTATATACAAATATAAATACCTACATAACTTTATATGTATATAGAGAGAGAGTAAGGAATGAATAATGTGTTCTTTTTTCTTTCTCGCTTTAGTATTATATCCGTCCTTGGTAATTATGGCTACCTCGCCATTATTATTAAAATCAATATATATATATATATATATATATATATATATATATATATATATATATGAAAAATGAAAAAGAAAAAACAAAAATTATTCATCAACGATTCGTCTGTATTTCAAGACTTTATCAAGATAATTGATTTGAAGAAATAAAATATATATTCAAGTTTGTTCTGTATTGTACACCCAGACACATTATTCTTTTATATATTATGTTATATGTTATGTACATGCATTTTATTTACCTCCTACCCATTAGATTAGACACAAGGTCAGGTGTGTGTTTTGATGAAAGTGTTTCTGTGGAACGAACTAAATTCGAACCCTGCACACTAAGTTACTCAGTCCGTGTCTTTAACCACTTTGCCACTAAGTTAACGCATCGACGTATACATTTGTGCACATCTAAATGTGTATATACGTACATTCTTCCGCTTCGCATCATTGTGTTTTTTCTTTCCATTGAGTATCGTTGGGAACATTCACCCATGAACGGACGTCATTGCACTGTTCCGTTATCTCTCGTCACAGGAAGTGATCCGTATTTTCCGAACAAAACTAAAACTAGATGCATCCGATCCACTGATATGGGCATAATTCTCAATCAAACACTTCCAAAAAGGAAGAAATTACTTCAAGTGCAACGGAAATAAATCATTTTTTCCGAACTGAAGATTACTACGAAAATAAAGGTCATAGATATATATTACATTTGAAATAAGACTCGTTGGGCGAATGATAGGATTGAAATTAGTTGTAACTAGCTTTCTTTTGCAACTGCTGCAAGGAAGGTGCGCCCCTTCTAACGTGCTAGAAAACTTCTTAAACCTGTCAGTATCCTATATATTTACAAAACTACTATCCCCTCCTTCATTGTTGTCACATCTGGGCTAGTGCACCAACCGGTAGCTTCTCTCTATTGGATACCGTCCAAAAAGAGCATGTAATCTAATAGTTCCCACACTATTCAAGAAGCTCCAACCTCTGTCTTATAGTCGCAATGTTGCACCCCTGTGCTTGTTTTACAAGTACTTTAATGGAATGTCCTCCAACGAACGTGCACCACTAGTGTACCCTCTAGGTTACCTAAACCCAAACCCAAACCCTAACCCTAACCCTAACCCTTACCCTAATACTATTTAAGAAGCTCCCGTTTCTGTCCTATCGCCGCAATGTTGCATTCCTGTGCTTGTTTTACAAGTACTTTAAATGAATGTTCCTCAACGAACGTGCACCAGTTGTGTACCCTCTAGGTAACCCTAACCCTAACCATAACTCCAGATCTATCCGTCAGTCAGCAAGCTCCTACTCCTTTACTGCTGAGGCTCCCTGATGCCGGATGGCTTTCTCATATAATAGTTTCTTTCTCCGAACTGCTAGGCTTTGGAATTCCTTTCCTGTATCCTGTTACCATGACAGTACTAACATGCTGAAGTTTAAATGTAATATGAACAATTATCTCGCTGCACAACTCCCCACTTAGGATGCCCCTGTATCGCAGTAGCACCCTTCGTTTTAGTGATATTCTGCCTTGTTTGGGGTGACCAAAAGTTTTCAAAAACAAGCTATTGCTTCGCAAAACAATTTGTTTAAAGAATAAACATTCATAATTTTCTTGGAAACACAAGACAGTATCATTCGTATTTATTAACATAAATAAATAAATATTTGCATTTTGGTAATTTTGATATCAATTTATGTATCTTTTACATAAGACCGTAAAAATGAAAAAAAGAGAAGTTTATTTGTCTACTGAATGGTGTATCTAGGTGTGGTGTGTGAGAGAAAGAGAGGGATAGAGATGGGAGAGAAAGAAAGAAAGCTGTCAGTATCTTCTCTCTAACAAATATTTCTTTCTAACGCGCGATGTTAATTAAATTTAAATTATATTCCTTACAAATACGAAAACAAATAGTTTAAGACAGTTTTTCGTAACTTTTAAACTTTTTAAATTAATTACTGTTAATATCAACACATTGCATATACATAGGAAATAGAACAATAAAATGACAAATGTATAACACCAAACATAAATTAATCATAATCTGTTCATAAAATAGTTATGCAAATTAGGCATTCAAATATGTGTCTTTGGACCTTTCGTATATATATATATATATATATATATATATATATATATACAGTATTTCAAAATGCAATGTTGTATTATGGATCAGAGATTTATGAGATAAATCAGTTTGACAGTAGCTTGGTTGCTGTCGGGCTGGGGTATGGTCCTGTTCAGTTCTAGGAAGTCGATCCTGCGAGTGAAACCGGTTCATCTCTCATTTTTAAAAATTGTCCTGTATTTAATTGTTTGTTTATTGCCATTTTGTCTTTCATGCACACATATCGGTTCTGAACTTCAATGTGGCAGTTTTTAATAAGAAAAAAGGTTTTACGGACAGCAAATGAGCTGTTCCTGACCTGAGTGCCTGTTGTTTGAAAGAAATTATTTGCGCTTAACGATAATAACTAGACAAAGGCGCGTACGTTCATATCTATACGAAGTAGAAATTTTCTTTCCAATTTAGGAAAACGATTTTACGCGGGACCGACTTTTATATAAAACGGAACAAATGAGCGTTTTACAAGGTTGAAACTTTAGCCGAGAAGCACATGGAAGTTTAACAAACGTTTAATCCAACTGTGTTTAGATTAATCGGAAGAAAGTCAGAAGATGACGGTTTCAATCCTCACCCGCGCCGCTGTCTGCATAACTCCTAAGAGAATTGAGAGGACAAGAGCAGTCAGGCGAGTAGAATGGCAACTGCCATATGCCGTCGGTATTAACTTGGTCGGCCATTTTGTAACTTAAAATTACGAGCGCATTAATAGTAAATGTCGGACCGATTCGTCGGCGAGTCGGAAATGGGAAATCGGAAATCCGGTGACACGAGGTGAAATTCCGCGGTTTGAATGTGGCATCGTTGCAGATGGAATCTGTGAGAGTAAAATATGGCGTCGCTATTGGATCGATTTGAGATTTACTATCATGTGACGAGATCTTGTTTCGCTTTAGACGTGTTTACCATTACAGCAACATGCCCAACTTCAGATCGTCCTGCCTCGCTAAGGCAGCGGATAGAGAAATCACTTCCGTCACATTTTAGAAGAAGCAATTTCAACCAACTTCTTTGATAAACGCACACGCACACAGACACACAGAGTCACATATTCTAGCATATAAAGCTATTTTTGTTGCTATTTTACAAGTTGTACCTGAACATCAATTATGCTGACAGATCGATATTTGCTTCTCACTAGCAAATCCTCAGTTTTCATTATACCTTATTATTTGATATAAAGCACGATTCTTCGCTTCAGTTTCTTTGCAAAATAAATTATTCTGGTCGGGAAATATTATCAAATAGGCACATTCTTACTTAATTACATTCAAAAGTTAAAATAAGTTCATGTCATTAATAAAGATTACTTACGATATTTTCCTATCTATTTTTGCTATCAGCTAACCAATTACAACAATGATGTTTTTTAAATAAATATTAGAACACTCATTTCTTTACATAATATAGATGCCCCCGTTACACGTTGAGTAAAACACTACTATCAATATTTATTCTACTTAAGTTTTATTCGAAAATTCATAAACTCTGATCTATTCTGTAAGAATTTCTTCTTGCATTGGTGCATTTTTGAATTTTCATGTTATTCAGAAATCGGAATGTTTAGATTTGATATCGTCCAATCTCCATCATTCGCTTAACTTCGGTTATCAGCTTTTCGTCGATTCGTCCAGTTGGCCGGTGTCCACAATCATCATCGTCATGCACAGATTAAACCGAATGCCGTGTATAACTATCCAATAGCATTACTAGTAATAATACGTCTCATTAATTCTATATTACCCTTACATTTATTATTAGTGTTAGTATTAGTATTATTGGTACTAATTCTAACCCTAACCCTAACCGTAATCGTTTTTTTTATAGAAGTAAAGAGATGTACACGTTTATATATATCACGTACGCGTGTTTGGTGTGTACATGCACACGTATGAAAAAATTAGATGGCCACATTGAAAAAGAGACTCGCTCCTTCTCTAAATGCTTATATGGTCATCAGAGAATGGTTGAATAAACGTAGTGTGAGGAAACAAGAGAAATTCTTAGATAGCTAATGACTTGACTTATTCACTAAATTATAAATTACGGATACTTACAACTGTCAAAACTGATTATTTTCAAAGAATTCAATCCCTAAAATAATGTATTTTATGTTAATAACATACAAAAGAAAAACCCTCAACGAAACTTACGTTGATTAACTTGCATTTAGTATAATAGTGACATATATATATATATATATATATATATATATATATATATATATATATATATATATATATATCGGCAGCATCTTCTCTTGCAGGGAAATGAGTACAATATGTACAGACATTGTGTTAGTATTATATATGGTTTTGGCGGGAAGTATCTAATAAGTACGAAACTATAGTTAGAATTATAGACATTTTAGTATATTGTTACTGGTATTAAAGTTAATTCTGTTAATTAGGGTTTTTTTGGTTTTTATATATAGAGCTTCTAATATATGGAGTTTTTTGTTGTGAGTACTATATTCTAAGATTTTGGTATTTTCTACTAAGAGTAACTCTAACACATGGTCTGTACCTGGTTATCCCCATTCCCCTGTAGATGGAGCCGGATGGGTCTGAAAGTACTTCGGACACAAATCAAAACTATGGCAGATTACTCGGCCAGCTCCCCTCTGAAACTAAGATTCTGATTCGGAGTATTGAAAGGATCTACCAAAGGATATCCAGGCATAATTTTTCTGTCATATTCAACAATATATATATATATATATATATATATATATATATATATATATATATATATATATATATATATATATATATATATATACGTTATGAGGTTTAAAAAGACTAAATATACATTCGGATTGTACACATTATAAGTTATTTCGACCTTAACTAGGTCTCCTCGGATGTGTTTCCAATCACGTGATTGGAAACACATCCGAGGAGACCTAGTTAAGGTCGAAATAACTTATAATGTGTACAATCCGAATGTATATTTAGTCTTTTTAAACCTCATAACGTATTCATGCTCTGTTTTAACGGACATAGAGCTCTCTGATCCGGATTCCGATCGAAAATAATCGAACCTGAATACTATATATATATATATATATATATCGCGAGCTCGCAACCGGCTCCAGACCAGCAGTTAGACCTGCCCTATACTACAAAGATGTGTGCAATCGAGAAATGAAGATAGATGGCATCGAACCAACAGACTGAGAGTCCGTTGATTAATATCGTAGCAGTTGGAGACGAGCTGTAAAGTAAAGGCATGCTGCAAAAAGTGTGAGAGGAGGAACCAGCGGTGGAGGGAGAGGAGAGAGCACACTCTCAGAGGGCTGCAACAGAGCTCTCGAAATCAGACACCACGTACATCTGTGGCAACTGCAACATAGCCTGTCAATCCAGGATAGGCTTGCACAGTCATAGTATACGCTGCAATTCGACAACGGACAAATCTGAGACGCAGCACTCCGGATGCAAACAACAACAACAATATATATATATATATATATATATATATATATATATATATATATATATATATATATATATTGTGTGTGTGTATTAATGTAGCTATTTATTTTAAAAAAACATTGTTAAAATTAACAGATTTATTTTGCTTAATTATAATTTTTTATTTTTCAATTTTTCTAATGATTTTTTTGTGTTAAAATAAAAAAAGTGTACGTTCCATATGTATCACGAACGTTATCAATCCTCTGTCTAATCATCGTCATGAAGTTAAAAAGCAAATGAACAAATAACCGGGAGAAAAGAAAAGGATAACAAAAAGTAGTTTAAAAACGAGAACGTGAAGTCAGTTAGACACCAAGCGGACGTTTTCAAACTGTTCCAAGAAAAGACGTTAACAATTTAAATTCCCCGACGTTCTACGTATGAAACAACGAACAACATTTTAATATGCTTAACGTAATACATTTTAATCCTGTAACGCTTATTTATATTGTTAACGTCTTTACTGGAACAGTGTGAAAACGTTTTCTTAGCGTCTACCTGACTTCACATGCCCGTTTCTCAGCTACCATTTAGAAATTCTCTTTTTTTCACCAGCTAAAACAAACAAAATATAGTTACCGCAAAGATAGGAGATGTTTATTGATTTTAGTCTTGAAAAGACAGGAGGTTAACAGACAAAGGGAAAAGGATTCACGCGCATACAGTTCTTTGGAAAAAAGCCACTGGAATATAAAAATGTATAATAAAGAATTGACTGCGAATTGTCGAAGACTACTAGACCAACGAGCTGGAACAAAAGAAGCAGGACATAAATCAGACTAATCTTAAGAACAGAATGTGTTACCATCACTTTGTGTATTGCATTCTATATTTGTGCGTGTTTGTGTTTTCATATCTGTAGGTGCACATATGTGTATATGCCATTGTCTCATTTTACTTCAGTTAAATTTCTCAAACATCAACGGGGCCCTTCTTGAGGGTAACTTTTTCTCTCTATATAAGATACATAGGTGTTCGAATATTCCATTAAAGTTCTCATTTATGTCTCAAACGTTGAGTTTGTAAAGAAGTTAAGAACATTAATTTTATTCTCCCCAATTGATCAGTTAACTATGTTATAGTGTATATTTATTGTGGTCGCTTGGTCTTACCAGATTCCATAACAAGTATCTATCTTGTTTGATGAGGTATCTAGCTTAGTTCTGTTTCTATAGGCAACATCAGTTGAAGAACGTGCACTATTTATCGTATACGCCAGTGTGGGGTAGCTTAACCAAACGGATATTATTTGTGCTGTGAATACTATGTTATTTTTAATATTTAGTCGGTTTATTTGTAAGGGAGAGTATGCATATGCCTGGTTGTCGTGACAAACCCTATACTAAGAGACTTTACTCTCTCGAGGGCAGTGTCTAGTAGGCATTCAAGTACTCTCCTGTGTGCCCATGAAATTAGATGAAAGAGAAAGAAAAAGAAAATGAAGAAAAAAGAGAGAAAGAAAGACAGTAATAAAGTGTTGTGAAGTTGTTCCACAGTAAATAATAAATAAAGGAAGTCAAGTCGAGGGTTGGTTTAACAAGTGTATTAACAAAGTAAGAAACTGACTAGCTCTTGGCTAGACAGTTACAAGACTGTGCTTTGTCTTCAGTGTCTCTGATGACTCGCACTATTTATAGTGACAACCGGTGTAGTTTCTCCTGTGTAAGAACGGCCGGTGTAACATAAAGTAAGAGAGAAAAGCACAGAAAGAAAGAAAGAAAGAAAGGAGGAGAGAAAAGCACAGCAAGAAAGAAATAAAGAAAAGAAGAGAGAAAAGCAAAGAAAGAAAGAGAGGAAATCATGAAAAAAGCGAAAAAACAATATTACAAAAACGTTATTGTGTATGTATTGATGGATATATGTGTTTGTGTTTGTGTGTTGATCTATGTATGAGAATATGCTTCTATGTACTTGAGTGTATTTGTACCTCTCTTTGTGTGTGCGCTCGTGTATCCGTAATTGTTTGATCGTGAGCATGTGCATACACGTAAGTGTGCATGTGTTTGTCTCCGTATGTTAGAAACGAGATGACAACGAGAGAAGAGGAGAGATAGAGAGAATGAGAGAAAGGAAGAAAGAAAGCGAGAAAAACGTGAAAACCAGAGCGAACAAAACAATATATTTTTAAAAAGCCGTTGCAATTGAATTATGTTATGAGAAATGTTGAAAATAGATTTCGTATTCAGAAGATCCGCATCTTCTGGCAGCTTCCGTTCTGAACGTGTCGAAGACCAGCGAGAAATGCCACTCGGTTTTGGCAACGGGATGCTCTAACGTGATAACTCACTTAAACAAATGTCGTATTAATTCATTCTTTTTGCTAAACACGCCAACCGCTTTTTATTTGTGTTTGTTATTCTTCGAGCGATGACATGTGAAAATAAAAAATGGTTTCTGTCCCGGGAAAAGACTAAAGAAACAAAACACGCAAAAGAGATTAAAAACACGTATAATTCATGGTGAAACTATGTATTATTGTGAATACGAAAATCACATAATACCACATTTCTCGCTTTGTTTCTTTATCAAACGCTCTCCCTATCTGCTTTACTTATCCCTTTTTTCAATCATATCAATAGCGTTTGCTGCGAATATTTTCAAATAGTATTTCTTTGACCATTCTCTTATGAAGTCTTTTGCTAATATATATGAATTATTAAAAATCTTTCCGCATCAGTAAATTTGAGTCTCTTTTCCATAAATCTCTCCGTTTCCTCTTCTATCTCTCTCTTTCTCTCTCTCTTCCTCTTTCTTTATCTCTCTCAATCTCTTTATATATATATATTATTTCATATATCCACATAAAATGTTATAAGGAAGTATTTTATGTATCAATTTTCAGTATTTATTCAAAATAACATAGTATTCACAGCACAAATAATATCCGTTTAATTAAACTACCCCACACTGGCTTATACGATAACTATGCACCTTCTACAAATAGGGTTGCCTATAGAAACACCACTAAGCTAGATACGTGAGTAGAGCAATGTAGTAAGTTATGAAAATATATTTATCGCAATTAAGCTACACAAAGGCTCCTGCATTTCATCCCCGGAGAGAATCGTCGGGCTAAAATGCATCTGTGTAGCTTAATTGCCATAAATATATTTTCATAACTTACTATATATATATATACTGAAAATTGATACATAAAAAATATATCTCCTTATAAAATTTCATGTGGATACATGAAATACTAATATATATATATATATATATATATATATATATTAAGGGTTAAATTACATTTAAATCTATTCCAAAATAAAATAAAATGTCTGTTTACAAACATTTCAAAACGTTTATTTTCAAAGATACAATGAACAGGCATCGATGGATAGTTTCGATATAGAAATATTACGTGTTTTCTTCTAAACAGTTTGCAGTGAATGTTATAAACATATCCAGAAAAAGACGAATATTACCACTACAGACTAAATCATTGTTAAATCATTTTTTCTGTAATGTGAATATTTTGTTTTGTTATTGTTATTTGGCGATAGTGACAGATTATGAAAGCTATATTATAGTGATTCATTCTATACTTGATTGCGAAAGTAAAGTCCCTTGCATACATTGCCTGTATTATGTCGCCCCATTCAGGGACGTATATATTTTTTATTCTTTTTATTTATATAAATTCTTTGTATGATATCGTATAAAGCGTCTTCGAATATTTGTTCTTTTCCATCTCTTCTTTCAGTGTTTCGGCTTTTCCGTATTACATACAACTTAATAGAATACCTATATACTTATTTACTAATGTACATGTAAGTAGATACCTATTATATATATATATATATATATATATATATGTATGTATATATATACAGGTATATATATATACATGTATATATACATATATATATATATGTATATATATATATATATATATATATATATATATATATATATTGTGTGTATTTAGCCAGCATTTTCTCATTTATGCAAACATTGTTTAAAATAATAGAATCTGTCTGTTTAATTATATTTTTTTGTTTTTTTTGTATTAATATAAAAAAAATGTTCCATAGGTTTCACAGGTTTCACGAACGTTTTCGATACTTCATCGAATCACCTTCAGGTGCCAAAAGCAAATGTACAAAAAAGCTGGAGAAAGAAGAGAATTTTATAAAGACGGCGGAAAAACGCGCATAAAACGTTTTTCGCATTGTTCCAGAAAGTCGTTGACGATTTAAATTCAGCAACGCTGGATCGTATCACAGAACAAAATCGCATTACGTTAAGCATATTACTATTACAGACAAACAATTTTAAAATGCTTAACATAATGCGAGGATAATTCGACGAAGAATCGAAAGCGTTCGTGAAACCTGTGAAATCTGTGAAACCTATGGAACATTTATTAATTTCTTTTTATACAAAAAATACCATTAGAAATATTGAAAATGTATATATATATATATATATATATATATATATATATAAGTAATGAGACCCAGAAAACGCATAAGTATTTTTTTTCTTTTTAAATAAATATTTATCTATTTAAATTCAACTTAGTTTCGACAGTAACAAGTCTCCATCATGAAAATAATAACATTTTCTTTTTTCTTTATTTTTGCGACATCTCGTCACTATAAAAGTCCCTGAATGTTACAAAAGTGATGTTTAAAAAAAAAAATATCTGAGCCACGAGTTGACCGAGCGGGCACGCGTGTAATAGATTAGAAATTGTTCCTCCTTGAAAGCGTTGGGTATTACTGATTCACAATACCCAACGCTTAAAAAAATCGATTTCTAACTCATTACACGCGTGCCCGCGTGCTTACTTCGTGGCTAAAACATAAAAAAAGCATCACCGTTGCAACATCTAGTGATTTTTCTACTGACGAAATGTCACGAATAAAGAAGAAAAAAGAAAATGTTACTACAATGCTTTTAAACATTTCTATGGGATACATCAGCTGAAGATCATGAACACATTCTTTAAGAATTAGCTCAGCAGACGCTGGACTCGGATTTCTCCAAACAGTAGCAGAAAGAACAGAATCGATTACATAATAACTAATAAATCACACACTTTTACAGATGTCTCAGTTTTATCCATATTCGAGACTGAGAGTGACCACCGTCTCGTATGAGACTTACTCGGTATCAACACCAAACTAGAGAGAGAGAGGGAGAGAGAGAAAGAGAGAGAGTAAAACTAATAATACAATCTATAAGACCGACCCACGATTTGCTATTTGCCAAACAAAACAATTTAAGCAACACTACAAGGAAGAGATGTTCACACAATATACGATTTTATAACCTCTGTTATTTTAGAAAATCGACATTGTGATATCGGATATCTATATGTGCCTCCGTAGGCTAAAGTCTACTGATGAACGGATTAAACAAGTTAAACTTTAGACGCGAGTGTTTTGAGCTACTTGTTTGTTCTTTCAGTTTTATGGTTGTTTTAAACGAAATTGCATCATTTATATCAGAACCATTTTCTTATCGTCAGCCATGCAAAAAAGTTTGAACAAATATCGTTTCCCACCCAGTTTAAATTATCCACTATCGATTCAAACTGACCAATCAGAATGATTTATACGAATTGATTTCACTTTCAAATAATTCATCCAAGCGTTCATAGATCCATTCTTTTATTTATTTTTTGGATTTTAAAGAGATTCTGAAAAAAGAGAGAATCAATTCTTCAAATGTTTGATAATTTTATATAAAAAAGAACGTTTTTCGATTGAATGAACAGTTATAAAATGTCCACTTTTGGCGCGAAAAGCAATTATTGCGACAGATTTGAACAATCTATATCCGTATTTCATACGATTGGTTGATAAATAACTAACAGCGATACCCGGCGTTGTCCGCCTATTATTTAAAAATGAGGAAGTATGTGTTCCAGTTCTGCCAGGCTTTTTAGTTGTTCGCTGTCGGATACTTTATCTTCCTTCAAGACTTCATGCTCTGTGGAATAGCAAGCGCACCTTAAAATATTGTTTACTGATGGACTACATGTCTGTCTTCAAATAAAATTTACACCAATTACTTATCATTAACCGCTTTCACCAGTAATCACATTCTGTTTCTGATTTGTTTAGATGAGGATTGATAATTTGTATAACTTAAATTATTCGGACTACTGTCCTCATCTTGAGTGTTAACATCACAACGTTTCGGCCGCTGTGACCACCGGCCTTCTTCAGGTGTATCTTTTCGTATTCAGGAATATTTCTGTCAAACTCGGGAATCTGGACAGAATTTCAAACAGAACCCTTCATTAATCCACGAGGATTGCATGCTATCGTTTCATCAGCCATGACCGGGAGAAGACTTTAGTAATTCTCAATTCTTCATATCGCCCGCAGCGAGGATTGAACCATCAACCTTCAGATGACTGTTACTTAAAACTAGATTTTACTTAGTATTAATACCACCACGTCAGCCCAACCTTGACCCGCGGCTGTGATAATAGCGCTAAGATATCTGAAACTCTTAACCTCTTCAAGAATATCACCATTGAGCACGATGGGTGTTTTGTCTATTAGAGCGAGGTTGGCAGAAAGTTATTTCGTCTTAGATACATTTATTGTTATCCAAATTTGCGATGCCACATGCTCAAGTCCTTTTAACAGCCGGACAGCTCTAACTCGATTTTTTCACATTAAATAGAATTTTGAGTTTATCTGCTTGATTAAAATGTATGTAAAAAAACGTCCCTAGCAACCTTCTCTTAATATTACTATAAGAAGACACCGATGGAAGCCGGAAAACAAAATTGATATTCTTTCTAGTTGAATCTTATTATTGCCAAACAGACAAGAAATGATAATTCCGTAGGTTCCATGAAACAAAACAAAAAACTCGACTTATTTTACAATAAAAAATAACACAAAAATAAAGTTTAAAAATCCATTTATCTTTTCAATATAAGAGATTTAGTAAATGACACTTGGTATAGAATCAGCAGGAGCAGCAATAAAAAATGGCGGATTTGAATATTACAGATGGAATACATCACAAAATGACAGACATAAAGAATCAGTTATTCTCAGAAGCTTTTGCCCGACATTTAATTTCAAAATATTTATTGCCTTTTTACTGGGTGGTTTTTGATTTTTGCTAACAATTCATCTATATGCTACATCTTCGTTTTCAAATCCTCTTCTAAATTTTTAAATCAGGTAAAAACAATAACTTTCTAACATTATTCTTACACTATCTTAAATGTCGCCATAGGGAATAAGCGACGAAAAAAGTAAAAAATAGTAGATATTTTTCGGCTTGAAACTTATGAATAGAAAACAGACAGGAAATGATGATACCGTCGTTTCAATAAACCACTCGGATTTCCTTACAATAAAAAAAATAACATCAACATTAATTAATATAACTTTTCAATATAAAACGATTCACTTAATGACACTGGGTACAGAAGCAGCAGGGGCAGCAGTCAAACATGGCGGATTGGAATATTCCAGACTGAATATATATAACAAAATTTCATACACAAAGAATCAGTAATTGCGAAAAAAAATTCTCCGGCATTTGATTTCTAGAGATTTACTTTTGGTGATTCTTTTTTGCTAGCAAGTTATTCAATTGCAGCATTTTAGTTTTTTGCTGACTCCATTTAATCAAGACGCCTTCTCGTGTAACTGTTCGTTTTGTTTTCGAGTTCCGTAATTTCAAGTCCACTTTTTATACATTCCTTGTGTCTCTTCATGATTTTCTGGTTTTTGTTTTACGATTTTCGGTTTCCTGATTTAGCTTTTATCAGTTTAGGATGCAATCAACATAATTGTCTAACTTTATTCACATTCGATAGTTTTTACTTCGTAACTTAATTCGAAGCGCTTGCCTGTATATCTACACCGAAGAAATAAAACTTATATGTTTTGGATTAATTCACCATCGTCTATAGAAGCAAATACCATATATATATATATATATATATATATATATGTGATTTTATGAAGGCTACTTTTCTAAGACTTTTCTAGGACTTTCTTTTTTATCGTTGTTCTTCCTTGCTTTTTAAGTTTGACTTTTATTTTTATTTTTTATTTTTATTTTTACTTTTTTCCTCTTCTCTTCCTAAGTGACCTCAACTATTACAACGCCACATTGTGTTTTGTCGGCAGTTGAAACCAGTATTCCAGACATTTAATTTCCCTGATGATCTGCCAAGCAAGTAACTGCTTGGTAGTGAAACACGTGTAGGAAAAAACATTTAATTTGAATAAATAGTATTTGTAAGAAAAAATATCTTTAATGGTGATCATTGGTGTCTTGAAAGGAATGATTTGGTAAGCCTTCATAAAATCACATATAAATGCTCTGTACTCTGTAATCGAGTATCATCGAGCTTGTTTTTTATTGGAACAACCACGGTCTTCACTGAATGATCTATTTTATAAGTGAAAAATCTAAATCTATATATATATATATATATATATATATACTCTCAATCCTGTAATTCAGCTTAATTGAGCTTACAATTGGATACATTTCAGATATTATAAGGGCTATATTTTTTTAAATATATATTCTTTGTAAACACACACACACACACACACACACGCACACACACACACACACGCACACACACACACACACACATATATATATATATATATATATATATATATATATATATTTTCTTCGGGGAGGATAGATTCTTGGATTTTATCAGCTAGAATCTCATTGGATGTTTT
The DNA here is from genome assembly GCA_963556195.1 of Sepiola atlantica. Classification (NCBI taxonomy): domain Eukaryota; kingdom Metazoa; phylum Mollusca; class Cephalopoda; order Sepiida; family Sepiolidae; genus Sepiola; species Sepiola atlantica. The sequence continues at coordinate 1,187,901 of OY744542.1, forward strand.
GCTCCACTTTTCAAACTTTGAGTACTGGTAGCAAAACAATAGCAGCTTCTTTTGTGCAACAGTCCATGGTTGGGCTTTTAAGCCTCTTATGTTTCTTTTTTTGTTGGTGCATTTGATGGAGATAGGGGGCCAGGACCTTTTCTCTAAAGGCCTGATAGCTGACACGTGTTAGCCTCTGTATTGGCTGGAGCACCATTTCCAGGGCAGGAAGGTAACACCATTGCTTTCATCTTCCCGCCTGGTGTATGGACGGGTGTGTGTGTGTTTGATTAAACAACAGTTAAAATTCTGTGTGTTAGTTTTTATCAATATTTTAAAGTTGGCGTGCCCTCTCTTCACTCGTATCGAGCTTGGTTAATGGTAGGTTTGTTTGCTCGAATAAGTAATGCATCGATTATGGGGAGACGCAGGTTGTAATTTGAGACCACAAGGATGGCAGTGTTTTTTTTATTAATGTTTCTGAAATCGTTTTGGGATATGTCATGTTCTACCATAGCTCGCTCTGCAACCATCAGGTAGAACATGACATCCCAAAAAAGATTTCAGAAACATATAAGTAAAAAACACTTCCGTCCTCGCGGTCTCAATTTGACACCTGCACCTCCCTATATTCGAAGCCTTACGCATTCGATAAAATAAACCTACCTTCAACTGAGTTCGATATGAGAGGAAAAGGGTAAAATGCTTTTAATGAAAATATAAAATATAAAAAAAATCGTTTAATTGACTTTCTTAATAAATTCACCAATTTTAATTTGTGTAACTCCTCACGTTCCTGATGAAGACTCATGGGAGTCGAAAACGTTTGTAGTTTTGACGAGTTCCTGTTCACACTTGAACAGAACCATAGAGCATTGGTCCGCCAACTTCATAAGATAGATAAAAAAAGAAACAAACATGAATTGTTACTGTTGTTTAATCAACGAATAAATGCTGCATAAGTATAAATATATATACGTACACCCAGAACAATCACGGAACTAAAGGAAGCTATCAGGGAGGAGATGAGGCCCTCTACAACACATGCTGTAGAACGGAGAAAAAAAGGCCAAATACCATAGTGTTTTGGTGTGATGTTTTGAATATAATAAACTAGTTATGACCAAATATTCATTTCATTCGGATGAAACACTAAGAAACGGCGCCTAATTAGAGTTGGGGCCCATTTTTGGGGTCACCCTGTATATATATATATATATATATAATTATTTAGTGTACTAGTGAGTTTCCTCACATGTGAGTTTGCTAGTTTCTTTGTTTTTTATTTGTTTTCGCCAAAAATGAACCAGTGTATAGTGTAGGTTCTTATTGAGACTTTTAAATCGAAGAACTTTTTACTCTTTGTGGATTTTTATGATTATTTTGTAGTGTTGCAGAGTCGATATTGACATACAATATTGTTTGGCTAGCGGCAAATGAAACCGACCGTAAAAATACATGGTTATTGGAATATGAACTTGACTTTATATATATATATATATATATATATATATATATATATATATATATATATATAATTTTTTTTAATGTGATATGATATATATAATTATTTCCACAATAAGACTACGCTGCAGCCAACAGCAATGAAAGAAACATAGGTTGTGGGCTGCAGCGTTGTCTAATTGTGGAAATAATTATATATATATATATATATATATATATATATATATATATATATATATATATGGAAAGATAAATAGATGGATAGATAGATAGATTAATTAAAATATTGCGAAATAGTGTATATATTTATGAAACTGAAGCTTTATTTAGGGTAATTATTTCACATTTACAGCCTTTTAGGTCGGGAAACCGGGGTTCAATCCTCAGTCGAGTCATGAAAAAGACTAAAACATGTAATTTGATGTCAACTTTGCTCAACACTCAGCATTATAAAGTGAATATCAAGGGTAACTTGAAGTTACGAAACCATGTTATATTTAAACGTAAATGTGTTACCTCGTTTCCGGCGAGAATTCAAACAGAGACACGTATCCATGGCGATGTACCTAATTAAAAATATAACAAGCTGTAGCTAAAAGAGATATTCGTCTTTCTATCTGTCTGTCTTTCCCCCATCTCACACGCGCACGGAAGTAAATCAACCTTCTAATTTATTTCTGCGACTGTTATTATCTTTTGAATTAATCTTTTTATAAATTTATACCGGCGTCCGAGTAGTTTTGTTAAAAGGTGATCTAGAACCTGGGTTCACGCCGGGCGTATAATTGTTCATAAAAAACAAGTGTAAGTCAAAGTGCAGCAGAAAGAAATGTCGTAGCATAACAATCCTTTGTATAAGAATTATTCATTTATTCATTTCGTTTATAAAAATAATATTTTAAAAACATAAATATGTCTTTTATAATGTTACTATACGTCCCTATCCTCCCGATAAATTGCTGTCCGGACGGCGGGTAGGTTTTGCTAGTATATTCAAGATGGCGGACTGCAAAACTTTTTCCAAAATCAATAGAGCATAGGGAGATTTACCCCAAGCGATCGGATAGTATGAAGGTTGTTCCAGAAATTGTGTAGTGGAGACGAGAGCCTTGCAGATTAAGAAGGTTGATGACAACCGTGTAATGTTGACAATTAACAATTTCATGCAATTATTGAGAAAAGTGCACGTCAAAATGTCAAAGAAATGTATCAAACATTTACTGTCAGCACTGCAACATTTTCACGTCATTTACAGAGTATGTGAAAGGTGAAAAATCCCATTATTTTTGTAACGACGTGATAGATGTCTTTAGATTACTTTCCTTCTATTTATTTCCCCAACATGTAAATGTGGTGTAAAAATATCTTGCTGGGCAAACCACCAGATAACTTGTCCTTATAAATGTAGCACCTATTACAGATCAGTGGCACTATGCCTTGTTTAGGTCTGAATATACATTAAAATTATCTAGACGTATAAGGTTAAATAGGGATTACCCTAAGTACCAAGAACTACTGTACGAGTACTAGAGTCGAGGTGTATCGGTGGTTGGAATGACTACCCCATTTCGCAACCCAATTGGAGTAAACGTTTACGGTATTTTAACAAACAGGATTGACTACTATCGTTTCGATAAACATAATAAACATGTGAACCGTACAAAAGGTATTGTTTTATTTGCTTTGCTTTTGTTCGAGGTCAAGGCGCATGCGCTTCTGATTCAAGCTGACTAGCCGAAATAACAAATAACTAATAGATTTAGATAGATAGATATTAAAATATTAAAATAGATATGCATATATATCCACATAGATATATTTTCGAAATAGAACAATTAAAAATGAGAATATTTTGTCCAACTACATCACTCTCTATTTTCTTCTTCCTCTATAATCTTCGTACATCATTCCAATATAATTACAGCAATAAGATATCTATTTATTTGACGCAAAAAGCCCAGAGCTAATTCCGAAAAATGTATATGCTTTTAACTAAACAATAATTATTTATTTTGTACGAATATATCATGCGAATGAGATGTGTTTTTCGATATTGACTTGTGACGTAAATTCTATAAAGTTTTGTATTTCATGATATAGCATTATACGTACTAGCGAATATACACTCCCTTCGGTTGCACCAAATAATATCATATCGTAAGCAGGAAACCAAAAGCTAAGAAGAGAGTAAATAGTACGGGCCAGATTCTGTGTATGGTATACATACGAGGCCTGTCAAAAAAGTATACGACCTTAGACAAGAAAAAATATTTCAAATACCTGACGGGGTTGGGACCCTAATCCCCATTCAAAGTAGGCTCCTTGTGCTTGCACACACTAAGGCCACCGATCTATACAGTGCTGGAAACACCTCTGGAAGTCTTCTTTTGGAATTGTGTTCATTTCCGCCATCGCGTTCCGCATTATCTTTTCTCTAGTCTCAAAATGGGAACCTTTAAGTGGCGTTTTCAATTTTCGAAACAAACAGAAGTCGCAACGAGCCATGTCTGGAAAGTAGGGAGGTTAGCGAAAGACTGGAATTCCATGTTTGGCCAAGAAATGTTAGATCAATTGGGATGAATATGCGGGGGCGTTGTTGTGATGCAGTTGCCAGTTTTTCGCCGTCCGCATATCTGGTCTTTCGGGCCGGACAGCGTCACAAAGACCCCGGAAGAAAACCTTGATAGTACTTCTTTGTCACCGTTTGTCCTTCCGGTTCGTATTCGTGATGCACAAATCCACGGATATAAAAGAAAACAGTCAGCATCACATTGATTTTGCTTCGCACCTGTCGCGCTTTTTTGGGCCATAGGAGACTTGGGATGCTTCCATTGCGACGACTGTCTTTTTGGGGGGTCGTACCCGTACACTCATGAATCGTCTCCAGTTATCACTGTGTTCAGAAACCCAGAATCAGTGTTGGCGGTTTCTAGAAGGTCCTGTGGAACTTGAAAACGGAGGTTGGTTTGTTCTAGCGACAACAACTTAAGCTTTAGGCACACATTTTGTAGTCACTCTGTTCCCGCACGGTTGAACGACGATCTTCCATCACCAAATTTCGCACCTTCTCAAAAACAGCTGCACTCTGAGCGGTTTGGGGCCTGCCATAAGGCTGGTCACTCTCCGCTGATGTGCGGCCATTTTTCAATCCTTAATTTGTGTTACACGGATCGGATCTTCTCCAAACACCTGGTGAATCTTACGAATTTTTTACTTTGAGAATCACCAAGCTTTTTACAAAATTTGATGCTGTACATTTTCTTAACACGTTCAGTTATCTTGAAAGAATCGGTAATCCGACGAACACGTCGTGTAGCACCTCACTCAGCGATCGACAAGCAACGACTAACGCGCAGGAAGACGGTGATAGAATTCACACATGCGCATGAAGGTGTCTTCCTTTTTTTCCACCCGCTCGTTTCATTGATTAAAATAATATTTCCTCTGAAATTTATCTCATCATTTTGTTGTACTCGAAATCTACTTGCCAGTGAAGCGTGAGAGGCTAGTATGATTGTGTGTTAGAGTTATAGGCGACAACTTGTGTGGAAAACAGACGGCAACATTTTTTTTTACATTACATTTAAAATTCTGTATGTTGATAAGTTCTGGGAAACAGGGAGCAGGAAGGGATGTCCAATGGCAATCGGTCTAAAAAAGAGCTATGCTAGCCGGGAGTATTTTGGTTAAAGGGGGAAAATGCAATAAAATAACTGGGGCACATTCATTGTAAGTACTTGCTAAATAAGCACAGAGATACAACATTGCGTCGATGCGATAGTGTAAACAGTGTGGGACTTATTGAGTTAGAAATTCTTTTTTTCACTCTGTCGAAGACGAAGAGGTAAGTGGTTGGTTCATCCGACCAGATGTGGCAACAATCCTCGATGCACACCAAATGGTGGCTTTGTATTCGTTCCGAATTCTTTCTCACTTGTTTTCTTACTTATAATAATAAATGTATCAAATATACAAAAGAAAGCGATTCAATTAATGTCATGCATATGAGAGTCTAATTTTACGCTTAAAAGACATTTTAGAAAATCGAATTATTTCTTGTGTCAAATTTGATCAAAAACGAACTATTCAATCGAAACCTGCGATTTCGAGTCCTCAAGGCGACACATAATTCAATTTGGATTTGACGTTGAAAAAACATTTTTCATCGGATTATAATTTTGCTTGGATACTTGAAAATTATTTGTATCTATTCAGACATCCCGATGTTTTAATCTATATTTATCTATATCTTCATATCTACAAATCTATCTTATGTTTAATTTATTAATTAGTGTTAGAATAATTAATCGAAATCGGAATCAAAAATCGAAAAAATCGGAACTCTCTGTGGTATCGGAATCGGAAAAATTTGGGTCTATTTTCCGATGACGAAAACGATTCTTTTAATCGTGTTTTTTTCAATTTCTGGTACTAATGATAGAAAGAGGAATATTTATTGATTGTAAATTACCAATAAAACTAAAATCGATAAATCACGCACACATGTGTATTTTTACGTTTGCGAAAATATATGCAAATATTACATGGATCTTTACGATAATCTGAAAATTAAAAAGCAGATAACGATTCTATAGTTTAATATTTAAAGATAAAAAATAGGAATCAAAATCGGTAATTGTATCAGAATCGGGAATTTAAGAACAGAATCTGTAATTGTATCGAAATCGGGAAAATATTGGACTTTCCCATCACTAGTAATCACATCATCATAATTTGTTTTTTTTAGGTATACTATCTTTCTTAATTTATTTAAATTCTTTTAGTATCATAATACACACAATTATTTTAATCACATATACGCAGTAATATTTCATATTCTCTCAAGTTCCCCGTTGAGAGAAAAAGATCTCCGAAACACGTAAATTTTTCTTACAGACAAAATTCAAGAAATTTTTTTCAGTTTTTCTCTCGCGTATCACTATATCTCATCATTTCCTGTTCTCGACGTCACTTTCTTGTCACGTTAGCTAAACAACCTTCCTCGTAACGTCAGCCATCATTATCATCAACAGATACATTTTATTTATGCCACGTATCACTATATCTTGTCACTTCTATTTTTTTCGTCACTTTCTTGTCGCATTAGCCAAACCACTTCTGTAAAAACGTCAGCCATCATTTTAATCGAGAGATACATTTTATTTCTGCCACGTATCCGTATATTTCGTCATTTCAAGTTCTCACCGTCACTTTCTTGTCACGTTAGCTGAACTATTTTCGTAAAACTTAATTGGGTATTTATAACAATCGCTTGTATCTATCGATATAACCATATATCTGTGTCAGTCTATTTTTATCTCTGTTTTCCACGGTTAACGTACAATTCTAACCAATTTGTAATGTATTTAATATTTGGGAATATTATTTGAAAAATAAAAGAAACTATAGTACAGCAATGATGCTCATGCCTAATTTTCAATTGACTGTCTGTTCACACACAATGTTCTTCGTCTCTCTCTCACACACCATTCTAGATTTCCATCTCTTTCTCTCTCTCTTCAATTCTCTCTCTATATATTTATTTCAAGATATGTGTTATTTTCTCGCACAATAATGTTGTTTAGCCTCTTGTACTGTTAATTACTGTTGTTTAGACTCTTGTACTTTCAATTGTTATTTATCAACCCATATATTTGTTTCAGTCAATATTTAAATATATCCCCTCATCGACGTACAATTCTATCACTGTTTTAATGTAATTAATATACAAGAATGGTATTTGACAAATAAAGGAAGGATTGTGCCGAAAGAACGCTCAGGGCTAATTGTCAATTAGCCGTTCGGTCTTGTGGCAGAGTTCTCCCCCATTCTCGCTTCTCGTTTTTCTGCCTTCACTTCAATCTCCCTTTATATATTTTGTGTTCTGTTGCACTATACTGTTACTTGGGGCCATGAACATTCATTTTTTTCTATCTATCAACCAATATAGATGTTTCTGTCGATATTCATTTCTCTCTTTATATAATAGGTCGTTAAAAAAATAATGGCCGCTTGAAGAGCTGGGTTTAAAAAAGTCACTTTAAAACAGAATGTGTAGTTTATTTTTAGTAAATTTGTACATATATAATAATTAATGTGTTCTCAATAATAATTTGTAACTAATTTTCAGATAGAAAGTATTTTGAAGAATAGAATACCCTTAATAATGAACTTGCCAAAACATGACATTCACTTTCTTGTGTTGCATGAGTTCAAACTTGGGCACAATTTCCCCGAAATTTCTGCCAATATTAATATAGTATGCGAAGATGGATCCACAAGCGATCGGACAGTACGAAGGTGGTTCCATAAATTCTATAGATAAAGAAAGTAGAGGATAACTGTTTAATATTGACAATGAATAATTACAACCACTTGTTGAGCAAAATTTACGTCAAACTGGCAAAGAAATGACCCAGAAACTTCTGTCAGCACTGCATCAGTTTCATGTCATGTCGTTAAATAGTATTGGATTTGTGAAAGATTTCCATCAATAAATTTATGTTTCTGAAAGATGCCATTATTTTTGTAACGACATAATACGTACAACTCTAACCTTGTTTTAATGTATTTATATACGAAGCTTTTCAGAAATAAAGGAACAGCAGTTTACAAGTAACGGTCACGACTCTATTGGCCGTCTGCTCGTATCGCCGTATATAATTTATTTATCAACCTATTATTATACTAAAGCTGAATTGACAAAAGTTTGTTTCAATCACGTTTCCTTGCCCATGTATTATCACATAAAATACATGCTAAAATATTCCGCAAGTTTAGTCATGTTTGGAGCAGTTATTATACTGTTTTCATAATAGTTGATAATAGTTTGAATTTGACCCTGGAACACATGTCTCAGCGTATCGCATGATATTTGGAGTGCTGCAAAATTATTCGTGATGTTTCAGTATATATATATATATATATATATATATATATATATATATATCGTTCTCTTCATACTAAGACTCCATCTTCGTTTTAATGTATTTTTTTATGGAAATCGCTCCAGACAAGGTATGCAACCACTTGATGTAAGGAGCTAAAAAATACCACTTCAAGGTCAAAACCGATATGTTATATGAATAGATTATGACTTAGAAAACATAAATTATTCCCCCCTTGTCAGAAACATCGCGCATAAAATGTGAGGACTAAAGGACAAAATAATGGAAGCGAGAGTTACGAGGCTGCCGAAAGTAAGCCAAAGGTACACTTACTACTTTCTATTTATATACGACACGGGTATTTGACAAATAAAGAAACGACTGTTCGACAAACAACTTTCACTGCTCTATTGGCTATCTCCTCGTGTTGTAGTATTGCAAAACATTTTGCAAGTTGTAGGTATGTTTATAAGTCTATTAATTTGTTACAATATTCACTCCTCAACAAATTAACCGACCATTAAAAAATTTTGTACGCATCTCCTGAACTTTTTAAAAATTCCATCTTTTCAACATCCTTTTAGTCGATTTCTTGCCATCAACACCTGACGATGATTCGAGTAGGCATAGAATACGTTTATAAACCATATAGATCTTTCATCAATTTGTTTAGTTTTAACACGAGAAACATCATTAGAAAGAATTGAAAATATAAAGGTCTGACCAAGCAGAAGAATTCTGTTTTTTTTAATAATGTTTGCATTAATATATAAATTTGTAAATATATATATGTATATTAATACACTTATTAATTAGCAATCTGTCTAAGTGCAATGCTTTATTAACTTGATTTGGTATCAATATCATGAATCAAAACATTTCGCCTGCCATTCACTGTTGATTGGTTTTTATAGACCAATCAATCACGTAACTATAAATGTCTGCATTAATCAAACTATCTATGTTTTATTCGACCAATATACGAAGAATCTACTTAAATGCATTATATATATATATATATATATATATATATATATATATATATATATATATATATAAGTTTAAAAATATATATAGGTTTAAAAATATAAGAGGGGGCCTATTATATAGAGACGATGCCCTATTTGTCTCGGATGAAATACCTAGAAGATATAGCAAAACAATTGAAGAATTACATGATTTTTTCAGAAATTTCGGCCTTTCCATAACTGTTGATCCTGAGAGAAAAACTTCTAACCTCCTTTGATATCACCCTTAACCTCAATGACGGATCATATAGCCCTTTCCATAACCCCAATCTAACTCTTTTCTATGTACATAAACTATCTAACTACCCGAAAGCTATAATTAATTCAATAGTACCGTCTGTTTCCAATAGAATATCTAAGCTTTCTGCCAATAAAAAACATTTTAAACAAAAACGCACAATTTTATAACAATGCATTGCTCAACTCTGGATATTCTAAAAAAATAACTTATAACCAAAACAAAGAGAATGATAGAACTGTAAATATTATTACACACAATATGACAACTAGCAATAGGAGCCGAACTAAAAGAAATCTAAATAAACAAAGACCTCTAAGGCACTCTATCATACCTGATGAAAATCACCAACATATAGATAGCCCTACACCTACTGCACGTAAACGCCTTAGAAGGAAAAATAATATTTGGTTTAACCCACCTTTCAATAATAACGTTAAAACCAATATCCCGAAGGAATTCTTTAAAATATTAGAAAACTCCTTTAAATACCCACATAAATATAGCTCCATACTTAATAAGAATTCAATTAAAATTTCATACTCTACTATGCCAAATATAGCCCAAACAATAATCTCAGCAAATAGCAAAAAAATAAAAAATATCCAATCTAATTCTAAGTATTCCAATCCTATAAATATATGCAACTGCAGGCGCACCAGTGATTGCCCACTGGACAATAGATGCACATATTCTGATATTGTATATGCTTGTACTGTAACTGAACAAAATAATTCTATAATGAATCCTAGAGACCACATAAATACAGCCCCTAATCAAATTCCACAATTAAGCACTACAACTAATTTGCACCATAACTCTAGACCTAGCAATTCTAATATCCATCCTCTACCTCAGCAAACCGGTAATGAGTTCCCAATGGAAGGTAACGATAACAATAATATACAATCAATCAACCAACCTAATCCACATCATGAAAATACAGTAAATAGAAATAGACCTGTGAATAGGAATATAAATGGCGCGGGAATAAGGGTAAATCCTAGGGTACACACATATATTGGGGCCACAGCAAATTTAATTAAATCCCGCATCTCCATGCATAATTACTCCTTCAATAACGATGTCGGTAACAACAAAACATCCCTGACCACTTTAGTTAAAAATTTAAGACTAAATAATATTCCACACAATAAAAAATGGTCCATCCTAACAAAATCAAACTCCCACAGCCCAGGATCCAGATCTTGTGGTCTATGCAATTCTGAAGCCGTAATGATAGCTACTGCACCTAAACATTTAAATCTGATAAATTCTAGAAGTGAATTAGTCTCCAAATGTCGACATGGAAGGAAATTCAAATATACAATATGGAAACCACCACCAGTCATGCCGTAGCTGTTTGGGCGAGCAATGAAACCGGGGGTGTCCAGTCTTCGAGATGGGTCCTTTTTAATCTTCTTTGCCTAAAGGATTTAGACTCTGAGGTTGTAAAAGTTTACACACCTAAATTTTCAGTTTCTAAATATCTTTACAATATCTTTACAACCTCTTAATTAGGAAATATTAAATCTTAAATATATTTACAACTTCTTAATTAGGAAAAATTAAACCCTAATTTAGATTAATCTTCTTGATTGGGCAAACCTAACCTTAAATTAAACTTCCTAATCTGATAAAATTAAATCTTAAATTAAACTATTAAATTATTAAGTTCTAATTATTTTGATAACTTCGTAATTGGGAAAATTAAATCTTAATTGGGAAAAATTAAACCTTAGGACAAGTTAAACTTTTTAATTGGGGAAAGTTAAACCTTGAGTTGGAATTCCTGAGCTGATAGGATTGAATCTTAAATTAAACTATTAAACACTTTAATAATTTCTAACCTGATAAAATTAAATCTTAAATTAAACTATAAAATTATTGGAATTTAATAACTTCGTAATTTTTAATTTCATAAATATTCTAGATTATTTGATAGGGTGAGATTTGTGAAATCGGTTTATACTGTAAGCTAGATTTTAAGTAATAATTTTGGATGTGTACGTGATCACACGATCTGACCTATATTTCCTAACTCCCTTCTCTTTTTCTTTTTCTTTTAACTTCTTAACACCTTCCCCTTTGACATAGAATATTCTCACTCGACCCAGACAGGGAACATCTAATCTGGGTGGGGTGGATGGCGGGGTTGTATGTTGCTTTCTTTCTTGAGCCCATCAAACAGGAAGTAACACAGACATAGTTCAGATCCATTAAAGTCATTCTGAGATGTAGACAATTTAATATCGCCTTCTGTTCGTTAGGGATTTGTCATGTCTGGTTGAATCGCTGGGGAGAGAAGATTACTTAATTTTTTTCGCTCTGCTGGCCAGATGCGACGGGGATTCAGTCTTGTTTTGCTCAATTCGGATTTAACGGGTTTTCTAATTAAACAACGAACTTTGATTTGACTTGGGTTGCATATGTCGGTATTTTGGAACTTTGATTGGACTTTTTGTATTATTTGATTTATTTATCATTAACATTGAATATGGACACATTTCGCGACTGGATAATTTTGCCGGCCCCTTCAATTTCACGTATATGGACTGCTGTTTATAACTTGGAGTAATGTCTTTCCTGATTATGTTTCTCAATTTGTATGACCTGGATAAACTGTATGGATTCAACAAAAAGTATGTTTTGGGGTTGATATGTTTGATGTTATGTATTTTTATGTATTTGTGTATATAATTTTATATATTTTCAAAGCGTAATTTTATTACCTGTAGTAGTATAACTGCGGTAATGGTGCTCTGAAGAGAAGAATTATCTTTGAAAACTCATGAGATAAGGACTTAAGGATACTTTGCTTGAACTTTGAATTCTAATAAAATTTGATTAACACCTTATTTTATTACTTCATTTTATATTATAATATTAATGCTCTATCCAGTATATTGAGCTTCAGTTTTTATCCGGATGTTTCACTAATTATAAGATATTAGTTGACGCTTATATCTTTTGTTGGATTGCTTCATATATATATATATATATATATATATATATATATATATATATATATATATATATATATATATATATATATATATAAATATATATATATATATATATATATATAGTATAGTACACGTATTTTATTCTGTAGATGTAAATCTGTTGAAGCTCCAGTGTTTATAAAATGTGCTCAATAACAAGTATAGCTGTTCTTCAGTATACATTTTTAAGTATACACCTCTCTCTCTCTCTCTCTCTCTCTCTCTCTCTCTATATATATATATATATATATATATATATATATATATATTGATTAGTTTGTTATTTTGCGATAATATCAGCTTGATGTAAGCCGTACAGTTATACACTCACCTAACTTACTTTGGATAATGAAAAACTATACAACTTACATAAAGCTCATATGCGGGAGGCTGAAGAGAGTCCGAGATACGAAGCCAAATATAGGTCCCCATTGTTTGGATTTGAAACCGACGGAACCGACGTTGTTTTAATCTATTGTGACTATATATATAAATAAATATTACGCTTTTACTTTTGAATTTTTTCTTAATAATCGATCACTCTGCTAGATTTCTCTATCACTAACCTTACACACACACACACACACACACACACACACACACACACACACACACACACACACACATATATATATATATATATACTATATATATAGATATAAGTTATGAAGGTATATGTATGGCAATTAAGCTAAACAATAAGAATTTGATTGGTTAACTAGGTAGACTAAACATTACGTGTATATATATAAAAACACCCGGCAACACAATCCCCATGTATTGTAACATGAATATTCCCTAAGGGGATGAAACGCGGAAGCCTCTGTGTAGCTTAATTGCCATGAATATATTTTCATAACTTACTATCTAGCTCTACTCACTGTTGAAGTACATACTGAAAATTGATACATAAAAAATTATATCTCCTTATAACATTTGATATGGATACATGGAATAATATATATATATATATATATATATATATATATATATATATATATATATATATATATATATATATATATATATATTGATTTTGATTTGTTGTTCTTGTATTCTATTACAGATACGTCTGAAGAAACAATCATGAACATGGTTTCTGTTGTGTTTCAATTCCAAATGTTATTTACTTTTCCTAATTGGGTCCACCTTATCTCAGTATCATCTTAATGGTTAGGGCTACGGACTGAAACGGCACAGTATATGCTTCAAACTTCAAATATACGATTTGCTTCTTCACAAAATTGTTATCTGTTTTTCTCTATATAAAAGAATTACTATCTTAATATATATATATATATATATATATATATATATTTTTTTATTTATATATATTTGTCATCTTAGTTCAGTAGTAAGTTCTCAGAAAAAAAACAAGAGCTCTCATTCTGCAGCTCACACTTGATGTCTATATGAGATATATAGATATCCAAGTGTTCCATTAAACTTCTCTTTTACCTCTAAAACGTTGAGTTAGTAAAAAAACGAAGAACAGATTTTCCTCTCCCTAATGAGGGGATTACATTTTGGCATCGAATACTATGTTATTGTGAATCTTTCGTCAGTGTCTACTTGTTGGGTTAAGTATCTTCATTCAAGTAGGTATTCACTCTTTTCTCTCTCATATATATATATATGTATATATATATATATATATATATATATATATATATATATAAATATATATATATATACATATATATATATATATATATATATATATATATATATATGCAAACATTGGTACAAATTACAGAATTCGTCTGTTTAATATTACCTTTTTTTCAATTTTTCTGATGTTCTTTTTGTATTAAAATAAAAAAAAATGTTCCATAGGTTTCACAGGTTTCACCAACGTTTTCAATTCTTCATACAAACATCCTCAGGTGTCAAAAGCAAATGAACAAAAAAGCTGGAGAAAGAAGATACTTTTTAAAAGACGGCGAAGAAACGCGCATAGAAAGTTTTTCGCATTGTTTTAATACATTGTTGACAGTTTCATTCAGCAATGCTGGATGGCACCACAGAAGAAAATAGCATTACGTTAATCATTTTAAAATGTTACCACTGGTTTCATATGTGATGTTATTAATTTTAGGTTGTTGTGTTTTTATGTAGATAGCTCAAGTATTCTAATTATTTTAAATTGGTTTTGGGATGTTTAATTTTAGTGCTAATAAGTAGAATTCGTCTGAAATTATATATATATATATATATATATATATATATATATATATATATATATATATGTGTGTGTGTGTGTGTGTATCTACATTCAGTGCATATACACTTTATAGTTGCATTCCAAACCATAATTTTATTTGTTCTTTTAATACATTTATCTTTATATTTTGGCGAATATTTGTATTTCTTTCAGCGTCTCACAAACATTTTTCTACAAATTTAATACTTTTTCTATACCTTATGCGCGTTTCACAGCAAAGCGAAGAGAAATATAGTTTAACATTGCTGATTATTAGAGCAGCAGTTCATTTAACGACAATAGAAAATCAAAATATTCCAAAGACTGAAGAAAGGAAGATGGGAAAAGTTTAAAAAGTCATAACAAAAATAAAGGCCAGCTAAAATACATGAAAAGACTCACACAAAAAATGGTAAAAAGATCGAGGATTTTTTTGTGAGCCCTAAAAAAGGGAGGTATTCGCCTAAATATGAAAATGAAGAGACTGAAACATCAAAAGAAATTATTGTTATGGGTTGATTTTACCTTTGGTCAATGGAATGTAACTATAATATATATATATATATATATATATATATATATATATATATATATATATATATATCTTACTTGCGGAACCAATGTGATTATATTACTTGCTTATGACGGCTGGGCGATCTTTGCCGGACTTTTGTTAGGACAGGATGATGTGTGACAACATGTGCACGCATGTGTAATGTCTCGTTTTGTTATCGCCAGTGAGTAATCATGGTTTTGACGATAGTCGCTGCCGTCTGCTTCTGGGACTAGCTGGCAGGCTGGGGACCATCGTGCTGCAAAAGAACCTTATGTAAATAATAGAATAAACCATTTTACTTTTTAATATAAAAATATATATTTATTTTCTTCCGAAGCACATTTTTATAACTTTGTAGAGAACGCAACAAAACGCGTGTGTCTCTGTCAGAATTCAAAACCAGTCTCTCTTTTTCTATCTCTTTACTAGAGAGAGAGAGAGAGAGAGAGAGAGAGAGAGAGAGAGAGAGAGAGAGAGAGAGAAAAGGGGAGAGTGAGAGAGAGAAGGATAGAGAGACAGAGGGAGAGAGAGAAAGAGAGACAGAGGGAATACTGGTGTCATCAGTGTACGCCTTGTCAAATGTTTATTTTTTAGTTTCATAACTGATTTTCTCGAACGACGACAGTCTTATCTCTGAACCCATCACATGCACATGTCATTGAATTAGTTTGACACCGACCTTCAGTCCTCCTAATAGGACTGAGACACAGGTGCATTCAATGATCTCAAAACACAGAGAATTACTGTTTTTGAAATAAGTCTGCATAAGGATTACGAATATAACGGGGAGCACTTAGCTCCATAAAAGCTCACGCATTGTGCCATATAGATACGTGTATATATTATGTATATATATATGCGTCTATATATATCATTAAATAAAGATTAGAAGCACTCTACGGGGATCAACCTACGTTTCGACGCGTCATGACTCGTAAGGAGACGTGTAAGCATCCATAAGTAGATTGATCCGCGTGGACTGTTTCTAATGTTTATTAAACTTTACTTATTAAAAGCGCTAATTTATATTGATCACTTTAGAAAAAAATTGGTTTTAAGTTTATGATATCAATATATCTAAACTTATTAATTTATATATCTAAATGAATAAATACGAATTTTTTTTATTTACGCCTTTTTTCATCATCAAAGCAAGTTACTGTTATTTAAATGAATAATACAAAAATTCTTAGAAATACAGTATATATAGTACTGATCAAAATACATGTACACATTCATAGATCTGTCTAATTCGAATAATTCTTTTTAAAACTTTCTATAATAATTTAATGTTTACTGCTATTCATTGTATTTTTTGTGTTATGTTTTCTATGTATCTGCAATAGTTTAATCGATATTAACAGCAATTAAAGTAATTCAATGAAAGAAATTATTCCAAAAAACTTTTCTTGAGATAATCATTATCAAGGGAGATAATTGAAAGGAAACTAATACGTCTTAGCTAGCTAAAAAGATATACCGATGATGCACAAAACAGGGGAGGTGAGCTCTCTCTCTCTCTCAATCTTAGGGGGCCGTGTAAAAATAATAAAAAAGACAATTTGGCGTTTTTGCTTTCTCTTCTACCTCTTTTTCCTCTTCTATCTCAATCACCTCTCCCCTCCTTCCTTTTCTCTAGCGACGCTAATGGTTTTTAAAAAATTGTTTTAAAGCCCATACGAGATAAAAGAGCAAACCATTATAAATATACATCGTCTAAAATAAAAACGTCTTTCACTTAAAATACATTGAATTTTCTGTTTAAATTGTAAGTATTTTCATTCAGAGGTTTTCAGTTAATAAATAAATCCTGTTATCAACATTTTTGATTAAACCATTTTTAGTAAAATAACAAAACAATAACAAACATTAACAACCCAAAGTTATGTTGGGTTATTGGGGGTAGTGTAGTATCTTGCAGGAATTACCTTCTCCTTTTGTGGGGGTGTCGTTCCAGGTATTACCTCCTCTATTTTTACAAAAGAATTGTAGTATCTGTTCTGTTATCATGATATCCTTCGAACATGCATTACCACCTCTTTTTATTTAGAAGAGGTCCTCCCAGGCTTTACCTCGTTCTTTGAGGGGTAGGATAGTATATTTACATTTGTCATAACAAATTCCTCCCAAACATTACCTTCTATTTTGAGGGCCAATGTATGTAGTTCGTTCATTATAGTAACATATTAATCGACTAGCTAATATATATATATATATATATATATATATATATATATATATATATAAACACATGGTGTTCTGTTGAGGATAAACCACTGATAATGGCTTTGTTGCTGTCTGGCTTTGTGTTATTTTTGCTTTAGTATTATTCTATTCAGTCCTCGGAATACTTATTCTAATGTTTATAAAAATCCATTACATTGATTGATATCTACTGCCTATGGTTTTAATTTCACAAAAATCAAAATCATCTTAAATTTTCACAAAGGGTTATATTCCTCTTGAACCATTTGAAAAAAAAACCTATATGAAACTAAATGTAGAACACATTACGACTCCTTACGTCTAGCAACTGTATTCCAAAATTTATAATGATAAGTTAATTATTTTTTAAAATTAGTTCTGCACATGCTAATATATAGTCATACACACATCTAACTTTATATCTCTTTCTTTCTCGCTCTTTCTCTCTCTCTCTCTCTCTCTCTCTCTCTCTCTCTATATATATATATATATATATATATATATATATATATATATATGAGTGGAACCACTTATTTCCTATACCAGATAGATACATGTGTGTGTATGTGTGTGTGTGTGTGTGAACAAAAGACAAAAGAAAAAAATTAAACACAGGAATGAATCATAGAAAATAAAAGCTTTGCCGGGTTCTTTCTTTAACAGTTTCGTTTCTTCAGACAAAATTTTTCTTGTTGATTCGAACTGAACTGGTAAAGCTCTCGTATTTGATGATTTATTCCTGTGTTAAATTTGTTTTTCCTTTCGTCTTTTTTCACACACCCTGTCGCCACATAATTTCATTTCATGTTATATATATATATATATATATATATATATATATATATATATATATATATATATATGAAAGCAAAAAAAAAAGGTTAATTAATTAGTCTTGCAGACGGATCTATTTCAACGGCTTTTATATGTGTGCATTAATTACTGTAATTCATTTTGTTATATTTTTCGATGGGAAATTTTATTTTAATTAAAAAAAAGGTGGAAGACCACTCCTCACATAATGTTTGTATCCGGTTTTCACTTGTTACTGGCTATCTTGGTTTAGCTTGTTGCTGTTCTCTACATTTTGGACCGAGAGAAGAACTAGCTATCGTACAAAGCTGGATCTCTTTATTAACAGTCTCAGTACGGATACTCCTTCAGACAATGACACTTTTTTGAATCAAGACGTTGCAGTCATCATCATATATATATATATATATATATATATATATATATATATATATATATATATATAGTGTATCGTTTCAGTGCGGCTAGACCAGTTAGTGCCTCAAACCGAGATTGAAACTCAACCTATCATATGACACTGGCTGTAAGTAATATCTTAATGTAAATATTGTCAAGTGCCAGAGCTCGAATTGGTTTTACCCAATGAACTATGCCTTAAAACTAATGGCAGTTGGCGATATCCTTACAAATAAACTCTACTCAGGAAGGGAGTTTTATATAGTCATCCACATACAGACTGTTTCGCTGTATCACAGCTCTTCAGTGCGGCTAGACAAGTTAGTGCCTCAAGCCGGGATTGAAACTCAACCGTCGAGCTGACAGTCGGTGCTCCTACCCCTACGCTATATATATATATATATATATATATATATATATATATATATATATATATATATATATATATATATGCGCGTGTGTATAAGTTATTGGACGATTCCAACACTTTTCCCGATTCCGATACAATTACCGATTCTGTTCTAAATTCTCGATTCCGATACAATTACCGATTCCGATTCTTTTACCATCTTTAAATATTTTTCTATAGAGTTTACTTTGTTTTTCAATTTTCGCATTACCGGAAAAACCCATGTAATATATGCATATATTTTCACAAACGTAAACGTACACTTGTGGGGGGGGGGGCGATCTATAGATTTTCATTTTATCCGTTGTTTAAAAGCAATAAATATTTATCCTGTTACCCTTTGTAACAGCAATGGAAAATTAAGTTTTAACCAAAACCAAACAATCAAAAACAAACAATTTTAAGAATAGTTTTTGGGCTCGGAAAATACCCACATATTTTCCGATATCCCCCTAAATTTCCGAATTTTTGTCTTTCCGATCCGATTCCGATAATCGCCCTAACACTAGTATATATGTCACGTGTAAGAATAAAAGCAGAGTGATTAATTAAGGAGATATTTCCTTCGAGATGGTGGGTGTTCATATTAATTCATATGTCCGACTTGGATACCAAACACATAAAACAAAAAGTGACATCAGATGAAATTTTAACAAGTGCTTATTTTACATTGCTTTTTCATCAATCTGTATATCCCATCACTTAAGAAATGGTGAAATGTGATAACGTACGTACTAATATGAACTTGCTTTACCGTTTTATAGTATAGACATCATAAATACTTACACGTTGTTAGGCTTATACATCACTATAAAAACTCTGACCTTTCATTATTAAATGTTATAGGTTCTGTTCAATGTTCTCTTCAACTTAAAAATAAAATTAAAAAAACTGGCACCGTTTTGTACTTTTCTTATTGGCAATATATTATCGGCCGGCATTTTGTCTTGATAGGAAAACATCTGAGAGTCCATTAAATTGGCGTCATCATTTATTTCCAAGATGGCGATGACGTTTAAATCTTTGTATTTTGTGGATAAAAACGTCAAAAGCTAGACGCCGTTAATCACCCGACGATAATAAGATAAAATCTCGTCAGAGTCATTTTAAGTTGAAATTACACATCGAAATGCACTTAAATCAAATCGCTTAAAAGGTTTTCCTTATCTATTACAATACTAGAAAAAATACCCGCATTTCGCCGGGTGTATACTGTGTTAATATGGATGTTTATTTGCTGATTTTTTTTGTTGCATTTCGTAAAATAGAATAACATATTTACATTGATTATCTGGGGTTTATGTGATTAGAACAATAGTTATTATCATATAACACCCAGACGGTAGAATTTGGTTATACCGAGAGTACTTGGAATCATTTGCCGAATTCATCAGTCAGTTCCTACGTGAATCCAAGACACGTGCCAGGAAACTCACAATGGATCTCTATAAAGCTATGTAAACAAAATTGTCTATAATGTTTAAAGAAATAGATGGGAAAATACCGCCTTAATATACAGGGTGCGTAAGGTATTTGAGGACATAGTTTGTTTTTACTCTAGCAGGAATATTTTGCCATTATTTAAAAAGAGAGGGTAAAGGGTTATAACTAAATTATAATCATAAAATTTCCTCAGCGTTTTATTATATAGATATTATAAATACGTGTTATTGGGAACATTCATCACTATAAAAGTCTGATCTTTCATGAATAAATACTTATATATAATGTTCAATGTTTTCTTCTACTTAAAAAATTAAACTGGTATCAAAACATTACATGAAGAATGCCAGTATTCGGACTATTATTATTTCAATGTTCATTTAACACTTTTTGAAGTATCATTTTAGAAAATTATATGCAAAACCATGGAAACATGGTTACATTTTTACTTCTTAGAAAAATATGAGTATTTAGCCGGGTCCATACTGTGTTAATATTGATGCTTATTTGCTGATGTATTTTGTTTCATTTCGTAAAACAGAATTACATATTTACATTGATTCAACTTACACAAATGCCAAACGAGTGACTTCGATCAGAACGAAAGTAGTTAGAATTTATCAACAAGTTCCCACCTTAATCAAAGACTAATATCAGGAAATGTGTGGCACAATCAACGAATGGCTCTTACTGGGGATCTGCTGCGCTCCCTTTATTAAACAATCTTTGTGCCGGACCCGGACGAAGCAGGTAGAACAGATGGGTATACCATTTGAATCTGCCAATGTTACCTAAGTTAGATGTTAACTATAAATAGACTACTCAGCGACCACCAATTCAAAGGTCAACGAGTTTATCTATCAACCTTAAAACAAAAAAAAAATTTGTTAAATCATAACAAAACATTTTTCGAAACTCAGAACAATGTATGTGTTGTATAGTGTGCCTTCCCTCTCTCTCTTCCCCCTCTACCTCTCGCTGAGTTCTACGAGTTCGGCGGGTCTATACTGTGTTAATATCGATGTTTTTTGTTTCATTTCATAAAACAGAATAACATATTTACATTGATTATCTTTACATTGATTCTACTTACATAAATACCAGACGATGGACTTCGATTAGAACGAAAATAGTTAGACTTATAATTATGGTGATTTATCAGACAGTTTCCACCTTAATCGATGACTAACATCAGGAAACGTGTGGCACAATCAATGAGTGCCTCTTTATGGGAAGCTACTGTGCCCATTATATTCAACAATCCTTGTACCAGACTTGAACGAAGCAGGTAGAATTAGATGCGTATATTTTAAATATTATACAACCGACTTTGAATCTCTCAATGTAACCTAAGCCAGATGAGAACTATAAACATTGTACTTCGCGACTACTAATTCAAAGGTCAACGAGTTGACCTATCAACCTGAAAACAGAACATGGTTTTTAAATCATAACAAAAAAAAAATATCGAAACTCAGAATGATGTATATTAGTCTCTCTTTCTCTCTTTCTCTCTCTCTCTATCTCTCTCTCTCTCTTTCTCTCTCTCTCTACCTCTCTCTCTCTTTCTCCCGCTGTGCCTATCGTTTGGTTCTACAAGAAAAAGAACAGTCGGCTTTTCAAACTTGAAAAAATCCTTGTTTTATCTTGGAACTAAATCCGTTGCGCTTATTTTTTGTAAGGGCGACAACATTTTTAGACGATTATGTGTCGTCTTGTGTTCTCGCCAGTCGGACTTATGGTTAGTGATAAAACAATTTTTGATTAACTTCTATAAACGTTAGAATATTCTGGAAATAAACTGATTCCCAACTCCAAATTCTGTAAAAATAAATGTTTTCCTTCTTTCAGTATTCCTCAGTGTTCCAATTAGTGTGTTCATCTTTCCCGTGAAAATAAAATAAATAACTTATTTTAAATTAGCTAACTAATTAAATACCTGAGTATTAATTTAAGGCTTAAATAAAAGGGTTACAAATTTAGATAATATTACTAAACACAACTGTGAGTTATTTGTGTCACTGAATATATTGGAGGCGAAAGAATTAATCCCGAGAAGAAATCTTTCTAGACTGAAGGCAATGTCTTTTTAATGTGTTTGGATAAATGTATTATTTTAAAGTTGAAACGAAAATGAGTTTGTTTGAAAGTACAGTTGAAATAGTTAGTTTCGTTCGGGGGAAAAAGACGAAGAAAGAAAACGTAGGGAGAGGTTAAAAAATATGGGGAACTCTCTTGTGGTATATTGGTAAAAAGGTAAAAAATTTATATCATATTATTAGAGAAAATTGAGTTTGTTTGAAATTTAAAATAGTTACCAGGAGAAAATCGACGATGAACTAAAACGAAGAAAGAAAGGATATATAAAAAAATACCTTAAAGGTTGATTTTCTAAAGTATGAAAGAAAAGGAATTTGTTTTGTTTGCCCAAGAAAAATCAGGCAAGGACTACACGACAAGGTTTCATGTAAGAAAATATATAGCGTATTGTACTTACCAATATGTACAAAACATATTTAAAGACTTGCTAATACTATAATTGAGGCAAAAAATCTTACTGGAAATTTGCGTAGATAGAAACAGTTTCGTACAGAATTGGGCAATTACGTAATGAAAACCGAATAAATATCAGTAGTAAGAAAGTAAGAAATCACTAATTATTAAAGACGCCATTGATGCTGACAGGATATGTACGATGCTTCTTATTTTGTGAATGAAAACCATAATTCTGAAATGTGAATAAATCTAATCTGAATACTCAGGATTAGCAACAGTCTGTGTATCAGAAATGCATTCCGATATTCCAATATTGCTCGAATACCGTCTGAATAAATGGTAGGAAAAAATGAAAACGAGGGCACATTTGCTATTTGTATTTAATATGTAGTATAATATGTAGGCAATTTTCAATGAAGTAAAATGAAAAATAACGGTGTTTAAATTATTTGTAGTCTTTTATAAAGATAACACAGTGTCTTTGAGTAACGTGAGAAGAGATAAATATAGGCGGGTAAATAGGTTTTATACCTTCTTTGTGGGAGACGTATTTGGGACTAGATCGGAATTAATACAATAATTTTAGTAAGTTGACGTAATTTACGCATATTTTCTACAAACATGTAAGTGATTAGGTGATCAGTTTATCATAAGAACTTATTTACCGGAGCTATACAGTCAAATAAAGTTTTTATTTTACAGACAAAGTTTCTTAAATATATATATATATATATATATATATATATATATATATACAGACAAAGTTTCTTAAATATATATATATATATATATATATATATATATATATATATATATATATATATATATATATATATATATATATATGAAGGAATCCAACAAAAGATATTAGCGTCAACTTATTTTTTTCGCTCTGCTGGCAAGATGCGACCGGGATTCTGTCTTATTTTGCTCAGTTCGGATTTAACGGGTTTTCTAATTGAACAACGAACTTTGATTTGACTTGGGTTGCACATGTTGGGATTTTGGAATTTTAATTGAACTTTCTACATTATTTGATTTATTTATCATTAACATTGAATATTGACACATTTCGCGACTGGATAACTTTGGCAGCTCCTTCAATTTCACGTATATGGACTGCTGTTTATAACTTGGAGTAATGTCTTTCCTGATTATGTTTCTCAATTTGTATGACCTGGATGGATTGTATGGATTCAACAAAAAGTATGTTTTTGGGTTGATATATTTGATGTTATGTATTTTTATGTATTTGTATATAAGTTTATATATTTTCAAAGCGTAATTTTATTACCTGTAGTAGTATAACTGCGGTAATGGTCCTCTGAAGAAAAGAATTATCTTTGAAAACTCATGAGCTAAAGACTTAAGGATACTTTGCTTGAACTTTGAATTCTAATAAAATTTGATTGACACCTTATTTTCTTACTTCATTTTATATTATAATATATATATATATATATATATATATATATATA
>OY744542.1:1217500-1227500 GCA_963556195.1 Sepiola atlantica
TTAAAATTATAATCCTTATGAAAATGTGATTGCTCTTTCAAACCTAATCGCCATTCTCCGTTACTGTCTTTTCTGTCTTGAGAATACAAAACTTTCAATTAGCTGAATAGAAGATAGATTGCTTAAACATGAGGGTACCACATATTTCGTCAAAAATGCCTAAGGACTGTTTCATTTCACACACAAATCGATCTAGCGTTGAAAAAGTTTATAAGGTAATATTTAGTATTCGAAGCAAAGGCAGCAGAAACCGACAACTTCAATTCTGAATTCTGAATTGTTGACAAGTATCAAGCTTTGAAAGAAGCTTCAACACCCATCGCTACTTTCGCTGTTACATTTTTGTCACTTTATTATTCGTTCCCCTCTTCCTACCCTCTCTCTTTAATACTACGAATTAGACCGGACACACGTACGTTTACTATTATATATATATATATATATATATATATATATATATATATATATATATATATATATATATATATATATATATATACTAATGATAATAGAATTAACGATAAGTGGAGTATCGTAAAGTGATCTATCGATGCAATAAAATTTGTATTAATTTTGTGTAACTTTTTATAATTTTATGCAATTTTTTATCTTCATCATTCTGCCTTTAATATATATATATATATATATATATATATATATACATCATAAGTAAATCATATAATAATCAGTAAAAGGAGTGTAGAAAGTGAACATTTTGTTTACTTTTGGCAGCCTCGTAATTCTTTGTTTTTGTGATTAAAACTTGAATTTTAAACATGTCCTACACATTTATGTTTCGTAATTTCCATAAATCTGACTTATATTATAATCAACTTTATTTTAAAATTTAAAAAATACTTTAACAATAACCAGATTTCTAAGAAACGCCTTCTTTTATTTCATTATAATGAATTAGTCGTGGCATGAGAGAAGCAACACTTTGGCAACCTCAGTTTATTTTAAATACTCATTTGAGAAGTTTTTTCATATGTCTGCACGACTTCATTCCCAGTCAGTTGTCTATTTTCCACAAACATTTATAACTGCATTTTATTCCTATTCCAGTTGTCATCAGTTCTCACGGTTTCAAATCTAAACTTATGAGCGCGACAACGATTTGCCCATCTGTGTTAGAATGCTTCCAAAAATACTCAACTCGCACTTTGTTTAGTCTTACTCTATGGAAATGAAAAATAATGAACATCATAATATTTGGATTGGAAAACAAATAGCAAGTCAAAGTATGTCCTCAAATACCTTACACACTCGTTACATGAAAATTATATTAGTTTTAGAAAAAATTTCAGCAAAATGTAGTGGAAATCCGATGCACAATGGTTGCTTTCGAGAGGCGCATCGAATCATTTATTCTTATTAAAACAGATCAACAATCCTGCCTTGACACAAATTACCGCCAACCAAACATATCGGCCATATTTCCTCTAATAATATTGATTGTAAATCTATTATCAAATGAATATGCTCGTTTGTCGACAGCGGTGGTTGCAGCCTCTGACTAAATAAATCATCCGATGATGGCGTCGCTTGCGTAGAATGCATTTGCGAGGCGATTCTGTCGAGACTTTTGATTTGTAGAGACATTCATTGCTTTTGGGGGTCAGACATTTTACTGCCCGAATAAATATTCGTTTTCGTCATGCAAACTCATAACATTTCAGTTATTATAACAGACAGTTAAATTATCACTGTGATTAGAACGGGTGAATATCAACTTGTATTCCCATGTAGTAATTTTTAGTCGTCAGTTTGTGACTAACCGAATTTGTCATATCAGGTTAGATTAAGTAGATATTCTCTTAGAATTTCAAGATTACAATCAAAGCCACGTGGGGGGAAAACAAGAAGTAATTAGAATAAAAGGGAAGACTAGGACAATACAACAGATAGCAATGATGAAAACAGCTGAAATCTTAAGGAAAATCCTGGAATGCGAAAACCACCCAACATTAACCAGCCACATTGACACTTCAAAAGAAGTAACATTAAAATATAGAAAAAAAAATACCTGAAATCAAGGAAGTGAAATTGCAACAAATGTCATAAACTACGCTTCAACCCCCTAAAAATATAATAGGCAGTAGCATCGTCTAATACCACACAAAATAAGTGTGAAAGGTCAAGGAGGATGGAAAAAGCAAGATAATAGAGCACTAACTAGACCTCCACTGCACGAGTGAAGGGAGTATTTGAAATTAAGCAGGCTTATTACCACCACAAATCTTTAAAAAACCTATGGTGGTTGCCAGCGATAAATCAATGGTAAGCCGCGTTTGCGATATTTCAAAGTCAGTTGCAATAGTTTTCGAAGGCGTTCAGAGTACTCGAAATCTGTGGAGACTTGTTATCGCCCAGAATTCAAGCAACACCACCACTTATTATAACTGAGAAATCACTGAATATGACGTGTCTGAGAACTCTCAATGAATAATATATGTGTATATATATATATATATATATATATATATATATATATATATATATATATATATATATATATATTACACATGAAAGTTATTTGTGTACGCGTTTCATAATTTTACTAATTCTCAGCACCGCCCGACTTTGACAGAGACTCGAAACCACGACCATTCAATTATTGGTGAACGTCGAATTAAAACAGCACTATCCAACCACTATTGGAGCTTTAAAAAAATTGACGCTCACCAATAATTGAATGAAAAATGATACATGTATAAATTTAGACGACCCGTGTAGATTATGTCTGAATGAAAAATTTGAAATCCTAAACTTTAAAGACCCCCAAAATCTATTAAACTGTAGAAGTCAGATAGCAAACAGCTGCCTGCACAGAATTGAATTTACCTTAGGTTAACAATACATAAATAAATAAACAAACAAGTAAGTAAACAAAGTGAACTAAACTAAGGAATATTAATCGGAAAATATCAAAGATAGGTCTGCTTATTCGTCTCATTTTAAGTTTTATGAAGCAATAAACATCTTAAATTGACAATCACCTTTTGGGAGCTTGTGTTCGGTGTATCAATTTCATGCCCACTCCTATGTGTGATAGTTTAGTTTGTGTTTATTTATACTTATATATATATTTACATACATAATTGTATGCATGCTTATATATATATCTTCCACTTTATGTGTGTTTATCGTGGCTAGTTCCCTGTCTTCTTCCCTCTTATCGTCTTTACCCCCTCCGCCTACCACCCCCTCTATACTAGCTCAGTAGGTGTGAAAAGAAAAAAGAAAAAGAAAATAAATAAAAATATAAAAAAAGAAGAAGAAATAAAGAAGAATATGTCACCTACTTTTCAAATCATAGTTTAATGTCGCTAAATGTCTTCTCATATGGTCCAATAGGATCATCTTTTCCTTCTCCCATGTGTGTGCCTTCAAAATGAAATTGTTTCCAAATCTTCACTTTTTCTGAAGACGTTCGTTAATACGAATAAAACGGGTCAAATCTCTTTTTTTTGTTTTTCTCCTGCATTTTAACCTGTTTTTGTGTCTATTTTTGACACACACACATTATATAATAAGTAAATTAATATATATAAGTAAATAAATAAATAATAATAATGATAATAATAATAATAAGACAAGATTACAATTGCAAATACTACTACTACTAACAATAATAATAATAATAATAATAATAATAATAATAAAAATAATGATAATAATAATAATAATGATAATAATACTAATAAAAATGATAATAATAATACAATTAAAACATTACACTTAAGAACCATTCTGCAATATGGCAGTTTCCATATAAAATACAAACTTGAATACTTTTGGTACCAAATAGGTAAATAGATAAAAGAAAGAAAAACTAGCCACACAGATTAAAATACCCAATATATAGTATAAAGAAACTTTCAGAAATGTTAAACTAAGAAAGAAAATGCAGTTTAAATTACCGGAATACTAACTAAATCCAACATATCGCAGACTTAACGCTTGAAAAATTATACATACAAAAGTAAATAAATAATAATATTAATGATAAAACATTACCCGTAACATTACAATACAATATGGTAATTTGCATATCAAATAATAGTACTAATTATACTACTACTACTACTCCCACTACTATTGCTACCATCAATAATATTACAATTAAAACACTACACTTAAGAACAATTCTGCGATATGGCCGTTAGCATATAGCAATTATATAGGAATTAAATATGAATAAAAAAGCTAAAGTACCTTAGGCACCATATATATATATATATATATATATATATATATATATATATATATATATATATATATATATATATATATATATATATATATATATATATATTAATGGATAGAATGACATAATAAAATGAAAAATTAATAAGTTGTTATTAAAGTTAAAAACCGAGGAGGGATACTGCGTTCTAAACTCATGAGTATCACTCCTAGTTTTTGAACTGTAATAAAATCTGATTAATTTCTCATTTTATAATGTCATTCTATCCATTAATATTATTGCTCTATACACTATATTGAGCTTTGTTTTTATCTCGATCGTCTACTATACTAGTCAAATAAATTATTTATATCTTTAAAGTATTATCTACTCATATATATATATATATATATATATATATATATATATATATATATATATATATATATATATATATATATATAAGAAAGGAAGGATGAGAGTAATCCGCCGCTCTTAGTAGCAACGGCTACTACTTTTCCTTATCAACCCATCATGTCAACCCAATATTTCGATGTACTTGCATGACATTTTTCTAAAAATTATCATCCTGATGAAGTCTTACAATAAAGACGAAACGTTGATGAATATATAAAAAATATCTCTTGGTTTTTACTTTTTCATTCCCCATATATATATATATATATATATATATATATATATATATATATATATATATATATATATATGTGTGTGTGTGTGTGTGTGTGTGTGTGTGTAAAAAAATTACAAACGGAAAACAAGTTAATATGTAGGAGAAAAACAAAAACAAGAGAGTTTTTGACCGGTTTCGTTCATGGCGAACGTCTTCATTTGTTGAAGATGTTCTCCTGCATTTTAACTCGTTTTCCGTTTGTCATTTTTTCACACATTTTGTCCATCACGACATTTCATTTTCATGAATTATCGTGTACATTACCCCATATATATATATATATATATATATATATATATATATATATATATATATGTAGTGATTTTTATTGCCACTTTTTTACAGAAGAAGGCCATCTCTACAAGATTGCAATGCCCGACTGTAGTTACGCAGATTGTTCGACAGGCTCGACCTATTTTACAAGTCTTGCTTGTATGAACAGCCGTACACGTCATCATTTCGATATCGCTGTTGGTCTTGTAGGAATATCTGTACATGTAGATAGCCATGCTGTTCGCTTGCTCGACACGCAGAGCACGCTCTCCTTCTACAAAATCTGGTTTCAGTGATAAGCCGAATATATATATTTATATATATATATATATATATATATATATATATATATATATATATATATATATATATATGTGTGTGTGTGTGTGTGTATTATTTTGATCGGCCTGAAATCAGTCTGAAATATAAAACTCTTTATGATTTTTTTCTGATCGAGTAAACCGACTCACAGACAATAGTCAAGTAACCAAATGACCAGTCCATACACATGTTTCTCTCATATATTTTGCATTGAAGAGGAAGAAAATTTTACGACTTGCCCCCCGCCACGGAATATTATAGACGAGAACTCAACAGTTTTTTTCCGAAGCAACAATGGCCGATTCTTCATTATTTGATCATGGCATCGATTATCATCAATTATCTTTTGCCATTCTGAATCTTTTCACGCAGTAACAATCAGATTGTAAAATTTAAATGCGATTCACGACTTGCAAAAAAGTGTTTTTACAAAATAATATAGAGTGAAAAGTTTTTATTCTCTTCAATTATTTCATTGAAAGAAAAAGAGTCGAGAAAATACTTAATTAACGTTTCATTTACGACTTGATACGTTTCGTGTGAATCGATTGGTAATTTTCAAAGGAGAACCTCGAGTGTAAAAATCACTGAATTGAAAATAATACAACGATTTTTATCCCGTTCCAAAATGAATATGATATGAATGATCTCATAGAAATTATTAAATATGCGTTTTCCTTCACTTTTTTCTTTTACTGTCGGATTTTGTTAAGCGAAAATACATTTGTTATTAAGAAAACGGCGACTCAATCATTAAGCTTTCATATTTTCTGTATCGACTTTGCCTTCAGCAAATAAAGCTAAAAACCAATATCGTTTACGGCTTATATATAAAAATTGGACAAAAAAGGATGTAAAACATTAATATACCTCCCGTACTGTCTGCAAAGTTCTAGCCACTATCATATCACCAAAGTGTTGCATCCATTCTCTTGTTTTACAAGTATTTGATGTAACTAGATGCTGGAATATTTTCTATTCGAATAGTTTTTTTCCAGGGACCACTGGCCTTTGAAATTCCCTCCCTGCTTACTGTTTCATCGGCCGTACAAATACAGAAATTTTAATGTAATGTTAACAAACTCCTTGCTGCCCATTTCTCAACCCATATTGCTCCCGATAAATCAGACCTCTGCTACAGGCGCTCCTAAATCTTCAGTTGCAATATACCTTGTTTGCGTGAACAGTAGTAAAAAATAAACAAATATATAAATAATTAATACCACAATCTATGATAGGTGTGTAGCAATTACCTACTTTATTCACTACGTTTTATGTAAGTATACAGCTTTACCGTTCAGTTATTGGCCCATCGGCCTTTGCGTAAGAATATTATTTAGTACGACGCCCACGCAAGTGATTTCCCGTAAAGACCGGTTGGTGTTTTGAGATCATATTAGTATAAAGTATAAGTTAGGGTAAAGGTTTGGGTTAGAGCAAGGGTAAGGGTTAGTACATCAACCGCACCAAATAATTCACTAGTTACAGATTTGACAAGGAATTTCTTGAGTTATTCTACTGTTCTCGTAAACAGGCTAGTGCACAGGTTAGGTTAGGGTTAGGGTTAGGGTTAGGGATAGTGTTAGGGGTCGGCTTACAGTTAAAGTTAGAGTTAGTCAATCATAAGCACCAAATAATTCCCTAGTTACAGATTTGACATGGAATTTCTTCAGTTATTCTACTATCCCGTAAAACGCTTGTGCACAGATTAGGTTAGGGTATGAGTTAGGGTTAGGCTTAGGGTTAAGGTTAGAGTTAGTCAATCATAAGCACCAAATAATTCACTAGTTACAGAATTGACACAAAATTTCTTAAGTTATTCAAATTTCCCGTAAAACACTAATGCACAGATTAAGGTTAGGGTTAGGGTTAGACAGATTTGACAAGGAATTTCGATTCGACAGCGACGTGATACAATCTATAAATATGCGTGTCGTCCCTTTGTATACATCTTCTGTATTAACTGTTTTAATTCACATTTCACCACAGCCCTAAATAAAAAGTATTTCTAGTTTTAAATTGATCTAAACGAATCTAGTTTTTATTTTTACTAATCTCGTTTTAAATGCGTTCAAACATTCTTTTGTGAAATCCCGTAAACTTTGTACAATCTGGAGTTATTTCCCTTGAACTTTATTCAAGCTATTTCGTCTGAATGATAATAGCAAACAAGAGAATACATTTTCTAAGACCAAAAATCATAGATATATAAGTTCAACTCAAGCGGGGACGTAGAAATCGGATTCAGTATATTTTTAGCTTTGAGCTTCAAGTTAATCGAATCTGACCGACAAGTACTTTTCTTCGGATAGGTTTCACAACTCTGACGGATTTCACGTCAGAAGTTCACTTTAAGGGTGAAACCCCAAGCGAAAATTCTTCAGCAAACCCCACTATCATCAATGTTTCACCTCAAAATGTGCAGCTGTTATTGCTAAGAGGCAGAAGGCATTCCGAAAATTCCGCCGCCATAAGTCAACTACGAATAGACAGAATTTTATAGAGGTAAGAATTCATTGCAAAGTAGTGATAGATGAAGCAAATAGAAAGTATACAGAGATAACCAAAAAACGCATTCAGTCACAGAAACTAGGTACTCGTGATTTCTAAAAAATATAATAGTGTGATGAACAATGGACAATCGACAATTCCCCCACTATCAAATCACAACGATGTTGTTTGCACGGCAACGTATAAGGCTGAACTACTGGCCAAACGTTTCGCCTTAAACCCACTTCTCTAAACTACCGCCCAATCAGTCTACTCTCGATCTTACCAACGCGTACATATCCGAGGCATTAGCTGAATCCTAAGAAAATGACTCCCAGTCTGTAGTGGAATGGGGTTTAAATTGGATGGTAACTTTTAATGCCGCAAATACAAAATTACTCTCCTTCAATAACTACAAGAAACCTTTTAAACCACCGATTGTGATGGCAAATAACACCCTAGATGAGAGTTCACTATTCAGACTTTCACACATAAAATAAATGGGAACAAGTACATTGAAGACATTGCCAGAGCTGCTGCAAAGAAGGTTGGTTCACTCTACCGTGGTAGTAAACTTCTCACACCTGACATTATCCTATATCTCTACAAAGCCACCATCAGCCCATGCATGGAGTATTGTTGCCACATCTGGGCTGGTGCATCACCTACTAGTCTCTCCCTCTTAGACAAGGTCCCGAAAGAGTCGCCTACTTAATAGGTCTCTCACTATCCACAAAGTTCCAACCCCTGTCCCATCGCCGAAATGTTACTTCCTTGAGCAGAATCCATTGAAGTATGTGTATCCTATCTTTAAAACTCAATGCTCAATATACAGGATAGAGCAGTAATATATAGAAATGAGGGATGAGTATAAAAGTTGGTACGAATCAAATATTTACTGAATCATTCAAACAAGGACTATATAAATAAAAAATTTTGTTTCTTAACCCATGGATTTTCAAAAATATATGCTTCTATTATCAGTGGAAAAATAGGGATAAACAGTAAAAAAAAAGATATTACTGTTTAGCACATATTTAAAACTATAGAAAAATCATCTTTGATGAAAACTCTAAACATGTCCAAAAGAGCAAATTCAGGAAATCATGAATGTTGAGCAAATGTATGGTGAATAGAAGAATGTTTTCAAAAGTCCAAAATATGAAAAGAATGTTGTTTGGAATATAAAAGATATTCAAGTCGGAGGATAAAGATCATTGGCAAATAAGTAACTGACAAGAAGGAGTACTAGTGAATAAATCTCGAGAGAATTAAGGGTTAGATAATCTATATTAAATCTAAAAGGGTATTCTTATGTAAAACTGACCGGGGAAGATGATAGAAAGTATATACGAATCTTAAGTGCCTGGAGCAGATTTTGCCAGGGGCTTCGAGTTATTCCGCCATAATTTAGAAAGAAAACAATGTAGTTTCAATGTATTCCTTCCGCTCGCCATTTTCTTTGAAAATTATTGAACGTTTTTAAGCTTTTTTCCGACTACAGAGGCAGGAAACTCAGAAGGGTGGTTTAAATAGTGCTCTGGAGGAATCCTTAATTTTTTTAGGTGGTTTTAGTATCGATATTAACGGGAGATTAACGTTTTGCATTTGGTAAGTGGTATATAGTAATTCAAAGAACTTCACCCTTCTAGATAGAGCAGGTGTGTTTAAACGCAACGGTGCCTGGTAGAAAAAAAATTCTGATTCTTGTTAACTCAATGTTTCCCGAGATCAATAATAGTAATACTACGGTATTGGTAGGTTATATAAGTTAATCACAATTGCTCTATATCATAGACATAGCAAGTGTTTTGACTCGGCATTGCCAGAGAGTCATCAATATCTTTGACAGAGCAATCCTACATAGGGCAGGTGTTTTTAAACGCCGCGTAGCCCGCGAAGAAGATTTTCATTGTATTTTGTAATACTATTGTATACCAGAAAAAGGTACTTGGCGTTTATTAAGAGTCAGTGTTCAATATCCTAGATAGAGCCGGTGTGTTCAATAATACAGTAGTACATATTCAATGTGA
>OY744542.1:1230000-1272500 GCA_963556195.1 Sepiola atlantica
CTTAACGTGTTTGTTCATTTTTGTTTATTGAATTGATGTTTTCGTATTTTCTGGAAGTTAATGGGAGGAAAGCCGCATATTAAAAAACGGTGTTTCGTTGATATGTCCCGTTTATAACCAGTAGTGTTTAAAACAAAAATTGGTTATAAACGAAATGATGGATGCTATCTGTTATTTCCATTTGAGGGGTATAGGTTTAGTCTCTGGGTGGGGGTTGTTAACTTCTATTTTATTGATGGTGTATTAATAATATTAATATTTAGTGTATGTCGGAAAATTTATTAAATTCTTTATCTTATTATTACGCGTACTTCCCTCCATGCGCACGGCAAATAAACTTATATACACATACGCGCATGGAACCACATGCATGTCTATATACAACATCCGCACTCATATGCGTATGCACGCACGTACACACATCTACACTCACATGTACAGGGGGGTTATCAATTTTATTTTTTATTTTTTATATTTTGTGTTTTTGTTTTGTTATTAATCTTTTATTTATTTTATTAATATTATTTTATATTTTATATTTATTAATAATATGCAGCTATACATACACACGCGCACCCGTACACACGTGCGTGTACGTACACACGGACGTATACCCACGCATGTACACTAATTTTCATTTATACAGGGGTGGGCGGGTGATTTGAGAATCTATTATATGGACTGTATGAAGAGGGGGGGGTTCTTAGGTGTCAAAATTTCTTTCGTTCTGTGGGGTATCTATATTCCTGGGAGTTTAAAGGGGTTTCATGTTATTCGAACTACATTTCTCATCTGGAGTGTTATAATCACAACGTTTCGGCTGCTGACACCTCCTGCCTTCTTCAGATGTATCTCTTCGAACTCGGGAATATTTCTGTCGAACTTGGGAATCTGGACGGAATTTCGAACGGAACCCTTTATTTAATCCACGCATGCATGTCTTGTTCCGTCAGCCATTACTGGGAGAAGTCTTCAGTAATTCGCAATTCTTCGCACCGAGGATTTAACCTTCAACCTTTACTTGGTACTGAATTCTACTTAGTACTATATCAACTGTGCGACGGGTCCTTGCGGGCAGTTATAGTATGAATTTCGGGAACCTTAAATCTATTCTTGTTTTTTTTATGTGTAGTCTTACTTCTTATCACTATATATCAGTAATTAATGGTTCCTATATTGTATTACATTCTATACTAGGTCTGATTAGTAAGTCATTGTTGCCAACATATGCGTTGCTTCTTTCTTACTCTCCACCGTTTTCTCTATCTATAATGTTTTCGTCGTCCCATAAGGGTAGATGGTTTCTGTTTTCCCTCCATATGTGGTCAGCCATACCCGATTTCTCGATATCTCCACGTATTACGGTTTATTGGTGTATTTCTAGCTTTACTTTTAATGGGCGACATATCTCATCTTTGTATATTTTCCTACACTTAACTGGGATGATAACACCCAAGATGAGAAACGTAGTCCGAATAAGCAAAATTATGCAAATTATCAATCCTCATCTAAAAAATTCAGAAATATAATAACTCTGTAGTTTAAAATGTTGTCTTGACTCATTTACATTTTTCCAGAGCGCTTCGCCACATGTTTGAAAACAAAGTTTACCACTTATCACGGTTTTGAGCTTGTCTTTCAGCTGTCAGGAGTGGCATACCGGTCTCAACACTAAACTGGTCAGCACATCTCTTTAGTGGTCGTCTTCTTGATATTTCCTAATTTATTCGTCCTGATCTGATTTACTTACATAGCTGGAGTGTGGTAGCCGGGAAACATGTCTAAAGTACATTTATCTCTTTTCTCGAATAATATTGTTAATGCATCCGTTGATATTCAGCCTCTTTCTGATATCAGCATTATTTAGATTATCTCGTAAAGTAACTACCTAGGCAGAGTTCAAAACCGACTTCGAAATCTAATGGGGGATGTCTTCTTCTCTTACCTACAGTCACTCTTTCACAGAAGAGATGTTGATAGTCTTTCTTTGCTCTACCGTTATTTTCATCCTAGGTGCTCGACTGTGCTCAAATCATTCACAATTAGAACCCGCCTAGCTACTACCACTGTCATTGATTTTCCTTTCTTCCGCTGCGTTCCCAAGAGGAAACGAAACTTGTATGCTTGCTGACTACAATATGGTCGTCTTCAAGTCCAATGTAAGCAAGTTCTTGTTAAACCGTCCCCGTAAATAATCAATTTCTTCCCTGCTACAGCCATTGTTCCGGTGAACGCGATGTTGTCTAACTATCCACCAGTCAAACTCTTTAACACTTATCCTTGAGCTAAACTCATTTGGGCCTTGATACTCGGTGACCTTTAATGCAAAACTCCAAAGATAGTTCTTAAACATTTTATTTCAAAGACATTGAGCCTCCTTTCATACTATCCTATTATAGTCCATGTTTTATTTGCAAATACAACTATATGAGATTGACATGCATTGTAAAGACTTACCTTCAGAGGCGTTGATATATCCTCTCTGCTGCATATCTTTTTCTTTTGTAAACTAACAATTTCCATTTTAATTACATGCCTTGAAAGTTAATGAACATAGTATTTTAAGAAAAGATTTAGTATGTTATCCTTCTTATAAAATCACTTTAACTGTTAAAATCGACAACACTATTGCATATACATATAGAAAAAATAATAAAATTACAAATCAATAACACCAATCATTAATTTTAAGAAAATATTTAATATGTTATCTTTTATTAAATCACTTTAACTGTTTAAATCGACAAAACTATTGCATATATAGAGAGAAAAAAAGGAAAATAAAATTAAAAATCAATAACACCAATCATTAATTTATTTAGCTTTGTCAATGGTATAAATTACTAAATAAAAAAATATAGTCCAGAATGAACTGTTGAAATGTAAACATTTCAAGATTATATATATGACAAGTAAGGGTCGCAAATGATAGATTTTTAGTTTTATGGTCTAGGTCAGTAATTCCTGCGTAATTATCCGCTTACCAATCTCATCGTGCAACCAATTGCTTCTTTTCTTCTCTTATGTGAATTACTCGTTGAGCATTATGTTTTATTTCTATCCGTTTTACTTCTTTTTTATTCCCTATTCATTTTCTTCAAGCCTCTTGTACTTTACAAATTAAAACAAAAAGATGTCGCTTACCTCATGGTGAAAGGGGAGAAGACGTGTCGCCTATAATCAATGTCAATAGAGAAAATATGGTCAAGATATATGTCAACCTGCGTATCGTTTTATTTGCTATTTTTTTTTATCGCTCTTCGCTATCATGACTATGAGAAGTATTGCCTTAGACATTTTTATGTCCTTCCTACAGCGGTTAGATGTGGCACAATATCGAAATGTGGGATTGAAAAGTCTGCGCCCTAGAAAATGAACACTCTGGCCTACAAAAAATGGCTGGGCAGTCCCGTCAGCATTCGTCGATAGGGGCGCCTCAGGCGATTAGTAATAAACTAATTCCTTCTCAAAGGGTGAGAGGGTTAATCTTTTAGAACTGCACAGGATAAACCCTAAGCCAGGCGGAATCAAGACCGGAAGGCCAATACGGTACCAGTCTAAGGGGTGTAGCATCCATCGGAACAGATACTACACTTTTATATCAGATCAAAAGAAAGGTTATTTATTTTAATTAAAAGCCAGGGTGATGTTTGGTTCAAAGAATAAGAGTATGTTAGCGGAATGTTGGATTTTCGACCCTGATTGCTGAAAATGTGTCTTTTAATTTAACGTTGTCTTTTCAACTATTTGCAACCGATGTGTATTACTTTTGGCATCATTTTTAGACGACCCCAATGGTCAATAAAATCAGACCTTTTTGGTTCTTCTATACTCTCAGTTTTAGTCTTTATTTCAATGTTTACGTCGTCTTTTTTTCGATTCGTTTTTTCACGATTTGTATTTAGTATTACATGCTCTGTGTTTTCTCGTACATTTACTTCTTCGTAATCCACTCTCGCTCATTTCTACTCTCTCTCTCTCTCTCTCTCTCTCTCTCTCTCTCTCTCTTTCCCTCTCCCTTGTGTAAGATCTAGTTTGCCTGACATCCAAGCGTTCACCCGATTTCCAACTTGACCTTTTAATCGCTTGTGCGCACCCTTCTGTTATTAGACGATCACGCCGCGGGGGGTGTAAATTGTGCTCATCTGAACGGGTTCCCGAATGACCTGCAAAGGTCAGCGCGAACGCAGCATCACCATCTTTTCTTGCACAACTATCGATTGAACAACTGGTGGACGATGAAGTTTCTTATCTTTTTCGAAAATTCTATTCATACGTGAAATGCCATCGTGGAAGGTCACCTTTTGTTTGTTTGCCCCACTTAGAAATAAATCCTACTGCACGCGATTATAACTTTGAGAGAAACCGACGGTTTGATCATGTTACTGAACTCAAACGGGTTGAGATATTTATACTAAAAATGTGCAGTTTTGTAAATAATAACTTTTCTATTAACATAACCAGAAGAATACCCATCCCAGGAACGGTAAAATTAATTTCCCCGAACAGAACAGTTAGCACAACTGTATGTCCGCTTACAAAAATTAAAATCAAGATATATAAATGTTACTAAACCTAATGGCTAGAACCCTTATTTAAATTTTGATCAAAATCCGTTACATGGTTTTGATTCTAGAAAATATCTAAAATGTTACGTTTAAATTTAATTTAATTTAGTTAGGCAATAATTATATTATAAGTAGATTAGATTCCATAGAAAATAAATTATCTGCAATTTTCTGACCTCACAATTGAATAAGTAAACCCAAATAAATTGCGTTGAACAAATTTCAAGTTTACCTTTAATTATTTTAAAAAGGAAATACAGTTGGCCAATTAGTACAAAACAATTTATTTGGGTTTCATTTCTCATTTTTTAGGTCGAGAAAAATCAGAAAAATGCAGACGATTCATTGTCCGCTTTTTTTGTTACAAAACCCACAATCAGCGAAGTTTAAAATGCAAAACCCAAGTATTATCGTTCATGAAAAATAGAGAGGTAAACTCATTCTGTGCGTGTGTTTGTTCAAGAGAGATAGAGAAAGAG
The DNA here is from genome assembly GCA_963556195.1 of Sepiola atlantica. Classification (NCBI taxonomy): domain Eukaryota; kingdom Metazoa; phylum Mollusca; class Cephalopoda; order Sepiida; family Sepiolidae; genus Sepiola; species Sepiola atlantica. The sequence continues at coordinate 1,235,048 of OY744542.1, forward strand.
AGAGAGGAGGGGAGAGAGAGAGAAAGAGAGAGGGAGAGGGGTAGAAAAGAAATAATGCTTAGCAAATAAATGTTAGCCTCGTTCCCGATTTTTTTGTAACGAAAAAACACAGATATTTTAAGTTAGGCTTAAACTTAATTTGTCTTAAATATACATTGACATTGCTTAATTGGTGTCTAATGACTATGAATAAAATGCAATGCAAATGTGAAATATTAAAATTTTCCAATGGAACGCTGTACCGATATTTTGGTCTCGATCACTCATTTTAAATACTTTAAAGAAACTGAAATGTAGGGAATATTAATAAATGATATCTAATATCTATTATGATAATTTCATAAACATCAGAGATTTCCACGAAGATCTTCCACCCCCTATTTACGCACTTTTCCATAAAACTAACTTAAACAAAATGGAGTCGATATTACGACACTTACGCCTAGAAGCTATGTTAAATAATCATAATAATCGGTTAATTTGTTTAAAAGTGAATGATATGTATAGAAATATAATAACATATACATTACTTTATAAAAATAAAAGATAATAAAGATATTTTTATAACTCATCTCAATCGATAATGATATAAAAAATAATAATAACAATAAAAATAATAATAACAATAACATTAACCATAATAATAGTAGTAGTAGTAGTAGTAGTAGTGTTGCATAGTGGGGGGGGAGAGAGCTTCTTTGTCACCGCAGCAGAAATCCTTCCGGACTGAGGCATTTCTCCAAAATCACCTCACCGGCCGAAAATAACGCGTAATGTTCACGAGAGGATTAATGGTGATCTCAATCTCTCCCCCCAGCACCTCCGATGATACAATTTTCATAGACATTCTCATAGTCGTTTTACTCTATAAAATTCGAACAGTATATCACTTTTTCTCTATAAATTTCGTAAACACAGTCCTAAATCTTCACTCATCAACTTACGGCATCTCAGCCTTTTTTCAATTATGGCCTCCTTTCATTTATAGCCTCTTTCATTTATACGTATCTTAACGTCTTTAAAACAGTTCTCAAACAAATCTCAAATAGATCTCAAAGGTTACCTTGATTTCTGTTCTCTTCTTTGGCCCGTGATTCGTCTAGTCTTCGCCGCTGTGTCGTCTCGATCAAAGGAAGAAGTATGTCTCAGACAAAAGGAACACACGAGACCCGGGTTTTCTTGAGGGAATATTTCACACAATTTTATTTATTCTCAACACACCATTTTCTTACTTTTCGGTTCGGTTGTTGTCAGGAGGATTCCGGCTTCGATTCTCTCACACTCGGGCTATTTTCTTTTCTTCTGGGGATATCTTTTAGCCCCCCACCACAGTATGCCTTGCCTTTTTACCGGCTACATTTTCGCAGCCGATCTGCACGGTCTCGCTTCTAGGTACAGACTGATTCTAAAAACTAAGTTATTGTTTTTCTGTGGTGACGTAATCATTGTTCTCACGCACGATATGGGGACAAAAACGTCCCACTCTGATCTCTGACTCAAAGGTCACGTCAGGTGTCTAGATTTGTTATGACTATTCCTGAATCAAACACTTCTCTGACTCATTTCTGAGTCCAGAAACAAAACCTATTTTTCGATAACAAAATTAGCTATTTGATACTAGTTAATCTACCCGTTTGAAATACAGGGCCCGTCATAATATAACACTCCTCTCCACCTTATCTTTCAAAATTTCTTCCCTGAAGAAATTTTCACAAATATCTACATCCATCACCAACATTTTTTTTTTTTTTAAATACACACGCACATATTCATCTAATCATCGGTACACGACCGATTGCTGATCGGGCGTATTGCCGCGATATGGGGGTACAAAAACAGAAACCCCTTTCCTTAACCTGTAAACTTAAATGGTCAGCCTCCAAAATTACAAGAGGTACCGTTTTCCTACCACTGTCTAATCTGGACCATATACTTCGAACATCCCAGTGCCCCGGCGCAAACGTCCGCGAACAATCACTCATGTCCCTAGCTCCCAACCCTTTTCATTAAACGTGGAGGACCCCATCCCATGGATCTATCTAGTCGATACGGTATTGAGCGAAATGTCACATCGAATCACCCTGCTCCCGGAACACGCCGAATGACCACAAACTAGGCCCAACCTATAATCTTATAATTAAATCCAATTAACACCCGGTACCTCTTTTTTTTAAAAAATCGATCCCCATGGTTCTATCCGCCCCCGACGCGCGCACCCGAGCCACACCACACCCCAGCTTAACTCCATCCCCACTGGTGTTGAGCAGACACCAATTCTATGCGTTCCCTTCCCGTGTTCCTATCTATGCGGTGGGGGGGTGGGGTATCTTCGCAGCACACTCGTCGGCAAACATCCAAAATCCACAAAAAAAAATGGGACCACAATTTCAAAGCTTAACATTTTACACAACTTTCACACACTCTATCGGCGCAGTTGGGCACACCTGGGTCACAAAAACAACAATTTCCATAACTGACCACCTTCCTTTTCTCGTGGTCCCACAGAATGACCATATCCCCGTCATTCTCCCGTTCGCAATTTTAACGTATGCAGGCTTTACCACAAGCCTCGCCACTAACCCATGGGTACTCTATAAAAGAGAGCATACGAGCAAACGCCGGGAATCCCTCATTGACTTTCCAAGCCTGTACATACTCTGTACACGGGGATTTTTCCCGATAAAATCAACCCTGTCCAAGGGTTTCCGCGATCCGACCCAAACCAACTCTAGCTGCCCGAACCTAATCAACTCAAATCGCCCGGCTGACCCAAACTCATTCAATTTAAGAACTGTTTTTTTTTTTTTCAATTACATTTTTAAATTTCACCATCCTCTAAATAGTAAAATCTCATTCACTCAAGCATTGGAAACCCGGAATCCTCCATGTAACCAATACATCAAAATACATCAAAATACATAAAAAAAAAATAAATAAATAAAATTCATTCCACCCAACAACAACAAAAAAATAAAACCGAAACCGACAGAACCAATGGAGAACATATCTCCATAACACAATACAATACAATTCAAAAAAGAAAGGGAAAAGAGAATAGCGCCCGACACAGCGGGCCGACATGCCGCCAAACTCCAGCCCGGACGCCACCAGATCACCCGTCGTTGTCGTCGTTATTTTTCTGCCACCTTCATAGCAGTTTTCAAGGCCCACGGGCGCCTTCTTTCTCTCTCTCTCTCTCCCTCTCTCTCCCTCTCCCTCTCTCTTTTTAACACGCATATTCCGACCTCGCGCGCACATTTTTTTTTAAACAATCTCTTTTAACATTTCAATTCTTCTCTCTTCTTTCTCTCTCTCTCTTTCTAGGACGCACACACATTCCAAAAAACAAAAGACATCGGCCACAGGGTGGCACATCGGTCCCTCTCTTTCCACGCTCTCTCCGACTCTGTCTCTCTCTCTTTCCAACACATTCTCTCTTTTTTTTTTCTTAACACGCACACTCCGTCCTCGCGTGTACATGTCATTTCAGCACATCCACCCTTTTTTAACATTTCACTTCTTCCTCTCTTTCTCAATTGCATACCTCCCTCGTTTCTCCTTTTTTCTTTTTTTCGCCCGTCACCGCCTTTGTCCCCCACCAACACAAACCAGAAAAAAAATTACAGCAACAAATTCTTAAAACACAACACAAAAAAAACATAATTACGGCAAATCGTCCTTTTCTTTCTAACTAGAATGTACTTTTCCTACAAAGTCTTAACAATTGTTTTTGCGCGTGTGTGTGCGTGCGTTATTCTTTCTTTTTTTTTGTGAATCTTAACAATTAATAAAATCTCTTTCTGCGTAATCTAATAATTGTGTGTGCGTGCGTTCTTTTTTTAACAAAATGTGTCCTTTTTTTTTTTCTTTCTTTTTTTGTGAATCTTAACAACTAACAAAATGTGTCTTTTTCTCTCTCTGCGTAATCTAATGATTGTGTGTGCGTGCGTTTTTTTTCTTTTTTTTTAACAAAATGTGTCTTTCTTTTTTCTTCTTTCTTTTTTTTGTGAATCTTAACAATTAACAAAATGTGTCTTTTTCTCTTTCTATTGTGTGTGCGTTCTTCTTTTTTTTTTTTTTTTTTTTTTTTTTAACAAAATGTGTCTTTCTTTTTTCTCTTTCTTTTTTTTTGTGAATCTTAACAATTAACAAAATGTGTCTTTCTTTTCTTTTCTTCGTAATCTAATAATTGTGTGTGCGTTCTTCTTTTTTTTTTTTTAACAAAATGTGTCTTTCTTTTGTGTATCTCAACAATTTTCCCCTCGTGTCTCGTTCCTTTTTTTTCTTCCTTTTTCTATTACTTTAACTTCGTAAGAGTTCCTTTTTTTTTTTTTAATTTATCTATCCAACATAAAAATACGAGGTACTCACTGTTCGTTGACATCACTCTCCGTTGATCTCCCTCTGTCTTCGCTTGTTTCTGGACCCCAAGATTTTCGTTGTAGCAACGCGGTTCGTTTCAACCTATTTCTTGTGGAAATAGCAGGTCACGGCAACCAAAACAATATATGTTGCATACACGCTCACATTAAACGTCACGAGAGCAAAGGGGGGGGGGGAGAGAGAACTTCTTTATTACTTCAGGCAGAAATCCTTCCGGACTGAGGCATTTCTCCAAAATCACCTCACCGGCCGAAAATAACGCGTAACGTTCACGAGACGATTAATGGTGATCTCAATCTCTCCCCCCAGCACCTCCGATGATACAATTTACATCTAGACATTCTCATAGTCATTTTCATTAAACGTTTTCATTTTACTCTATAAGTCATTTTACTCTATAAGATTCGACTTGTATATCACTTTTTCTCTATAAATTTCGTAAACACAGTCCTAAATCTTCACTCATCAACTTACGGCATCTCAGCCTTTTTTTAATTACAAATCTTTTAACGGCATCTCAGGCCTTTTTCATTACGAATCTTTTCACGTCATCTCAACCTTTTTTTAATAAACGTCCTCTGTTCAAACCACTACCGTTTACGGCATCTCAGGCCTTTTTCAATTACGGCCTCCTTTCATTTATAGCCTCTTTCATTTATACGTATCTTAACGTCTTTAAAACAGTTCTCAAACAAATCTCAAATAGATCTCAAAGGTTACCTTGATTTCTGTTCTCTTCTTTGGCCCGTGATTCGTCTAGTCTTCGCCGCTGTGTCGTCTCGATCAAAGGAAGAAGTATGTCTCAGACAAAAGGAACACACGAGACCCGGGTTTTCTTGAGGGAATATTTCACACAATTTTATTTATTCTCAACACACCATTTTCTTACTTTTCGGTTCGGTTGTTGTCAGGAGGATTCCGGCTTCGATTCTCTCACACTCGGGCTATTTTCTTTTCTTCTGGGGATATCTTTTAGCCCCCCCCACAGTGGGGCCTTGCCTTTTTACCGGCTACATTTTCGCAGCCGATCTGCACGGTCTCGCTTCTAGGTACAGACTGATTCTAAAAACTAAGTTATTGTTTTTCTGTGGTGACGTAATCATTGTTCTCACGCACGATATGGGGACAAAAACGTCCCACTCTGATCTCTGACTCAAAGGTCACGTCAGGTGTCTAGATTTGTTATGACTATTCCTGAATCAAACACTTCTCTGACTCATTTCTGAGTCCAGAAACAAAACCTATTTTTCGATAACAAAATTAGCTATTTGATACTAGTTAATCTACCCGTTTGAAATACAGGGCCCGTCATAATATAACAGTAGTAGGCCTTCGTCGGTCGTGTCCGACCATGAATGGCACTTGCAGATCTTGTTGGCTAGTTCCAGTTTTTAGAGTTCTGTCAGTGGTGTCACTATCCCAAGGGGCATACTGGCTCGATCATAATAATAACATTAATAATAATAACAATTTTAATAATAACAACAATAATAATTATAATAATAATAAAAATAACAATAATAATTATTATATAAATATTTACAATAGAAATAATAATAATTATTATAACAATAACATTAATAATGATAGTAATAACATTAATAATAATAATAATAATAATAATAATAATAATAATAATAATAATAATAATAACAACAATACTAATTATTATAATAATAATAACAATCATAATAATAATATTACACCGCAGCAAGAGACACCGTTCCAACGAGCAACTCGGGTTGCATTGAAATCAGAAACAAAACTACAAGAAAAAAGAAAGTGGGAAGAAAAACAACTACATGCACGATTCAGAAAACTGACAAGAGAAGAAACCAATGAAAATAGCTGGACATGGCTAAGAAAAGGAGACTTGAACAGAGAAACGAAATCTTTATTAATGGATGCGATTAGGACAAACTATATTAAAGCTAAAATAGATAACACCTGGGAAAACAGCAAATGCAGACTGTGTAGACAAAGAGACGAAACAGTAAATCATATAATAAGTGAATGTAGCAAACTAGCTCTAAAAGAACATACATGACTGTGTGGGGAAATCCGTACACTGGGAACTGTGCAAACAATTGAATTTCGAATACGCAGGCAAATGGTACAAATATATACCAGAAACAGTATTGGAAAATGAAAACACAAAATCATCTGGGATATGAATATACAAACAGACAAACTCATACAAGCAAGGAGACCGGATGTTATAATAATCAACAAGAAGGACAAATCTTGCAAAATCGTAGACTACGACGTTCCTGCACACCACAGAGTGAAGATCAAAGAAAAGGATAAACGAAGCAAATATACAGAACTAGCCAGAGAACTGAAAGGAATATGGAGGATGAAGAAAGTCAGTATAATACCAATAATCGTAGGAGTACTAGGAACAATTCCCAAAAATCTGGAAAAAAGACTGGAATCAAAGGGATCATTGAAACTATACAAAGGACGGCAATGATCAAAACAGCTGCAATCTTAAGAAAAATGCTCGAATGCTAAAACCAACTTGCATAAGCTACGAAAGGGCACATGGAATCTACAACAGGAAGAAAACAACACCACAGAAGAAACACCACATCACAAACCAAGGAACAGAAAATGCAAGAAACATCACTTATGAGCCCCCCCAAATAAATTACACCGGACTCAGCTGACACCACACACAAATGAACCAATGAACAGAAATAGCAAGAAACACCATAACCTCCCACCCACGCTCCTCCGTTCTCCTCTCCCGCTCTCCTCCCTCGCTTTCCTCTTCCTCCTTTCATTTTTCCCCCCAAACAATACTAAAAAATAAATAAAAAATGGTGCCAGCCCAGGCTGACACCAAGCAAAATATTTGCATAGGGTCAAAGAGGATGAGAAGACCGAGGACGGAAAGCACTGGAAATGCAGAGAGTGCTGGGACCTTGGAAGGCTTATTGCAACCCATATCCCAAAGAAGACTAATGGTCCTTACCAGCGGGAAATCAATGATAAACGGCTGTTACGATACTGCAAGATTATTTGCGGTGGCTATCGAAAAGAGGTGGAAAATATTGGAAATCTGGGGAGACTTGTCACTCAGACGCCAGGGAATACCACCGGTTGTTGTCGGTGAGCTATCACTGATGATAACCTGTATGAGACTCCTAGTGAGTACAAATAAGAATAATTATATTAAAAATAATATTAATATAAATAATAATAATAATAATAATAATAATAATAATAATAATAATAATAATAATAATAATAATGAACGAAAAGAGGTGGAGCATACTGGAGGCCTGAGGAGACTTGTTGTCACTCGGACTCCAGGGAATACCACAGTTTGTCGGCAGTGGGTGACCACTGACGATGACCAGTGTGATAACTCCTGTTGCATAACTACTGAAATTAAACGTCACGAGCAGCAAAGGGGGGGAGAGAGCTTATTTATTACTACAGGCAGAAATCCTTCCGACTGAGGCAGTTCTCCAAAACCACCTCACAGTTCGCTATTACATCCTCTCCGGCCGAAAACAACCCATGGGTACTCTATAAAAGAGAGCATACGAGCAAACGCCGGGAATCCCTCATTGACTTTCCAAGCCTGTACATACTCTGCACACGGGGATTCTTCCCGATAAAATCAACCCTGTCCAAGGGTTTCCGCGATCCGACCCAAACCAACTCTAGCTGCCGCCAGCTGCCCGAACCTAATCAACTCAAATCGCCCGGCTGACCCAAACTTATACCCATTAAATTATCTGCCTTTTTTTTAAAAAAATCTTTTACGTAAATGGTATAGCATTCTCACTTAACCGACTAAACTTCTCCAAAATTCATTCAAAAACAACAATAATAAAAAAATAAAAGTCGAACCAATGAATTAATGGCAAACCCTCTCCACAATACAATTACAAATTATGCAGTACAATATTATATTTAAAAAAAACCAATTTCATGCAATACAATTCAATTGAACAAAAAAACAAAGACAATTATCCCGGGGCGACATCAGGCGACCCCGCCGGCTGTTCGCACGCGGTCCTTTCCCTCTCTCTCTTCCTGACATGAAATCTCTGTGCCGACGCTTTTTCTTATAAAGTTCCGTTACCTCAAAGTCCAACCATGTTTCTACCAAACAACTGAAAACATTTTTTTTTTTACTCATGTCCGTCCCGAAACAAAACAGGATTCGTAGACAAAACACTATGCGGCACCAGTCAGCACATGTGCCTCTCACTCACTCTTTTTTTTTCACATTCCTTCTCCCTTTCTCTCACTTTTTTTTTTCTCTTTCCATCTCATACTTTTTTCCTCTTTCTTTTACACTGTCTCTCTCTCTACCAACATATAACTCATCACTCTCACTTTTATCCTCTCTCTCATTTTTTTCTGCATCAAACGCAACCCACAACATATACGTAAAATAAAAAAATACATTTAAAACACAAATTAACACGTAAATGAAAACCACAACCTATTCTTCCTTAAGGTTTTGTTACCTCAAAAATCCAATCGTGTTTTTTCTGTCTTGTTTTTTTTTTTTTACTAAATCATTTTACCCATCGGCATATCACTTTTTCTCTGTCTCCGACTCTGTCCGTCTCTGCCTCTCTCTCTTTCTTTTTCCTTTTATCTTATCGGACCGAACGTGGTTTTTTTTTTCTTTTTTTTTTTTTTTAATATTTAATTTTTTATTTTAGACCGCAAACGTTGTTAGTACCCATGGTTCGAATTCAATCTGTTCCATGTCGAAACAGCTGGTCACTAAGCACCAAAAAGAAGCATCTCTGTTGCATAACTACCGAAATTAAACGTCACGAGCAGCAAAGGGGGGGAGAGAGCTTATTTATTACTACAGGCAGAAATCCTTCCGACTGAGGCAGTTCTCCAAAACCACCTCACAGTTCGCTATTACATCCTCTCCGGCCGAAAACAACGCGAAATGTTCACGAGAGGATTAATAGTGATTCCAATCTTTTTTCTTAATACTTCTGATGATACAATCTTCATAGACATTTTCATAGTCATTCTTTAAGCAAACATGTTTCTCAATAATTTTAACACATTTTGTAGAGTCATTTTTCCACAGGGACCTTAAACACACTTTTCTTAAGAGTCATTTAAACAGATTTCTAAACACATTTTTCAAGAGTCCAAAAGTCACTTTGAAACACAGTTTCCAGATATTTTACATTATAAGAAAGTTACCTTTGTAGTCCTCGTTCGTCGCTGGTCCTCATCTTGTTACTGGCTGTGATCGCCGCGCGGCACCTGTTTTTGTGGGCAAACTCTATCTTTAAGCGGAGGACAAAGACACTCGAAGTCGGATTTTCTGAGAGATTTCTTTTGTTCTTTTTATTTCATGCTTTCATTCGAGTGGAGGGGTTTCCATTATTGGTTCTTCATTCACATCTTCCTAGGTTCGTACTGTGTGGGACGTTAGACGCTGTTAGTTTTTCTTAGTAGCTTTGGCCCATATCTCTTCGATTCACACCCGAACTCTTGCATTCGAGAGCTACCTCATGCGCTCGCCACAAGCTTCCATGGTGATCTCTTTTGGATACAGCCCTTATCGCGAGCGATTACATTTTTGGGAAAACTTCGCTCGCTTTTCCGAAACGACGTTGTCGCTTCGAGCTCCCATAGCGGACTGATCTAAAAAGCTAAGTTCTTGTTCTCCGTGGTGACGTAATCATCATTCCCACGCACGAGATGGGGACAAAAACGACTCACTCTGATCTCTGACTCAAAGGTCACGTCAGGTGTCTAAATTTATTATGACTATTCTTGGATCAAACACTTCTCTGAACTCACTTCTGAGTCCAGAAACAAAACCTATTTTTCAATAACAAAATTAGCTATTTGATACTAGTTAACCTACTGTGCCTTGCATAATGGGGCCCTACAGTACTGTAACACTCCTTCCTTCCCTATAAACAAAAAAAACAAAAAATCCCAAGATTTTCTCTTTTTTTTTTTAAAACCAACCCCTCCCTGAGACTGGTAAAAATCTGAGCCTGAGCACTCCTGGGGTTACCATCATTTCACCCCTGCCGGAATTTCCTTCGGCACCACATGACAATGTTTCCGGGATGTGGGAGAGTTTGCTCCCTACGGTCGTTACCGGCTAAAAAAAACCATCCCCTGTCATAAATCAACATCAGGTGTTTCTCGCCTATATCTCCTGCAAAATCTACCACATAAATTCGCTCTTGCTCACACACGTTCTCCGTGCTCGACCACTTCCCAAAAATTCCCGGTATGTTACACTTTCGGGCCACCATCACTTTCTCAGATAACTTCAACAAACGGTCGGCACACAACCGATTAAAACTAACTGCGCGTTTTATTCTCGCGAAATAAGGGAACAAAAAACAGAAAAAAAACCCTTCATTAACCTATTCTCTAATGGTCAGCCTCGAAGCTTACTGAAGGTACCGTCGCTATGCTGCTTGCTATATATGGACCATACATTTCTGACACGCCCGTGCTCCCGTCGCGAATGACAGCGAACAAACACCCAGTTTTTAACTCCCAACCCTGTTCATTAAACGTCGAGGACCCCATCCCATGGATCTATCTAGTCGATACGGTATTGGGCGAAATGTCACATCGAATCATCTCTGCTCCCGGAACACGCCGAATGACCACAAACTAGGCCCAACCTATAATCTTATAATTAAATCCAATTAACACCCGGTACCTCCTTTTTTTAAAAATCGATCCCCATGGTTCTATCCGCCCCGACGCGCGCACCCGAGTCACACCACACCCCAGCTTAACTCCATCCCCACTGGTGTTGAGAAGACACCAATTCCATGCGTTCCCTTCCCGTGTCCCTATCTATGCGGTGAGGGGGTGGGGTATCTTCGCAGCACACTCGTTGGCAAACATCCAAAATCCACAAAAAAAAAATGGGACCACAATTTCAAAGCTTAACATTTTACACAACTTTCACACACTCTATCGGCGCAGTTGGGCACACCTGGGTCACAAAAACAACAATCTCCATAACTGACCACCGTCCTTTTCTCGTGGTCCCACAGAATGACCATATCACCGTCATTCTCCCGTTCGCAATTTTAACGTATGCAGGCTTTACCACAAGCCTCGCCACTAACCCATGGGTACTCTATAAAAGAGAGCATACGAGCAAACGCCGGGAATCCCTCATTGACTTTCCAAGCCTGTACATACTCTGCACACGGGGATTCTTCCCGATAAAATCAACCCTGTCCAAGGGTTTCCGCGATCCGACCCAAACCAACTCTAGCTGCCGCCAGCTGCCCGAACCTAATCAACTCAAATCGCCCGGCTGACCCAAACTTATACCCATTAAATTATCTGCCTTTTTAAAAAAAAATCTTTTACGTAAATGGTATAGCATTCTCACTTAACCGACTAAACTTCTCCAAAATTCATTCAAAAACAACAATAATAAAAAAAATAAAAGTCGAACCAATGAATTAATGGCAAACCCTCTCCACAATACAATTACAAATTATGCAGTACAATATTATATTTAAAAAAAACCAATTTCATGCAATACAATTCAATTGAACAAAAAAACAAAGACAATTATCCCGGGGCGACATCAGGCGACCCCGCCGGCTGTTCGCACGCGGTCCTTTCCCTCTCTCTCTTCCTGACATGAAATCTCTGTGCCGACGCTTTTTCTTATAAAGTTCCGTTACCTCAAAGTCCAACCATGTTTCTACCAAACAACTGAAAACATTTTTTTTTTACTCATGTCCGTCCCGAAACAAAACAGGATTCGTAGACAAAACACTATGCGGCACCAGTCAGTACATGTGCCTCTCACTCACTCTTTTTTTTTCACATTCCTTCTCCCTTTCTCTCACTTTTTTTTTTCTCTTTCCATCTCATACTTTTTTCCTCTTTCTTTTACACTGTCTCTCTCTCTACCAACATATAACTCATCACTCTCACTTTTATCCTCTCTCTCATTTTTTTCTGCATCAAACGCAACCCACAACATATACGTAAAATAAAAAAATACATTTAAAACACAAATTAACACGTAAATGAAAACCACAACCTATTCTTCCTTAAGGTTTTGTTACCTCAAAAATCCAATCGTGTTTTTTCTGTCTTTTTTTTTTTTTTTTTACTAAATCATTTTACCCATCGGCATATCACTTTTTCTCTGTCTCCGACTCTGTCCGTCTCTGCCTCTCTCTCTTTCTTTTTCCTTTTATCTTATCGGACCGAACGTGGTTTTTTTTTTCTTTTTTTTTTTTTTTAATATTTAATTTTTTATTTTAGACCGCAAACGTTGTTAGTACCCATGGTTCGAATTCAATCTGTTCCATGTCGAAACAGCTGGTCACTAAGCACCAAAAAGAAGCATCTCTGTTGCATAACTACCGAAATTAAACGTCACGAGCAGCAAAGGGGGGGAGAGAGCTTATTTATTACTACAGGCAGAAATCCTTCCGACTGAGGCAGTTCTCCAAAACCACCTCACAGTTCGCTATTACATCCTCTCCGGCCGAAAACAACGCGAAATGTTCACGAGAGGATTAATAGTGATTCCAATCTTTTTTTTTTAATACTTCTGATGATACAATCTTCATAGACATTTTCATAGTCATTCTTTAAGCAAACATGTTTCTCAATAATTTTAACACATTTTGTAGAGTCATTTTTCAACAGGGACCTTAAACACACTTTTCTTAAGAGTCATTTAAACAGATTTCTAAACACATTTTTCAAGAGTCCAAAAGTCACTTTGAAACACAGTTTCCAGATATTTTACATTATAAGAAAGTTACCTTTGTAGTCCTCGTTCGTCGCTGGTCCTCATCTTGTTACTGGCTGTGATCGCCGCGCGGCACCTGTTTTTGTGGGCAAACTCTATCTTTAAGCGGAGGACAAAGACACTCGAAGTCGGATTTTCTGAGAGATTTCTTTTGTTCTTTTTATTTCATGCTTTCATTCGAGTGGAGGGGTTTCCATTATTGGTTCTTCATTCACATCTTCCTAGGTTCGTACTGTGTGGGACGTTAGACGCTGTTAGTTTTTCTTAGTAGCTTTGGCCCATATCTCTTCGATTCACACCCGAACTCTTGCATTCGAGAGCTACCTCATGCGCTCGCCACAAGCTTCCATGGTGATCTCTTTTGGATACAGCCCTTATCGCGAGCGATTACATTTTTGGGAAAACTTCGCTCGCTTTTCCGAAACGACGTTGTCGCTTCGAGCTCCCATAGCGGACTGATCTAAAAAGCTAAGTTCTTGTTCTCCGTGGTGACGTAATCATCATTCCCACGCACGAGATGGGGACAAAAACGACTCACTCTGATCTCTGACTCAAAGGTCACGTCAGGTGTCTAAATTTATTATGACTTTTCTTGGATCAAACACTTCTCTGAACTCACTTCTGAGTCCAGAAACAAAACCTATTTTTCAATAACAAAATTAGCTATTTGATACTAGTTAACCTACTGTGCCTTGCATAATGGGGCCCTACAGTACTGTAACACTCCTAGTGAGTAATAATAATAATAATAATAATAATAATAATAATAATAATAATAATAGTTGAAATACTGACCCAAGAACGGGTTAATCATAAGGATTTGCATTTTGAATGCTACATAGTTGAAGGAGTAGCAAATATCAAATTGCAATCTGCTATGTCTTGACTCTTGTCTGATTACGGGTACGATGATAATAGTCTAGTGGTAATTTTATTTTTGAATTAAGTAGGCCGCGCTTATCAAACTTACAAGGAATCTCTAAAATAACGATAACACCTGTTCTTGTAGTTAACATCGGTTACGGCAGAAATGAAAAGAGTGAACTGTGGTTGCTCTAAAGTACCCAAGGAGGGGTGACGCGCTCGCAAGTGTCTAGGCGACAGCTTTCAGAAAACGCGTGCGATTCCGCTAGAAAGAGAGAACGAGAGAGCAACACATTTAGCGTAACACTCAACTAAGTCTATTACGTTATATAATTAATAAGCTTAAGAGATAAAGCATCCGAATATGTTGAAAATATCAATAAAAATATAATAGAGTCCCCCCCCCCCAAAGTAGACCCATAAAATCGTTAATAACATTCACAATCTTTTATGCAATCTCACCATATATAATAGAAATTTACTTAAATATATGCATTTGCCTTGCCGACCGAGTATCCGTCATGAATATCCAACATTTTATAGCCATACAATCATAAGCACATCTGCATACGACGTAGGGAATTGTACATAACCTTGAAACACGGCTCTCTTGGCATTTATTTTGCTCGCATGACACTCTTTAGTTCAGGTATAATCTGATGATTGCTTTGATATACGTTACCTTCGAGATAATTGCACAGGTAAAGTCTGGAGATGTAAAATACGGTGAGTGTGAAGTTCATCCAGGGTTAGACAAATATTTTTACTTAGGCTTAGACTTAGACTTAGACTTAGGTACATTTATGTCTTTGTATTTCTCTCTCTTACTGACCTTATCTCTCTCTCTTTTGAACATTCTATCCGTCTCTCTTATTCTCTCTGTTTCTAACTTTACCCTTTCTTTAAATCCCCGTTATCCTTTTTTCGAGGTAGAATTATTGCCCAAATCAGAGCGGTAGAGTCTCTGTCACTTTTTGAAGGATGGATTGCACTCTGTCGGTATGCGGTATGACTCTGATCAGACATAGAAGGTCCACCTTCCCAGGCTTTACCGGCTATATACAAGTTTTATATGTTCATCTTAAAGTGAAAGAAATATGGGGTCATGTGATTTGTATGGATGGACGTAACTGCCCCCCCCCTAAAAAAAAACGTTTTAGGGCTATGCAAGGGACTAGCAGGGGGAACTTTACTAGTCACCTGCAAGACTTTCTTTGGCAGCGACGAACAAAACACAATTTCTTTGGAAACATATTATATGATATTAGAAAATGTTATGATGTATAATGAAAAAGTAACGTAATTAAGAATAAAAAGTAAAAAAAAACTTTCGGTTGATAATTTGTTTGTTAAAATTGATTTAAAACATGTAAAAAAAAACTTTCGGTTGATAATTTGTTTGTTAAAATTGATTTAAAACATGTAAAAAAAAACTTTCGGTTGATAATTTGTTTGTCAAAATATATTAAAAAAATTTAAAAAAAAGAACATTCGATTGATAATTTGTTTGTAAAAATTAATTTAAAAAATGTAAAAACGAACTTTCGATTAGGAATTTGTTTATTAAAACTGATTTAAAAAATGTAAAAAAAAAGAACTTTCGTTTGATAGTTTGTTTGTAAAAAATAATTCTAAAAATGTAAAAAAACAACTTTCGTTTGATAATTTGTTTGTTAAAATTAATTTAAAAATGTAAAGAAAATAACTTTCGGTTGATAATTTGTTTGTTAAAATTAATTTAAAAATGTAAAGAAAATAAATTTCAGTTGATAATTTGTTTGTTGAAATTAATTTAAAAAATGTAAAATAAAAACTTTCGGTTGATAATTTGTTTGTAAATATTAATTTAAAAAATGTAAAAAAGAACTTTCGGTTGATAATTTGTTTGTTAAAATTAATTTTTAAAATTTGAATGGATGAATCAAACGTTATGGGAGAAAATGGTCATTATTTTCCATATTGGGGGCTTTTGACCACCTGGCGGCGCGAACCAGATTTTTTCCAAGGTCAGCGATACTTATTTTCTATTAGGAACAATTGCCTCCACATTTTGGCCAAGTTTCAGAGAAAATGAATGGATGGATGAAAAGTTATGGGCAAAAAATGTCATTGTTTGCCATTTCGGGGCCTTTTGACCCTCTGGGGGGCTAACCATATTTTTTATTTTAAATCGGAGAATGTCACTTTTTAATGTGACCAAAGTTACAACTTCATGCAAAAGTTTCAGAGAAATTCAATGGATGGTTGCGGAGAAAAATCCGAACGGACGGACGGACGGACATATCTCAACACATAAGTCCCCCGATTTTATAAATCGGGGGACAAAAAAACAACTTGTATTATTATTTTTTTTTAAAGTTTATTTTTTTGTTCCGTCCATCCATACAGATCACGTGACCCCATATTTCTTTCACTTTAAGATGAACATATACAACTTGTATATAACCGATTTACCTTCCCACCTTATAAGAAGGAGTTAGTTTATTGCTAATCGCCTAAGGAACTGTTACCGTGGAATGCTGCCGTGGCTGTCCAAGCTATTTTTGTTCGACCAGAGTGATCTACCTCTAGGGCGCTTGCTTCAAAATCCTGCTTTTCCGACCTTGTGTCACATCTTCTCGCCGTGGGAGAGAGATAACTACTCTATTGCCTCTCTATTACTCTCTCTAACAACTCTTATCTCTTTCCCGAACATAATATCTCTATCTTTCTTTTTCCCTTTCTCTCTCTAACGTTAACACCCCACTACTCATTCTCTCTAACTCTTCCTCCCACCGCCTCCCTCTATTTCTCCCTCTCACTGCCCTTTCTACCTTCCTCGAACTACACAATGCTATTGAACGTTTAGACTTTGGTACTCCCATGTCCTGAGACATATGAGCCAGTCAGTAATCCATCGCATTCATAAGAATTTGAATTTGTCTTGCCTGAAGCAAAATCACTAACATTTATAAAGAAAACTGTAAGTGGAGAAGTCTCCGGTAGATATTTACTACCTTGTTTTCAAAGTA
Organism: Sepiola atlantica; assembly: GCA_963556195.1. Lineage (NCBI taxonomy): Eukaryota > Metazoa > Mollusca > Cephalopoda > Sepiida > Sepiolidae > Sepiola > Sepiola atlantica. Next base: position 1,252,079 of record OY744542.1, read on the forward strand.
GAGCGAACATTCTGAACACGTCTCCACGCCGTTGTTGTTGTTGCTGTTTTTTTTATTGTAAAAAAAAAGACATCATAAAATTAACGACTTTTGGCTGTCAAGAGCAACGAAAAGATCCACCTTCTGTCTATAGAGAAGCAAAAATGCGAGGAATTATCAAACACGACTGCACGCCGTTATGGTTGTTGTTGTTGATATTTGCTTTTGTACTCTAAGATTTTGAGCGCATACAAATTCTTTTCAGGCCACCACATCCTCGTAAAATCTGTTAAATTTCAGAGTTATTCATAACACAAGAAACCTAAGTATAACAAAATAAATACGCCAACCAAATACATACGCCAAATGCAAATTCATATCTTCCATTTTGTCTTGAGACACAATGAAAACCTCTTATAAAGGTGGCAGCGCGTTTAATTGTTAGGCAAGTGTTGCACAATCTGAGTCGGCACTGCTTGCTTCCAGTGGCAAGGAAAAGTGCAAGATGCTGTAAACAATGCCGAGAAGAGCCGTCAGCACATACAGTATCTGATATCCCTAAATGGTTACGCATTTTAATACTGACGCGGCTCAACGTCGCTTAACTTCGCTGATCTAACGGGAATACCAATGTTAAATACCAAATACAAATCATTCAAAACGGTGCAGAGTTAATGCCCTTAGACCGCCTGGATGCTATCTATATTTAAATTCCTTTGGGATTGATTTAAAGTCCTTTAATTCAGGATTTAAACACGAATTTAATTAATGTTGTTCCTTTTTATCTCTTTAATCCTTAAACCCATTGCCTCTCCCTAATTCTTTTAGAAGACACATCATTGACCCCAAAACAGTAACGGCCAAATATACGATACTCATAATATTGGCTCACGGGATTTATATAGAAATATTTCTTTCTTTTTTAATTTTTTGATATCTTTTTAAATCTTCTCCGGTTTAAATCTCAGCTGTTACATTTCACCTTTCCCCTTTTTTCAAACTTTATTAAACCTTCCTTACACTAAATTTAAACAACCATACATAACGCTCTAAGAAAATAACGCGTCCAAATGAGAATAACACGTGACTTCACATTTCCGAAACAGATGACAACAAAAGCTGAAGAGAGCCGGATGACTAAGTGTATATATATATATATATATATATATATATATATATATATATATATATATATATATATATATATGGAGAGAAAGAGCGAGCGAAAGAGAGAGAGAGAGAGAAAGAGAGAGAGAGGGGGAGAGAGAAAGAAAGCGAGAGGGGGAGAAACGAAGATAGATAGAGAAAGGCATTAGTCTCCGATCGAGAGAGATAGACTGTTTTTCAGAGAGAGAAGGAAAGAAAAGGGTAATATGGAAATACATATACGTTTATTCGCTTCATTTGTGGGAGAAAGAGAGAGAGAGAGAGAGTTAGAGCGAGTGAGAGAGAGAGCCTGAGAGAGAGAGAGAGAGAGAGAGAGAGAGAGAGAAGGAGAGATAGTCGAGTGGGGTTCTTTGGGTAAAAATAAGAGGTCAACTCCGCACAAACTTTGTGGATGTTTCTCTTATCATTAAAAAGAGAAAGACGCGGATTTTCCAAGCAAAATAATTAAATCAAGATAAAAAAGACGTTCATTTTAAAAACTTTTTATTTTAATGGACGTAACAACAAATTTGGCGTTGTCTTTTGAAATCCGGCATCGATGAACCAAGGAATTGATTAAATTAAATAAACATAATATCATAATCGTATTTACTCATTTTTGATCAGTTTTTTCCTCAAATCGAACTGACCATTCATGCACTCCGTCAAAGATAATTGGGAATTTTAAACAATGGTAATCTCAATAGATGTTGAACAATGCTTTTATTTTCAAAGAGATTCGCGTTGGTTCAGAATTATTTTATGGAAGTTGCTGCAGACAATGGATGACGCCACTAGTGGCAACGAGCTAAAGGGACGAAATATACTTAAAGCAAGACACGCGATACCTATTGACCTTAGTCTTAAAAATACCAAATTTATAGGTAGGATGAAAACAGTCAGCAGAAAGAAGCCACTGGAATAGGGAGCTGATTTATTTTTTTCTTTATATATTTCTATTTTGGGGTAATGTGGCTGCTGAAGAAGGATGCATGACAACTTATCTAAGAGAAGGAAAAACGAGGTATGTTGAAAAGGTACCGAAACAAGAGACAGAAACTGAATCTATTTATACCAGCATTTCCCGCTTATGTCTAAATTTTATTTCTTTCAAACGCGATCATTTTATGGCCATTGTTGTAGATTGTTTACAAGACAGATTTTTTTTCCCATTTTCCTCAGACATTAGAAAAAATATACATTCCCATTGGAGATAGACATTTTTGATAAGCTAAGTAGTCGGTTGTTTCGGCGACCCCAAGGAAAGAAAAACACGCCAAATATATATTTACTATTATTTTGATTATTCGGAATACTGTCTTCAGCTTGGGTGTTATTCGCACAACGTTTCGATCGATGTAACCGCCGATGTTATTCAGATTTGTTTGTGGAACTCGTAAAACTATATATCCGATTCTGGAATGTGTACGAACTTTTAACGGAACCTTTTTTAATCCAAGGGAGTAACTTAAAAAAAAAATTAGTTCGCACCAGACAAGGAATACTACAACTGTCATGTATGAAGCAACTGTAGATTCGGTGTCAGAAATAAAATCGGGCATTCTAAGATAAGAGTTGTGCGGCAAGATGTTTGTTTATATTACAATTACATTTCTGCATATCAGTACAGTCAGGGAAACAGGGAGCAAGGAGGGAATTACAAAGTCTGACAGCTCGTAAAAAGAAGCTATTAGAGTGGAAAGCTCTTCGGCATCTCGGGATCTTAACAGTATACCTGATTGTCAAGTTGGTCGAGTTGGTTGAGTTTATTTACGTCAAGGGTGAACCAGAACAACAAGTTCATTGGAGCACATTCCAGGCTCTCCTTTCGTCAGACATGTAATTGGTGATTATATTGTTAGTATCGCCCGGACTGAAGATTGAACCTTGAACCTTGAACCTTGAACCTCCTGTCATTTCGAACTGTTTATTACGTAACAGTTTTATCTTTTTCGCCACAGGTTCGACATAAATATTTCTAAGTTCGACAAGACGCACCTGAAGAATGTCGGAGGTTACATCGGCCGAAACAATGTGAGAATAACATCCAATATGAGAACAGTAGTCCGAATAATCCAATAAATATCACTTATCAATTCTAATTCAAAATCTCTCGAAACATAAACTATATTCAGAAGCAATCACAGGTTTGTAAGATTAAAAATAAAAGAGAGTAAATTATGACAATCGTTGTGAAAACATAAGACATAACCTTACATCTTATTTTGGAGTGATGGACGAATAGGTTTTCTTTCTATTTATTTCTCCATTAAATAGTAGTGTTGTGTTAGGTACTCGGTACTGAAGATAAGAATTTCTTTTTCAATCTATAATTCCTGGACATTTTGGTTACTATGCAGATTTTTGTAAACAATTGTAAACGAAATAACTTGGTCTGGTTTGAAAATTATCTATATATTAATACGATAGCGTGTGTGTTCGCGTGTCACGCTTACATCAAAAGCTCTGCGCATGCGTGCTGCACCTAGATTTTGAAAAGCATTCCAGTAATCTAATTTTCGTAATATTTTCAAGTATTTTCCTTTTGCGCAACGGTTAACGACGTAGGTTTTTGACGTCAGTTTTTGACGTCAGCCCGACTGGTTTATAGTTCGATCCCAACCAACCTCTAACATTTTTTTTCTACATCGAAGGGGGAGGTAGGTAGGGAGGGGACAATCGAGAAGACACATATTAATACAGTAGCGTGTGTGTTATTTTGTGTGCCACGCTTACATCAAAGGCAACAACCCTCCAAATATTTGTATGCTACTCAGTAAGGTTGAGGTGTCTGAATATAACTTTTACTAGAAATATTGTATATAAAAAAGTTTTGTAAATGGTTTCATGTATTGTTCATTTTAAAAAATAAATATACAAGTTACATTTTATCATATTTTATTCAAACATGTATAGATCAGGAACAAGATAATTAGTATTGAAAACATAATTTCGTGTAATTTACACGGGTCTCGCTAGTATAAAATAATATAATAATCATTTTTGAAATATATATATATATATATATATATATATATATGGTATGTATTTATATTGTGTGTATTAAGGCAGCAAATTTTCATTTAGGCAAACATTATCAAATAACACGGAGTGTTTTTGCTTGATAATACTTTTTTTTAAAATTTCTATTTTCCGAATGGTCCATTTAGTGTTCCGGTTAAATTGTGTATGTAAATTTTGTGGAAAAGGAACAAGAAACCCACGGAACTCCCGCCATGAAGGGGATATAAATCTCTCTCTATGTGTGTATATATATATAATAAACATTGGAATTTATTATTTATTTTGCCTCTTGTTTATTAAGATCCTTGTTTGCGTGAGTAACACACTTACATGAAGACTTATATGTATCCACAGGGGCTGGATATACGATTCGAACTTGTCTTATCAGAAACAGGAACCACTGGTCGTGGTATCAGTTCACTCGGCCAACGATAAGTGAAGGTTAGATTTTATAAGATGAGTTATTCGTAAAAATAAAGCCTAGTTTTTAATGCTATATTCGAGAATAATTGCCCCTATCTATATATTCAGTTTTGAAAACGCAATGAATGTAACACAAGCATATAATTGTTCAGAGTCAGCAATTTTGTATCCCATCCAATGTCGATGTTTTATCTCTAATTTTCCCCAGCGCAATTTTCTATTAGATGCGACGTTTTCCGAAAATCTACGTCAACTAGGAATCGACGTTTCCGGGCAGGAAATATTCGGTCGCACACTTTGTCGATCACTGTGACTAAAGGTCAGAAGTAAATTGTAGCCATAGGCAACACATTTTGCTAATGAGTTTTCTAATGAGTTGGTCATTGTGATTGGGAAAGGACAAAAGGTCACGGTGAAAAAGCAGACTTTTGTAGACATATTTCTCTGATTTGACACTTTATTGTTTTTTCTGCAATTTACGGACCGCGCTACAACTGACGTTTCGTTAGCAAATTACGAGAGGTTACATAAACCGCCGGAATGTGTCGAATGAAAGCTTCGTGATTATTTTAGCGAAAATGCTAGCAAACTTAAAAAATCAAGGAAAAACATTTAAATAAAGAAGAAAACAGTCATGGTATGGTACTTAAAATTGAGAAAATATTTGCTTTTTTTACGAAGAAAATATAATGAAAAATTAATGGAAAAATATGTATTTTTTTAAGGAAACTTAAAAAATTAAGGAAATAAAAGAACAAAAACAGTCATTGTATGGTAAGTTTTATGAATGAATATTTATTTTTTAAACGAAGAAAATATAATGTAACAATTGATAGCAAACATTTTTTTCTGTTCTTGCCTAACCCTAACAAAAACAAACCAAACAATAACCCTAATAAAAACAAAAACTAACCCTAACCCTAACCTAGTCGGTAAGGTAAAACATATTGTTACTATATTGACTACGTTAGGGTAAGTTTCTTTTGTTAGGGTTATTGTTTGGTTGGTTTATGTTAGGATTAGGGTTGATTTTTCTAGGGTTAGGTTTACGGTAAGGGTTTGGTTGTTTTTTCAGATTTTCTGTCGAATTCGGGTAAGATAAAATTGTAGAATTATCATCGCTTTTTTCTTTCTAAAACTTGTCCATAATGAATGGTGAATAGTATATAAAACTGAACACCAAAAATAAGTCAAGGATAATTTTTATCATATTCAATCATGTTTTATTTACCTTAAGTTTACCTTAAGTTGCAACACTTAAATATTTCATAAGAATCTTTAAATATTGTAAACAAGATAGATAGATCGTGTAAAGCATAATAACGCTTACTAATGCTTATTATTATCGAATATAAGATTTCTGAATTTTTCAGATGAGGATTGATAATTTGTATAATTTTGGTTATTCGGACTACATTTCTCATCTTGAGTGTTACCATCACTACGTTTCGGCCACTGTAACCTTCGACCTTCTTCAGGTGTATCTCTTCGAACTCGTGAATATTCTAATCTCCATGTTTTCAGTGCTTTCTTAATGAGATTAATAATCCGTTCAGGTATCTTGTACATTTTTAAGCATTTAATTATCCATGCTTGAGGGATTCTGTCGTTCGCTTTCTTGTAGTCAATCCATGCCATAGATATGTTCTTTTTCTTGCTTTTAACTTTCAGGATCTTTTGATTTATGTATAACAGATCATTCGTCCCTCTTTTCCCTTTCTGGCATCCTTTTTGTTCCTCGGGAAGTAGCCCACGATTGTTAAGGGAATGGTAAATTTGCTCTCTCAGTTGTGCCGTTAGGATATTCCACATTGTCGGTAAACAGGTTATTGGTCTGTAATTGCTTGGGGTCGTTCCCTCCTTGCCATCTTTTTGTATGATCGTTGTCCTTCCTTTGGTCATCCACTCTGGTACGTCTGTTTTATGGATACAACCTCTCAGTTTCTGTGCTAGCTTTTCATGTAGGATCGTGAATTTTTTGAACCAGTACGCATGTATTCCATCGTGATCTGATGCTTTCCAGTTTGCCATTTTTTAATGTTGTCTTAATAATAATAATAATAATAATAATAATAATAATAATAATAATTATTATTATTATTATTATTATTATTATTATTATTATTATTATTATTATTATTATTATTATTATTATTTGTACTCACTATGAGTTCTCACACAGGTCATCAGTGATTGCTCGTCGGCAACCGATGGTACTCCCTAGAGTCTGAGTGACAACAAGTTTCCCCAGATGTCCACCTCTTTTCAATAGCCACCGCAAATAACCTTACAGTAGCGCAACAGCCGTTTCCATTTATTTCTATCTGGTAAGGATCATTAGACCTCTCTGGGATTTGAGTGGCAATAAGCCTCCCCAAGGTCCCAGCATTCTCTGGACTCTAGTAGAAATCAGGTTTGTGCTGTTCCTCCTCGATCTTCTCATCCTCTTTGCCCCTATGCAAATATTTAGTGTTGTCTCATCCTAGGCTGGTATCATTTTTTAATTTTTTAATTTATTTATTATAATTTATTTATTTATTTATTTTCTTAGTGTCTTTTGTGGGGAGGAGGGAGAGAGCGGAGAGGAGATCGGAGGAAAATAGCGGGGGAGCTTATGGTGTTTCTTGCTATTTCTGTTCAATGGTTCATTTTTGTGTGGTGTCAGTTGAGGCCGGTGTAATTTATTGCGGAGGGGGGGGGGAGATCATGAAGTGATGTTTCTTGCATTTTCTGTTCCTTTGTTTGTGATGTGGTGTTTCTTCTGTGGTGTTGTTTTCTTCCTGTTGTAGATTCCATGTGCCCTATTGTAGCTTATGCAAGTTGGTTTTCGCATTCGAGCATTTTTCTTAAGATTGCAGCTGTTTTGACTATTGCCGTCCTTTGTATAGTTTCAATGATCCCTTTGATTCAAATTTTTCCCCAATTATTTTCCAGTTTAAAAAAAAATCTTTCTAGTGCTCCTACGATTATGGTATTATACTGACTTTCTTCATGCTCCATATTTCTTTCAGTTCTCTATCTAGTTCCGTGTATTTGCTTCGTTTTTCCGTTTCTTTGATCTTCACTCTGTGGTGTGCGGGAACGGCAAAGTCTACGATTTTGCAAGATTTTTCCTTCTTGTTGATTATTATTACATCCGGTGTCCTTGCTTGTATGAGTTTGTCTGTTTGTATATCCATATCCCAGAGGATTTTGTGTTTTTCGTTTTCCAATACTGTTGTTTCTGGTATATATTTGTACCATTTGTCTGCATATTCGAAATTCAATTGTTTGCATAGTTCCCGGTGTACTGCTTTCAGGTCAAGTCATGTCTGTTCTTGTATACTTTTATGGTTAATTTGCTACAATCACTTTTTATATAATTTACAGTTTCGTCTCGTTGTCCACACAGTCTGCATTTACTGTTTTCCTGGTTTTTATCTATTTTAGCTTGTCCTAATCGCATTGTTCTGTGTAGCCATCAGTAAAGATTCTGGTTCTCTGTTCAAGTGTCCTTTTCTTAGCCATGCACAGCTATTTTCGTTCGTTTCTTCTCTTGCCAGTTTTCTGAAGCGTCCATGTAGTTGTTTTTCTTGCCACATTTCATTTTTGTGGTTTTTTTCTGATTTCAATGCCACCCGAGTTGCTCATTTGAGTTGCTCTTTATGGTGATAAGCCTTTCCGTGTTTTGAGTTATGCATTTCTCCAACTCTTTTTTTTGAGTCTTCCACACAATCTTCTATACTTACGAATCCTTTTCCTCCTTCGTTTCTTTTCACGTAGAGTCTGTCCGTATTGTCTGTTGCATGTAGTGCGTTCATGGTCATTAATTTTCTACTTCTCTGGTCAAGGTGATTGAGTTCTTCTTTGGTCAAGCCTATTAATTGTTCAGAGTATCTTATTAGTGCTACTGCTCACGTGTTTATTCCTTTTACTAGATTCCTGCTATATAATTTAATTACTAGAACGTTTCTTGTTCTTCGTAAATATTCTGTTCCAATCTTCTCTTTCATTTCTGTAGATTTGATGGTGTCTGCTTCCAGAACTCCAATAGCTATCCTGTTCGCCTCCCGCCCTCATTTTGTCTTGGTTTGGGAGTTCTATGCCCTCTGTTGTCTCCAGTTTTCCTCCTTCTATTTCTAGTAATGCAATTTTTTCCATTCCGAATTCCATTTCAATATCCTGACTGAAGATTCTGGTTGTATTTATCAGCTTTTCCAGTTCCTTTTGGCTTTTTGTAAATAGTTTTAGATTGTCCATGTACATCAGGTGGTTTACTTCTAGTTCTGTGTCTGTAAACATGTATCCGGCATCACATTTTCTGACTATGTAGTTGACTCGCCTCATAGCTATTATTAACAGTAGTGGTGATAGGGAGTCTCCTTGGAAGATGCCTCTCTGTATCTTGATCTCAGTCAGGTGTTGTCCTCCGGCTGCCAGTTCCAGTCTCTATGTTCCCATTGCTTTCTTAATAAGATTAATTATCCTGTCGGGTACTTTGTAGATTTTTAAACATTAAATTATCCATCCTTGAGGGATTCTGTCGTAAGCTTTTTTGTAGTCGATCCATACCATGGATATTTTCTTCTTTCTGTTTTTAACCTCCTTCATGATCTTTTGATCGATGTATAGCATTTTATGTGCCCCTCTTTTCCCTTTACGACATCCTTTTTGCTCTTCGGGGAGTAGTCCACGTTTGTTTTGAGATTAGTAGATTATTATTATTATTATTATTATTATTATTATTATTATTATTATTATTATTATTATTATTATTATTATTATTATTATTATTATTATTATTGTTGTTGTTGTTGTTATTGTTATTATAAACTAAAGTATAATAAACAATGATTTAAAATAATTGTTGTGTAAGATTTAAAATGACATATTCTCAACAAATTTCAAATATCCAAATTTAATTTTTGTAAATTAACTGACACGATTCGCAATTCGTATCGATTTCCCCGCGGGATTTAAACACTCGTCAATTTTCAGAAGTCTTCGAAATTTGCTTGCAATATCAAATTCTCCCGAAGGCATTATTTGAAGAATCAAGAAACGAACAATTTAGATGTTCTTGCCGGAAGCGAAAGTTTGTTTCCTGAGTGATCATTATGAGAAGTTGCGATGGTGCAAAGTAAAGCGGTGCGAACTACAGGTTCGGCATGCCGCGTTTTAGTTCGGTCTAGTGCATCACTTCCTCTAAAATGTTAAGAACGAACTGGGAGAGAAATGTTACATAGCGAAGTCTCAAGTTTTGATGGAGAGAATGATTGACGGATTTGAGGTCATAAATTGACCTTAACGAAAGTGAAAAAACAACATGATTTCAGAGTAGACACTGAAGCAAAGCAGGCACGAAAACGTCGCTTCCACGAAGTGTTAATCAAACAGAGCACGGCCTAAGCCGTCTGTTTTTCGGTCTGTCTCTCTCACTCTCGCTCTCTTTCTCGCGCGCGCTCTCCCTCTCTCTCGCAGCCGTAGTAGCTGGTGTGCCAAAGTGTGTCTATTCTCTCTGGTTTCCTGTAATTGCCCATTCTGTCTAAAAATCTTAATTTAAAATAATTCTAAGCGTAAGTGTTATACACACCTCACGACGAAAATATAACGTAACAGAGACCACTCAACGAGATCGGTTGCCTGTTTTTTTAATAGTATTTCAGCCCTTTGTATTTATAGTATTTCAGGCGTTTTTGAATTATTAAATTTGTTTTATAGTATTTCAGCCCTTTTTGATTATTTAATTTGTTTTTAGTATTTCAGCCTTTTTGAATTATTAAATGTGTTTTTATATTTCAGCCGTTTTTAAATTATTAAATTAGGTTTTAGTATTTCAGCCCTTTTGAATTATTAAATTTGTTTTTATATTTGAACGCTTTTAGAATAATTAAATACCGACTGCTGTCGTTTTGGTAGAAGAAATTTAGCTTTATGTTTTTAATATCTTCAAATATTTATTCGTATTGTTTGCTTTGGTACTTTTGTTTTACAGCAGATCAAGCATTTTCGTGTCTTTTAATGCTGAATGTAATCATTTTAGTAAAGGATTTAATGCTTAATGTTCTTAATATCTTTGAATATCTATCTATGGCGTTAGGTTTTGTTGTTTCATTATACAACATAATGATCCAGTCATTACGGTAAAGACTCTCATGCTTCAAGTAATTCATATATTAAATTATTTGTCTATTGTGGTAGATTGAGATATTTTTTTCAGCATATATACCAGTAATGTTGGTAAATGTTTTATTTTTAAAGTTCCTAATATATTTAATTAGTTATTAATGCTGTTGTATTGGGTCTTTTTTATTTTACGGCATATAAATCATTTATAGGATATTTTATAACCTAGTAGGAATATAGTAAACACAGCGGCTATCCAGCAAGCAGTCGAGAGAGAACTTAATAGGCGTGACCTAGAGTTAAGCATTACGCAGAATGACGGCTTGTTGTCAACTTAACTTAAAGAGCTCAATCTTGCGAGAGCTTTGAATGATTATTTATAAATAAATATTGTTTTCAAAATAATACAAATATATATATATATATTTGTATATATATAAACCAAAGATATAGAAAGATAGATAGATAGATAGAACTAGGTAAATATATAGATATATAGATCGTAGTTATAGCATACTTTTGTGTTCAGACTCACTTACACCCACTTTCAATTAGTAATATGATAATGTAGATATACATAGAAATAGTATACTTTTGGCTTTAGACAGATACAGAATAGCTATTAGGAATATATATATATATATATATATATATATATATATATATATATATATATATATATATATATATATAAAATATGAAACTGAAAGTATCCATTTATGTAATTCCTCTGATGATAAAATTTTAATCTTTGAAAAGCCTTGGCTTAAGGAAAGAATAATAAACGTGTTTTTTACCGAGTACACCTTGCATTTAACAATCGAGGTTGAAATAGATTTGTCATTCGTACATGTTTATCCCTCTTCTTTCATCTGTTTTTCTTCTGAACGTTTGTCTTCTTGTCACAGTACGTTGTAATTTTTTCGAATTGAGAACTTTTTATGTACTTTCTTCTGACGAGCTAAAGGTAAACATAGCCAACATTGACATAATTATGTTGCTTGGTTTAATTTAAGCGAAACGAATCATAATAATGTGCAGAGAAGGTAGTTTTCCTGGAGCATTGTGTGTAATACGTATATATAGGAGTATTAAAAGGCTATCACAAAGCAAGAAAGGGAATATGTCGGCGTTGACAAGTAAGACAAAAACAAGTGATTTTTTTTATATACATATTAATTTTTTTGTTATAGAAATTCTTACTTGATTAGGCAAGACTACAACACTGTAATGTAATGTGTGTGACCGTGCCCCATAATATATTTCGAGGAATACCTTTTTATCAAATGGTAGGTGTTCTAAATTTTTAAAACACGTCCGGAATAATTCTAATCTCCTCTCTCTCTTTCTCTCTCTCTCTGTCTCTCTCTCTCTCTGTCTCTCTCTCTCTCTATATATATATATATATCGAAAGAGAGAGAGAGAAATAATAGTATAGTTTCAGCTTCAGACAGACAAATCACAAATCGCCATTAGTAATAAAAATATACGTAGAACGAAATAGAATATTTTTGATTTCATTCGGTATATATATATATATATATATATATATATATATATATATATATATATATATATATATATATATATATATAAACTAAAAGAAACAGGTAAAATGCCTTAAAAACCATCTCTTAGATGCAGATATTTTTTTATTAAAATCAAGATAAAAAATCAAAAGAATATTTTTTTTCTTCATCTGGACAATTTCGCTTGGTACAACAAGCCTCGTCAGAGTATGTCGATATATATATATATATATATATATATATATATATATATATATATATATATATATATATATATAGGGTAAATTAAAGTAAAAACTATTTGATTACGTAAACCATGATTTGCAACATTAGTGATAGATTTACAATTTGAAAAATGGCGTTTATCGCTTTTTGCATTCAAACACTTTAACTACACAATCGCTTCAGAAAGTCACCAATATCCTTATTAATTCCGCTTCCATTCAACAGATGTTCAAGAATCAGTTTTATATGCCGAGGCTGTTATTAGGCCTATCTTTGAGTTTACGCCTAGAAGGAAAAAAAAAGAAACGCAAAATTATTCTGCCTTATTGAGACAACACGGCGCCTTGGCAAACATAATAGCATTCTCTAAGCACTCAGGGTTTATCAGCATTTATTCTAATGTGTTATTGGACCCAAGGGAAGCATCGAATCGATAAGAACATCTCTTAATGGAGCCTGATGGATTTGGCACGAAATGATATCGAAAGAAATTAATTGGGTTGGAATTTTGGCAAAAATGAAGTTTACAAAATAATGTAGAAAAAAATATATGTGAAACTTATATAAAGTCGCAGATCTTTTAAAGACGAGGCCCGCAATTACTATAAAAATGAGTTTTTCAATATATAGTAATGTGCAGTGTGCGCACACGCATCGACATACTTTTATAAGGCCTGTCTAGACATGCGTCGCGTTATGGTAAGGGTTATAAACCAACTCTCTAAAAGATGGATAAAAGCCCTCATATATCGCCGGAGAAAATGCGGCAAAATCGCCAACGTTGAACGCATTGCGGAATAGTGCTTAAAAATACGGGAAACCATATTTTATTCAAATATTTAATGCCATGAATAGATTTCATTCTTGAATAAGCAATGAAACATTTTCTTTACTATAAACCGCATTTTGCTTGCTTTTTGGATGGTGGGGGGAAATGTTTAGCAGAGCTATTCTATAAAATATCCAAAACTGCTTTTTACAAGTAGTGTAGTTTGCTTGAAACATTGCGCGCATTGTATAAATTATAGTTATAGAAGGCTCAGACAAAGTGTAAGATAGATGGATATATATTCTCGCAGCATGCAAATCTATAGAGAAAAATAAAAGGCAAGATAGATGATTGTGTAATACCTTTTAATAGGCTTTTGTAAACAAACTATAGAGTACTGTCGGACTCTGAAAAGGATTTTTGTCATCGATAGCTTGCTTCCTACATGATTAATATTTGACATTCTTACTGAATGCATTGATCTGGCTTTTATAATAGAAACCTTTAACAGAGCAAGTACAATGACGAATTGTTAAAAAAAAGTAGAGACTATAATGAACTTTTTAAAAGTAGTACAATTCAATTTAATTTCAGTTCAGTTGATTTGACAAAAAACAAAACAAGCATGTTCTAATTGCCATGTAAGGAAAGGGTGGTAGAAATGTTCACAGAATATGAATTATTCCCCTTGCTGATTTTTAAAAAAAATAAATTAATTTACAAAAAAATTAAACAAACACGTTTTAGTTGCCATTTAAGAAAAAGGTGGTAGAAATTTACACAGAATATTAATTATTCCCCTTGCTGATTGCTTCAATTAAATTAATTTGGCAAAAACTAAGACAAGCATGTTCTAGTTGCTATTTAGGGAAAGGGTGGTTGAAATTTACACATAATATTACTTATTCCCCTGGCTGATTTTTAAAACAATTAAATTAATTTGGCAAGTAATAAAGCAAGCATGTTCTAGTTGCCATTTAGGAAAAGGGTATTAGAAATGTACACAAAATATAGATTATCTCCCTTGCTGATTTTGTTCAATTAAATTAATTTGGCAAAAACTAAAACAACCATGTTCTAGTTGCTATTTAGGGAAAGGGTGGTTCAAATTTACACAAACTATGAATTATTCCCCTTGCTGATTTTTTAAATTAAATTCATTTTGCAAAAAAATAAAACAAGCATGTTTCAGTTGCCATGTAAGGAAAAGGTCGTAGAAATTTACACAGAAGAGGGTACAGTAGCCCATCACCTGCCCGAATCCACTTTGTATTGATGCGTTGTTGGCGCATTTACTACTTCTCTTGGAAGTCTATTCCAAGGTCAAGGGATTCTAATAGAGAAAGCGGCTCTCCTACGATTCAATCGAAATCAGCGGTGAAATAGTTTCTTGTGGTGTCCGTATGCAGGAGTGAATAGTAGGTGCTGAGGCATATCGTAATAACCATTGAGGTGATTGTAGGCCAAAATATCTAATACAACCATGTGATTCTTACAAAATGTGTTTAATCTAGTTATGAGCCATAATTTTGTCATCCACAGACAGAACGATACACCAACTGAGATAGAAGGATATGTGAGTATAGCTCTAATGCGCAATTCTACACAAAGTCTTTTTACGAGACTATAACCAGCTCACCTGGGGGGCATTCTGGCTTGGTGCACAAAAAGCCGAGAACGAAACCCATCGGCATTACCCGAGAGGAGCAGTTCAGGCGTCTTTCAATTAATCTACACCTTTTCTCCTGAAGAAAGAGATACTGCCTGGGATGGTGCACATACTAGGATCGATCCGAACCTGTCTCATCTCGACAAGTAAATAGATTGCAGCTACACCGGGAAGACGCCTTAATGTCTGGTTGATGGGAAGGCGATATTTACTTCCTTCCATCGCAGCAAGACCTGGTACAAGATCAGAACAGATGGCAATAAAATATGCGCAACAATAAAACGAATGAAGCCTGGCTTCAGCAAAATAAGCCTGAGCAGCCCCGCCAACATTCCCCAGTAGAGACAACCCAGGCGATTCTAAAAGAGCGAGCAAGTAAAACCTGGGAGCATGCACTTCCTAGGATTTATCCGGACCAGACCTGCTTCCGAGATTCCGAGTAAAAGAAGGCCTGCTCACCGGCGAAACAGTGTCTCTCCTCCAGAATTATTCTAAGACAAGACCCCGCAAGAATAGATACTACAATGTGATCTTTCTTACGGAAATCGTTACAGACAAGGCAGAAGCCACTTAATGTAAGAAGATAACAAGAACAAAAGATTATTAACGTAAAGACAGGAGATGCCTAATCATCGCAGTCTTGAAAAGAACAGGTGAAAGTTAGGAGGAAAACAGTCACCAAGAAAAGAGCTCCACAATCCTGCAGCTATTGAGAATAAAAAGCTACTAGAATAGGAAACGTATTATAACGATGAACCTCAACTGAATTGATTAAATGAACTAGTCAAACTAGCGTGAACAAACGAAAGCCGGAAATAAATCAGAAAATTCTGAAGAACACATGCAATAATAGTACTTATAAAAGACGTATCTTATACCAAAGTACACAGAAATATCCTATCGACAGATAGCAGACATATAGTATACATTTAAAGGCTTGTGTATTGCCACTCCCATCACATAAGAACGAAAATGTTGCGAATATTACAATTCTACGATAGATAATTCTACT
This sequence comes from Sepiola atlantica, assembly GCA_963556195.1. NCBI lineage: Eukaryota > Metazoa > Mollusca > Cephalopoda > Sepiida > Sepiolidae > Sepiola > Sepiola atlantica. The sequence goes on from OY744542.1 coordinate 1,267,960, forward strand.
AATGTGCCTTTCGGCTGGCACACCATGTTACTAAAAAGACTACAAGAGATTAGAATTTGGGAATCGTCCAGCTCGATGGACGCGTTCAGTAAAAAGCAATTCAATAAAAGAGTTTTTCATCAATGTAAATTCTGCTTTGAAGTGATTGGTTTCGAACTTTTGTAGATTGCTTGGAAAAGAAACCTGCGTTTGTCTGTCAAAGAAACTATTTCCAAAGAAAGGTTCCAATGGATTCGTCTATTAAGCGAAACAGAGTAACTGCATTCTTCGTTTTCTTGGCACCGAGACTGATTTAGTGTACAATTCTCGGGAAACACAAACAAAAAGTATGGAACATGGCAATGAATTTCGAACACTCCGTACAATTATTTTCATCAATGAAATCTAATATAAAAAGTTGTCCTGTTGCTTTACGGAGTTTTCATTAAAAGTAACTCATCTGATAGAATCAATATTTGATTCTGACTAGCCTATTTTCTGTTTCCTCTTAGACCTTGTTTTCTTAATACAAATATGTATATCGCTTTAGTTTCTTACAATTAATACTTAGTCTGGTTCGTAACTAATTAACATGGAGACAGGCTTCGTTAATCCCTTTCACGTCTCTGGCTTAATAAAACCTAAAAATTCTACGTTTAAAACTCTCACCTTTTTAGGATATATATTTACATATGTTTAAAGTAAAGCTTACACTATTTATTTATTTTTTATTAAATGTTGTCTTATGTTGTATCTTTTCTGCTAGAAGCAGTTACTTTTTTGTTTGTGATCACTAAATATTGGCCATTTTCCTTGTGTTTAAAATATTTATAGTATCACAAGCTGAATATATATATATATATATATATATATATATATATATATATATATATATATATATATATATATATATATATATATATATATATATATAAAAGGCTTAGGGCAATGCAGAGTGCCGGATTGGTTATAAGCTAGAAAGAACAAAAATAATAAATCGAAGTGGGGAGTGACTTACTATTAATTTTTCTTTAAAATCTTACATAACAGCAAGTGTGGTGTCGGCTGTGTGTATTATCCGGATGATGATTAAAAATCATTTAATATTCCGAGAACATCTTCCTTTTGTCAAAAATAGACACAAAAGGAAAATTCAGTCTGTGTTGAGAATTCACCAAAATGGATGCCAGAGGGTAGGATTAAAACAAACCAGTCCCGCACAGAATAGAAATTAATAAATGTTAAATTTCCTAAAATTATGTATTGTGTGTTCAAAATAGGTGTGTAATATTAGATACATTAATTGGGTATTGTATGGTTATTAATTAAGTGTTTTTTTTTTATAATATACTTTTATTTGTTTCTGTGTGTTGTTACCACAGCCGACTCCACACTTGCTGTTATGTAAGATTTTAAAGACAATAAATAGAAAGCCCCCCTACTTCGATTTATTATTTTTGTTCTTTCCAACTTATAACCAATCCGGCACTCTGCATAGCCCTTAGCCTTTTTAGCATATATATATATATATATATATATATATATATATATATATATATATATATATATATATATATATATATATATATATATATATATATATATATTCAGATTGTGATACAATAAATATTTTAAATAGCTTATAACAAATCCGTCACTCTGCATTGCCCTCAGCCTTCTTTAATATTACTATTATCCCCAGCAATGCTTCAAGCAAACTACTATTCTCTCTCTCTTTCTCTCTCTCTTTCTCTCTCTCTCTCTCTCTCTCTCTCTCTCTCTCTATATATATATATATATGAGATATTTCGTTTTATTACTTATTATTCAAAACAATGATGAGAACAACGATTTATACGTAGTGCTTTATTTGGAGTTCCATACCAGTACACCAAACACAATAAAACGGCTCTTCTTTTTATCAAAATACTTTCTTTTTACTTTTCTTCGCCCCAAACAAGGCGTATTTCAACTGAAGCGTAAGGGACAACTGTGATAGATGCCAGATTTATTAGGATAGACTTGGTTCGGAAGTTGGGCGTCACGATGTTTATTAAAATTGTATTTACATTACTGCATGTTGTATGGTTGGATAAACAAGGAGCAAGGGGTGGAATTCCAAAGGCTGACAGCCCGAGGAAAGTAGTAATCACAGTACAGAATACACAGACATCGATAAGATTCTATAGTGGAGGGGTTGAATTTTTCTGCTAGACTCGTGAGTTGGTGAGATGTATTTACGTTGAGACGGTACAATTGTAGTAAGTTCGTTAGAGCATATTTAGTGGAAGTACCTGTAAAACAAGCGCACGGATGCAACACTGCATCGATGCAGCAGAGGCTTGAGCTTTGAAAATAATATTTATTTATAAATAATACATATATATATATAGATATATATGTGTGTCTGTGTGTGTGTGTGTGTGTGTGTGTGAGGGTTTGGTTTTCTTTGTTATTTTGTTTCTACTTTCATTCACTCCAAATAAAGCACACTGCCACAAAAACGTAAACGGCGACTGTAAATTAAGAACTATACCTACGTAGACATCCTAGTGAGGTGTTTGTCAATATTACATTTAACATTTTTGCATGTTGGTACAGTCTTGGAAACAGTGAGCAGGCAGGGAATTCCAAAGGCAAGCAGTACAAGGAAAACAAACTATTAGACGAAAAGGCTTTCGGTATCTATGGATCTCTACAGTGAACGGATGGGATTTTGCTGATTATCGGGTCGGTCGGGTGTATTTACGTCGAGAAGGCATCAGTGCTGCAAGTTAGTCTGAACAAATTCAATGAAAGTACTTATAAAACAAGCCCAAGGATGCAACATTGCGGCGATGGGACAGTAGCTGGGGCAGTATATGAGTCTTGCGAGAGATGCAACGCGCTGACACAGATCGAAGAAATTCATTTAAGTTATCGCCTGCTTGCTTTTACGATGATTGTCAAATGCCTGCTGCATTGGTTAATAGTTTCGTCAACTCTCGGGTGCTTCTAGGACCTGCACGAATGTTGACGACACAAAGTTACGGAAACGCGGTGCGTTCTCTATGATATAAGAGCACCTAAATATTTTTATTACTAGTATATTACTAGTATATATATATTGTCCGGAAATAACATTTAACAATAGACTTTCCTACACCAGTTTATTATGCATTTGGAAACGTTTCTTAAAACTGACATTTAATTATATTTTCTGTTTTTTGGCAACGGTCGGTTGTAATTAACATACACTTTCAATTAGTCGTCTGTCGAATTTAATTTAATTTGCATAATCTTGCGTCTGAATAGTAAAGCCTACTGTTCTTACTTTTTAGAGAAACGGATTATCTTAATAAAAAAACATGATGGTTTCTATGGAATCAGAATTACAATAAGTTTTGCCGAAATCTTTATTTTGCCAGAAGTTTAGAATTGTTTATCGAGAATCTAAGAAATATGGTTTCTATAGGCACATCGTAACAGAAAAAATGTATGATCTAATATCGTGGGGAAAAGAATGTCGATAGTATTTATAAGTAAATAACGTTACATGAACAAGTAGAAGAGTTGTAGACAGTGCATACCTCCCAATTTTGTTGTAAGCGAACACATAGAATACGTATTTTATGCTGTTAGGAGACGGTGGTATAAGTAAGCAATGCGCTTGAGCAATAATTAACACTCTTTATTTCTCTCACACCCCTATTAACTTTTTCCATTGATGTTTATGTTTGCAGGAAGAAATCAAACAGGATATATATATATATATATATATATATATATATATATATAAAAATGTATATAATAAATAAAATAAAATATGAGACTAAACTATACTTTTAGAGAATTGAACCTATAGTGAAATGATAAAAGCTTAATATACGGAATAGCACAATTACGTAGATAAATGAATGAAGTACACATTGCATTGAACAACGTACGATGAAATAGATTTGTTATTGTTTTTCGCACAGTTTTATTTATCTTCCTTTATTTATCTACTATATATATATATATATATATATATATATATATATATATAGAGAGAGAGAGAGAGAGAGAGAGAGAGAAAGAGAGAGAGAGAGAGAGAGGGAGAGAGAATAATGAAGCGATGAAATAGATTAAATTAGTAAAATTAACAAATTTATTGACTCAAGTGTTTCAGGACTTATATTGAGACATTTTTCTTTATAATGTTTTTCAAAACCATTTTTCATATTTGCATCATCAAAATCTTTACCTCCATAATTAATATTAAATTGTTATTGGTCCAGGCCTTCTGACGATAAAAACGTTATCTTTGAAAAATAAAACATGGTTTAAAAGTTAATTTGTATTTGTATTCCTGGCTAAACACTTGATGAGTTAATAAACTTATTGACTATGTCATTTAAAAAAATCTATTTGATCACTTCCTTATCCGTATATAACCCTTCTCCCTCGCTGAATGTGAGAGGTGGTTCCTATTGATTTGTGTACAATTATATAATTGTGAAAAAAAACTACATTCAGTACACAGTTAGAGCTAAGTAAATTGTTTTCGATTATTAAAATAATTTCCAACGCTCTTGATAATG
>OY744542.1:1282500-1292500 GCA_963556195.1 Sepiola atlantica
CTGCGTCTTCCTTCCTTCGTACATATTGTTAAATATTAGAGTCGTCTGGTTGCCTAGTTTTTATATTAGCTAGTACATATTAGCATGTTGATAGAACATTCTTGAAAGAAAAGTTAAGAAAATATGCTAGGGTTGACCCTGACTGTAAAAGTCCTACCGTAGAAACATAAAGCCGATGTTAAAAGCAAACGTGACATAATCGAGGGGAGACGGAATTCATTCTGATATTAATTTTCTAGAAACAAAAGACGTGATAAATATGATATAACAAAAAATATTATAGTAAGCAATGCGATCAACATAATTGACTCTCTCTTTCGCTCTTTGTTTTCCCCCTTTTCTGATCACAACTCTCGAATGAAGACGACTAGAAGAATTGGTTGATTGTGATTTAATAATCCATTTGCGGTTAAAATAAATCTTTCCTTTGTACATACAGAAAGCTTAAGTAAGTAAGAGGAGTAGATGTGTATAAAAACTAATTTTATAAACGGAATTTACTATATAATGCTAGAGTAAAGAGACATCGAATAATTAAATTAGAAGTTAACGTGTATAATTAGAGCGACTTGTTATAGATGTTGCAGCGCAGATATTAAGACGACATGACAAATATGACTGCGTAAGAGGGCAGTGATTTTGGGGACATCTTTCTTCGTTCCTTCACATTGTTAACTATCAGAGTAGTTAGGTTACCTTGTGGGTATATTAGCTAGTACATATTATCAATTTAATAGCATATTCTGCAAGGGAAATCTCAGAAAAGATGCCAGAGTTTACCCTGACTGTATAAGTATACCGTAGAAACATACAGCCGACGTAAGGGGCGGACGTAAATTATTCGGGGGCACCGGAATTCTGATATTAATTTCAAGCAGTCTTGGAAGGTTGGGTTTGAAGTAACATGAACGTATGAATATATATTGCAAAGAATAAAAATCTCAAAAGAATTGTTACATCCAGAAAAATATGTACCTCGTTATTAATAATTCTTACAACCGCTTCTATTTAAAAGACAAAACTGAACACATCATCACGACAGACGTGCAGCTACTGTTAAAATCAACAAACTTGAAATAAGGGAGAGCGAACTACTGCAACGTATCATCAAAACAACAAAGCTACAGTTGTTTATGTGACGAGCCGCGAGATGATTTGTTTGATTCGAATAAGTGTTCTCCTCAGTCTAGAATTCCCCCATGTTAAAGAATCACGATGACGCACCAGTTATCGTCAGATCACCAAAGTTAAGCGACGTTTAGCCTGGCCAGTAGCAGATGGGTGATAATTTGGGAATCTGAGGTGTTGTATACCAATACATGTGTGGTGATCAGTAAGGAGAGAAGAAAGTGAACTTTCGGCAGCCTCGTAAATTTCACTTTCACTTAATTTGTCCTTTAGTCCTGACATTCAATGAGCGATGCTTCTGACAAAGGGGGAAGAATTGCTGTTTTCTGAGTCGGAATCAATCAATCAATCTAACACTCATCGTTGGCTACTTTTTACCTTGAAGTAGTATTTTTTCTTAGCTTTTTAATCAATTTGCTTTATTCCTTGTCTGGAGCAATTTCCATAAAAAATTCATATCCAACCATTAGAACAAATATGACCACATCCAGTTGCTGTCCAACCGGTGCTCGGAATTTGTTAATGCTTCACCTACATCTACTGACATAACATAACTAAAGTAAAGTCAAAGGCAATAAAACCATATTTACCCTGGAAACATTGTTATTTTTAAATCGGCGTTTCATTTGAAAGAGATGAAACTAATTTTAAAGAGATCAATAATATAAAATAATTTATTAACACTTTTGCAACTAGGAAAATTTCTATAAACAAGGAACGTTTAATAGTCTGTCGCTAACACGATTTCTATAATGTCATCTATTTTGGATTCTCCATGTTTTTTGTGTGTAGCCTATCTAGGCAGAGACATATTGCTCTAGGCGGATTAATCAATGCTTTAAACGGTCTCTTGGCAAGGGAGGTATCTCTGGAATACCAATAATTATTTCCCTTAACATAGAAAACTATTTAAAAGTGCTTATGTATCCGGCTTACACCATGGAGGGCCAAACTACCTAGCTAAACATATACAGCAAAAGTAAACGATCCTATGCGGCCATCCGTACGGTTTAGCTTGCCGTACCTACAGGCCTAAATTCACCGACTGTTTCAAAATTAATTGTATTAATATACAGGGTGGGCAAAAATAAGGGTCCTATTTTTAAAAATTCATAACTTTTTTATTTATTGATTTTTTTAATTTTTTTAGAATAAGTAAAGGACCCCTTCCGAAGCAAGCATGAGCCGTATTAGCCCTAAGGAACGTACCCTCATTTAGAAAACATTATTTTTGCTTAAAAAACACAAAACAGTGTAAAAAACAATACCTTAGTTTTTGTAAGTTTTAATAAGTGTTTTTCGGCTAAAATTTGTTTTGTTTATTTCAAAAAATCTCGGAAGGGTCAGTCTACACACACATAAAGTTTGGTGAGTTTAACTTTTATTTTGTGGAAGTTATTCAAATTCAAGTTATTCAAATTTAAAGATAGGACCCTTATTTTGGCCCACCCTACATTAACCTTGCAATTTTTAAAAATTATTTTAGTATTTATAATAAATTCGATTAAAACATCTTGAACATCCTTTTAACTTAATTTATTAAATTTTTTTAACTATTTCGATACAAATTACATCTTTATTACTCAACAATAATTACAATCAATCACCGGTCGGATGTGTGTGTCGTTTATAAATTCACTTGCTCCCCAAAAAAGAAAATCGAACTATTTTCCTTCAACGATATAGCCATCCGTTGCTTTCAATTTATTATTTAGGCTTTTCTTTTCATTAAATTGTTTCAGTTTATTAAGAAAGCGTTATTATCCGTTATTATCGACCGCGACTTCCGCTTATGCAAGATTTGAAGTCTGGTGACGTGATATCGCCACGTGAATGAACACTTTTAAAATCAGTTGTCGACATAATCCCTTTATTTTTTACTTGTATATTTTATGTTTTTTTGGAAATAATCAAATTGAAATTGAAAATAAAGGAATAACAATTTCAAAAGACGATGCAACGCAAAATGAAATGTAAATTAAAAAATACTTTCGTGTCAACACATTAAAAACGTTACATTAAATTGTATATCAATTAATTATAATAAACAAAAAGACGCTGCTCATTCTGACCACAAGCGTCCTTTTGTTTTAAATGCTTAATTTCCTGCGGGGCGTGGCCGCTTATGTGGTAATAAAATTTTATAAAAGTTCTTGGAATCATGTATATATATATATATATATATATATATATATATATATATATATATATATCTGTACCTGATTTACCTCATTCCCCTGATAATAGACCTGGACGGGTCTTAAAGTACTTGGGAGACAAATCTAAACTATGACAAATTCATCACCGAAACTAAGATTCTGATTCGGACTATTGAAAGAATCTACCAAAGGATATCTAGACATGAGTTGTCTTTTATATTCAACAATACTCGCATGCAAGAGAAGATGCTGCCTATATATATATATATGTATATATATATATTTGTTTGTTTGTTTTTTATTTGTTTTCGCCCAAAAATGACCCGCTGTATAGTGTCGTTTTTTAAAAGACATTTTAATCTAAGAACTTTTTCATTTTTTGTTAATTTTTATGATGATTTTGTAGTTTGCAGAATCGATATTGACATAACATGTTGTTTGGCTCACGCCAAATGAAACGCACCGTAAAAATACATCTCACAAGCATTTTGTTTTTTAGAAATGTAGAAAAATAACATAAAAATAAAAAACAAAAACAATTATTGGAATATAAAATTAACCTGATTTATATATGCTCTGTTGTTACTGATTGATAATCATCGAGCTGAATCTTTTAAAGGCACCGATAGTATATGCTAATACATATATTGCAATAATTACATATATATATATATATATATATATATATATATATATATATATATATATATATGTGTGTGTGTGTGTGTGTGTGTGTGTGTGTGTGAAAAAAGACAAAATGAAAGTACAAATTTTGAATACAGGAAAAGATCATCAAAGAAAACAAAAGATCTTACTAGTTTCGGTCAGATCAATAAACGTCTTCAGAAGAAGTGAAGATTTTAAATTTATTCGATAACGGTAAAAACATAGGAAAAAAGAAGAACGCATAAAGAAAACGTCATTGGCGCGCATTTAACTATTTGAAAAAAGAAAGAATAATAAAACGCATGTGCAGAGACACATTAAAATGGTAAAAATAAGGGGGAGAAAAGGGAAACAATATGGATGAAGTCTAGTAAAAAATAAAGTTTCTTTAATCAGGATCGCAGTGGTTCAATATATTGCAGTGTTTCAGTATGGTTTTTGCCAGATGTTAGCTTAAGGAATGAGATCCGAGTCTGAGGTTTGTCTTAGATGAGAGAAGATGAGAGAAGTATTATAGCGTTTTCGATGCATTTGCGACGTGGGAGAGAGTAATCGGTCTTGAATAGGGTGCAGTTTTTAAAATCAAAATTGTGGGTAAAAGTGTTTCTGTGTAAGACTAATTCGTTAGTGGGATTGTTGTGTTTGAGGTCCTGTTTCTGTTCATAAACACGGGATTTTATATACCTGGCCGTTTCACCAATGTAAAACATCGGACATTCGGCATAATTTTGTAAATGCTGACCAAGGAAGAAGTGTTCTTTAGGAGGTAGTTGGAGACGGAGTTTGGTGTTGAGTGAATCACTAATCCCCCATATTTCCTAATACCCCATCATTATGTGACGTCATCCAGTGTACACGGAGACAAATTATATACCCAAAAATTACAATACAAGAAACAAGATAAACTAACAAGATCCAAATACGAATACATGCATATAGACCATACTACTACTACTACTACTACTACTACTACTACTACTACTACTACTACTACTACTACTACTACTACTACCACCACTACTACTACTACTACTACTACTACTACTACTAGAAATAGTACTGATGCTACTACTACCTTTACTACAACTACTACTTAGATTTACCAGTCTTCGCACTAGTATAGAGTGTGATATAATGTCAAGTTTAATGTAGGTTAAGTCCTGAGCTCTAACAACCAGTACAATTGTCACATCTCCAAAGAAAACATTGAACTACTTTCGTCCAAGATGGCTTCCTAATGATTCAAGGATAATTCCTTCCGTGATTTTTCTTTCGTTAAATTATCTGCTGTTTATAAACAAACATTTAATTACCCGACATTATCGACCGCGACTTCCGCTTATTGGTGATTTGCATTCTTTAAATCACGTCACGTGACATAGCCACGTGAACAATCAGTTGACAATCGGAAACGTTAATATTGCTTTCGTGTATTGGATTATTCTTGCCATCTTTTCACAAATAATCGAATTGAAATTGAAAATAAAGAAATATTCTCAAAATCGATGCAAGACAAAACGAGACGTGAATTTCAAAATACTTTCGACTCAACACATTAATAGCGTCGTATTCAATAGCATATAATAATTTCATATTTATGTATGGACTTAAAATAGAAAATAGAAAACGGTATGAAATATCGGTACTTCTTTAGTTTCGCTGACATCAAAATAGCTAAAGAAACGTATTAACTTTGTTATGTAATTACGTGGTAGCTGAAAATAAGACTGTACACCAATAATTACGCAAATTCATCCAGTATTTATTAAATTAAAAAAATACACAAAATAAAAACCATCTGCTCTATCGGGCGTTATTTTTAAACTAGTTTCGATTTCTGATTGGGCAAGGGATATAACTCAATTTTTTTACTGATGAAAAATGGCGCTTATAATATTTTTTGCTATTTTCTTTCAGAAACGCCTAAGATGTCGAAGCGAAAGTAAAGAAGCACCAACATATCTTCAAAACATAGGAACTCTTACGAAAATAAACTATTTGTCTGCTCTTAATGTGCTGAGTAATATGTAGGATATTCTAATTATTCTCTCTTGAGTTTGATTTTACTTCAATCGAAGTTCTCAGAAATCAAAAGCCCTCTTCCTGGGGCTAACACTTGATAACTATATGAGATACATCGATATTCAAATATTCTAATAAAATTCTATTTTATCTCTCAAACGTTGAGTTAGTAAAGAAGTTAAGAACATTAATTTTCCTCTCCCCGATTTACCAGTTTATTAAATCCTTCTTTTAGACTGTTCGTCTTACCGGATTCCAGGACAATAATTGTCAGGGTCTGGTGGGGTATCGATTAAATGTTGTTACTTTAGGTAACATTGCTTGGAGAAAGTTCACCATTCCTCGCCAATGTATAGTCGTGTCGAGGGGATCTTATTATACTATGTTATTTTGACTATTTCGTCAGGATAACCTTGTAGGCTGAAGTATTCTCATGTCAGGTTGTCCTGACAAACCTTCAAACAAAGAGACCGAAGACACTCGAGGATGGTGTTTAGTAGATAATTCAAAATTCAAAGCCGAATAATTAAGCTAATATATGACACCTTTGAATCATCTCACTGCCCGGAGGCCAGGTGTTTGAAGGCAGATATGAACCGTGCCACATAGCATCTTTTAACAGATGATCTTCGCTTCGGATCCGCAGAATTGGATACTTACAATATTACTCCACGGACTTTTACTTGTAATTCTACGGAATTATACACAAAACGGAGACACGAATCCTTACGGACCAAGTGAGATATTTTTGAACCCTCTGCCTTTTATTTGAAACCCTGTAAAACTTTTCTAAAAAACTTTTCTCCAAATCTACAAACTTTTGCTATTTTGCTATCTGCACCATAGCGTCCCCTTTTGTCTTCGACAATGGCTACTGAATATTACTACCATTCTCCTACTCGGCCATTTATTTTTTTATCCCCAACCTTTCCTGTTATTTCTTCTTCAATTTTCAAAGTGAAATGGAACAGGTAATATTTATTTATTATAAATATCACATTACCGAATTTTATCTTCTGACGAGAAGAGTTTTATCTTTGAAAAACCATGGTTTAAGGATTAGTGTAACTCCTTGCATCTGAACTTTCGATGTAATAAAATTTGTAACAATTTTATGTAATTTTTTATCTTCATCTGTCCTTCTGTATATATATATATATATATATATATATATATATATATATATATATATATATATAAATTATTTATACTTACATCCGCCGGCGTTTCAAGCTTACGCTCTCATCAGTGTAGGAAGTTAACATTTCAGATGGTCACAAGGCGCGAACCTGGTTCACAGAGTCAAGTCAAACTCTGCACGCTTTCGCTCTACTGCCACGACCGTCGGAAATTATCACGTAATACAGCAGAAATTAAGTTCTGTTTAAGTCTTAATACAGCGCCAGTAGACAGTCCAGAGATTTAATTGAAAGTCTGTTTTCGATATCTCCGAACAGTTCTCAACTTTCATTTCTTAAAGGTTTTTTATAACAATATTTGCAAATTGATATCAAATTATGTATACCTACATACGCCGGCGCTTGAAGCTTACACTTTCATCACTGTAGGAAATTACAATTTCAGAAAGTCACAGGCGCGAACCCGGTTCACAGAGTCAACCAAGACTCCGCACGCTTTCGCTCTTTCCCCACGGCCATCGGAAATTATCACGTGATACAGGAGAAATTAAGTTCAGGTTATGCCTAAATACAGCGGGCAGTAAACAACAGACAGTCCAGAGAGTTCGACAAACGTTATCGGAACCTTGCTTGTAGCTAATTGACAGTCTGTCTTCAATATCTCCGAACAGTGCTCGAAATTATTTTTTAAAGAGGCTTAATAATAATATTCATGAATAAATATTAAATTATTTATTCATACATACGTTGGCGTTCGAAGCTAACATCATAGTCACTTTTTGACAGAAGAAGGCCACTCCTACAAGATTACAATGGCCGGTTGTGGGCACAGAGATAGCTCAGTAGGCCTGACTTATTTTTACAATCCTTGTTGTAGATATGACATACAAGGCAACGTGTTTTCTTTTGTCCGTAGCTATATTAAACTTCTGTTTGACACTTGTTTATTTGGCTCGTATCATGGGAGCTCTTGTGACTCAGTAGACCAGCCCTTGACAGACAAACTCTGTCACATAAACAAGACACCTGGTAATGGTTGACCTGTTGCTGGGACGTTTGACACTGATTGTTCCGCAAAATACGATTAAAGATGGAGTACTCTGTACGCTTTTCCTGAAATCTGCAACAGCCATTATAGATACACTTGCGCCAGACCAATCGCACCAGATCTTTCCCCACCTAGTTCTCGACGGTAATATCAGGGTTTTCAGCTTGTTTTTTTATTACTTATTTAAAAGGTAACTTAGGTTTGTGTTTCGGATATTTTTAATTCAGCAGTTCCTCATATAACTTATGATATATATATATATATATATATATATATATATATATATATATATATATAATGCATGTTTGATTAAACAGGAGTGCCAACTTCAGCTTATTCAGCTTTTGGATTTGTTTTTTTCTAGTCTTCGTACGACGGATTTGATGTTATAGTCTAAGGAGTGTAAAAAATCTCCGTATATATATATATATATATATATATATATATATATATATATATATATATATATATATATATATATATATATATATATATATATATATATATATATATATATATATGTGTGTGTGTGTGTGTGTGTGTGTGTGTAAGATAGTGGGAAATAATCCAGCAGAGTGCTCGATTAATTGAGAGACTAACAATTAAGAGCGTAAAAATGTATTTATTATTTAGTACAGGAAATAATACCACATCAGTACCGTCGGTTTCAAGTTCGGGAGGTGTCCGACCTTCCGACTCTTTTCAGTTTTGTTGTGACTTTCGATGAGAAAAAACGGAGGTCTCGTTTGGATACACGAGGGGTTCGTTATTTGTTTAGAAGTTTTAATTAATTTCCTTCTATTTTTGTATTAAAGCTGGACATTTTATATTTAAAAGTTTTAATGAACAAAATAAATTAAAATAATTAAATAGAAGCTTCTATTGAAAATAATGTTGACATACGTTTTTGTATATCACGACGTGTTTTGGTTTCATCATCCGTTTTGTGATCTTCTCGATCCTTCAGATAATGATTCTTGTATTGGTGTCCAATTCTCAGATATAGGCTCCGTAGTAGTTTTGCTCCATTTTTGTCGCGAGTACTTTCGATTGAATTTCCTCAATCGTCTTCAGGCGAGTGGTTTATAAAAATTTACAATATTAAACTTTTTTTACAATATTTTAAATTTACAATTTGCGATATTCTAAAAGGGTTTAATGTAGAGTTTTTCTGTTTTCTCTCTCTCTCTCTCTCTTAGCCTACGCACTTTAAATATTTTTACTGGATTTATAATTAATGTTGTTTTTTGAGAGACGTTTGTTTTTTTATGTACAAGGCCTCTAAGATTTTCAATCTTTTTACATTAAAATCGTGGTGTGGAATTTTCGTGTTATTGACTAACAGTTGTCTGAATTGCGAATATATATATATATATATATATATATATATATATATATATATATATATATATATATATATATAAACAAAAAGACAAAAAAAAGGAAAATGCAGTTTTAATTCCCAAGGAAACTAACTAAATCCAAAATAGTGTAGACTTAATATTTGTTGGAAAATTCATAAATAAATAATATATAATAGTAAGTAAATAAAATAAAAAGGGGGATTTAGTATCTGACAGTGAAACAAAAGCAGGAGACCTTAACGTAAGCATCTAATATTAACACGGGGATCATCAGCTGTTTACCATGTAACTATTTCGGAGATTTAAAAACAGGACAGTTATATGAATGGCTCTCCAATGGTACAGATAAAACTACCATTTCCCCAATAATCAAGTGTCGAAATAATTCAGCTTAAAATGTTACTTATATATACATAAATAAATAATAATAAAATAATAATAATAATAATAATAATAATATACTACCCTTAAGAC